>QANW01001876.1:683289-1163630 GCA_003254865.1 Dryas drummondii | reverse complement strand
TTTTTTTTTTTTTTTTTTTTTTTTTCTCTGAAGCTCTTTTCTGGAGTTGATGAAACTATAAAACCACCAAGTGTTGCAACTGCTTAAAAGCAGGAGAAGACTTGACCATGACTATGAGTAGGGATGAATTTGCATAGCAGACTCATCAACAAAACATACGGAGAAAGCTTTATGTGATGAATTCGCCATGGTTTATGTCTATCATTTTGCTTCTGTTTTTTTTTTCATCCAGTTTCATATATAAAAACATAGGATTAAATACAAAAATAGTCCACAAACTTTACAATGAGTCTCAATTTAATCCACTAACTATAAAAAGTGTCAATTTGATCCAGAAACTTTCCAAGTTGTACCAAACCAGTACAAACGCTAACTTTTATAAAAAAATTAACGAAATTGGTCACATGAAAATGTGATGAACTGACGAAAATGCCTCTGAAAATGTGGTCACTTGCTGTGCACATGACCAGTTTTCATTAAATTTTTCGATGGAAGTTAACGTTTGTACTGCTTTGATAAAACTTACAAAGTTCGTGGACCAAATTGACACTTTTTATAGATAGTTGACCAAATTGAGATTTACTATAAAGTTCGTAAACATTTTTGTATNGATAGATGCTAACAATCAATTATGGCTACCAACCAATACAACTAATACTTAAAATAAATAAATTTTTTTACAAATGTTGATGCATGCCCAATAAAAGAGGTTTTTCATTCATTTATTCACCAATTAAATAATAGAAAAGCCCATTTGCATGCACGTTAGCGCGTGCGGAGAAACTAGTTATGTTAATTTTACGCTCATTTAAATACATGCAGATGTTTGCACTTGAACATTTTAAAGATAAAGATAATACAACTTATATATTTTCCTCACCAAAAAATAACTCGTATATTTTTTATTTTTCATATTCATTTTTGACTACCCATCTTTCCCTTTAGGAAAAAGGAGGAGAAGAAAAAGCAGGGAAAAAGCATTCTTATTTTTTTGTTCATCTTTTTACTTTCTTATTGATTCAATTCTCTTTTTACTTTCGGTGAGGTAAAAAGAGAGACAAATGTTTTAGAAGTGCATGTGGTTACAGAGTGGTAACCCACACACAGTCGTCTCTACCTTGTCTAGTTTGCTGGGTTTGCTTGATAGCCAATCGGCCCTCCCTCCATGCCTCTATGTTAACCCCTCGTCAGACCCATTTTGGGTATTTGGGTATTCGGGTATTCGGGTATTCGGTTGGGTACTTGCTAAGGAAGCAAACAAATGGAAGGAGAGCTGAGAGCGGGTACAACCGTTCACAATTGAGACCCAGTGAGTGACCCACTTGGTTAGTGGTTTGGTTATTTAACCAACACGATCCCCAATGCTTTCTTTGCTTTCACTGCTCTGCTTCTTCACCTTCACCATCATCACCTTCGCATCATAGTCCCTCCTTCATATCACCAGCACCCTAACCATTCACTCACAAACTCTCTCAGAGACTCAGACCCGCTTTCTCTCTCCCTCTCTGCCTTTGTTCCTCAACTGGGTTCCTCATCTCCACCTGCATTCTCTCCAGAATTGGTGCTGGTGGAGAGTCTGGTCAAGTAGAGAATGATGATGGCGACCACAGAGCTCTTGGATGTTCAACCCCGTGAACTCACATTCACATGTAACTTCTCTAATTCACAGAATAGTACAGAGCTTTTGTTTTTCATCACCATCATTATTATCATTGTTGTCGTTATTATTATTCATCAAACCCAAGAATGAAGATTACTTTCTTGTGTAATATTTTAATTGCTTCTTAATTTGCTTTCCCTCTTAGTTGAGTTAAAGAAGCAAGCTACATGCTCAATTCAACTTGCCAATAAGTCCGATCAGTATGTTGCTTTCAAGGTACTGCTTGTATTTCTACAACTTTTATGCATGCAAACATATCTTTGCAATTTTGGTTTGATTAGGATTTAGGAGATGGATGGGTGCTTTAAAAATTGATTTGCAGGTGAAAACCACGTCTCCAAAGAAATATAGTGTGCGGCCTAACGCAGGCATCATACAGCCCAAGGCAACATGTGATTTCACAGGTCTTATGTTCTTCATTTTCCCTAGTTCTTACTCATTCCCATCTTGGGTTTTTGTGTTTTTCTCCAATATGCCTTTGCTGCTATGAATTCAATACTGTTGCCTCATTTCTTCTTAATATATACATACATATATACATGGTATGTTCTTTTAGGAGATAGTATGACATGTTAAGTTGTGAGATTGTCAGTTTAGATCATACATGATACATCCAAAACAAGAACCCGCTTAATTTAGATTGACTGTCTTGCAACATTCCCTGTGTATGCATGTGTTATATTGATTATGTTAGTGAGACTAAATTAGATGACCAAGGGGACTGTACTGAATGAGTAGAATAGAAAATTGGATATCATAGTTCCATAAACACTCTTAGTAGAGAAGTGACCAGTAGCCTAGCCTGTTGTGGTGCAGACTGAAAGTCTAGTGCCGAAAATAAATGGATTTTTCACTCTTCACGTTTTGGGTCAATGCAGTTACTATGCAAGCTCAGCGCGTAGCTCCACCTGATTTGCAGTGCAAAGACAAGTTCCTAATCCAAAGCGCTGTTATTCCATTTGGGACAACAGAAGAGGACATTACATCTGTTATGGTAATAATTAGTGGTTGTTTCTTAGTTTAAGTAGCTCAGTACGAATTCATTTTATTTCTCCTCTTTTGGCAGTTTGCAAAGGAAAGTGGCAAATATGTTGAAGAGAAGAAGCTAAGAGTGGTGCTCATCAGCCCACCCCCTTCCCCTGTATTACTACCATGTAATGGAGAGTCAAAGCAAGATCCTTGTTATGAAACTTCAGTGCAAAAGGATAGAGTTGTGATTGGAGTTGAAAACATACCTCCACCTCATAAGGTAAGAGCTTTCTGTTTAAACTGAATTCTTGACTGACCTCCTGTCCTTTCTTCTTTTGGTTTATTTCCTTTTTTATTTTTTATTTTTATTTCTTTTCTCCATGTGTAATTGTGTGCGTCTGCATGCCTAAATATCTTTGTTTCCCAAGTACTTCATTTAATGAAGTGGGTGTACGCACTATGGGATATCTGCATTAGCATTTGGATGTGGTTGGCAGCATTGTTTGTCATCTTTATGTTAGTAGGAAGATGTGATTTTGTTTGGTACCAATTATCCGGAAAGCATAGATATTGGTCCAGTCCCCTTATTTTGTGTGGTTGTTGCCGAAAGTGTTATTACATATTTTAATCGTCTGAAACTAGAATTGTCATTAAAAAATATAAACTAGAATTGTCAAAAACGAGTTGTGTGCATATTGACAATAACCCTTGCACCATAATCTGTTTTTCTTGTGCCAGGTTGCTGAGGATGTTGAGGGGTTTGAAACTTATAAGGATATGGATGAGTCGAGAGCAGTTAAGGACGTGGAGGAATTGAAACCAGCGAAGGATGCTGTTGTGTTGAATTTAAGAAAGGATATTGATGAGCCAAGAGCAGTTAATGATGTGGAGGAATTGAAACCAGCAAAGGATGCTGTTGTGATGAATTTAACAAAGGATTTTGAGGAGTTGAAAACAAAGCTAAATGCTGTGGACTCAAAGCTAAAAGAGGTCAGTTCATCTAGATCTATCTTATAGCAATGTAACCATGAAATCTATCTGTTTGGTATTAGGTGTTATAATTCTCCTTGGAAAGGTTGTTGTAAAAATATCTGAATTTAACGAAGACGGGAAATAATATGGAAAGTAGTCTATTGTTTGCTTAACCATGTTGAAGTGTGGTTGTTAAGTGCTTTTTCAAAATTGATATCCACTCTCTTATTTTGTTGTTGGGCACTAGGATTTGTCTCCATTTTGATAATCCATTTCCCAGTGAGGTGGACTAGGCGGATAATTAGTCAGTTTTTCTTTTTCCTGGGTAGGAAGATCACATTCTATCCATTGTCAAATTCCAGGTGTGTGCTCCTCAAATATTTACATCACGGGGAGCCTACTTTCTAGTACTCATTGTAATGTTAACATTTGTGCATCCCTTCCTTGAAATTGTCAAGATAGTGATTTAGAATTTTTCATATTCTTTGCAGGCTGATCTTACCATCGTGAAGCTAACAGAAGAGAAGAGCATGACCACTCGAGAGAAGAATATGCTTAAACATGAATTGGTAAGTACTTATTCTGTGAATCATTTTTCCTGTTATCTTCATTAGAGGATAGCTGCATAAGCTGTAAATGTAGTATATGCTCTCTATCATAACTGCCTTTGAATCAGACAGTATGGAGAATGAGTGAGAGAAGTGAATGAATAAAGTCACAAGAATAGCATATAGAAATGAAAACAAATGGTCCTTTTGCAGTTCTGGGCTACTCTTCTTTTATATTTTACCTTTTTCTCATCATTTGAACTTTGCTACTCTTTCCAATTAATTTAATAAGCATGCTGTGTTCATATGATATCATATGTGCCCTAGTCTAGAGATTTGATGTCCGCTTTTCCTCTTTGTAGGAGTTGTTGAGAAGGAAGAACAATGTGAGAAAAGTTATGGTTGGCTTCCCCCTCCTTTATGTTTGTATGGTTGCTCTCATTGGTCTTGCACTCGGATACTATATCCACCCGTAGAGAAAAAAATTTCTGGCCCAGATATTAGACAGTAAAACAGAAGTGTTTCTCCTTCATAACTAAGATTTAGAAGGATCTGCTTGTATTTTTCTGACACCGTCACACCAGAGATGTTCTATGTGATGTGTAATATATGGAACCCTCTGAATTCTGCATGTAAGAACTGATCTCTGAAATAACATTTTTCTTACCCCAAAAAAGAAAAAAATCATATGTTGATGCCAACTGTAACAAAGTTGGTGAATTGCAAAGCTATCTGAATCTACTAGTTCTACGGGCTATTCTTGGAGTTGAAAATGTTTCTTTATTCCTTATTTCTTCTTGAGTAGTCGCCTAGAAAAGTTTTGAGTTTTGATGTGATTTGTCATTTGTCTAACCATATTCCCATTTGGTTCTTGGATTATTTCATCTTAGGACTCAAATAGGACTGCTTTGTATTGGTTTTTATAAAATGGCACAATCAGAAATGGTAATTAACATTGAAATTTGTAAGATCAAGATTCTGAGATTTCATTACAAATTAATCAATACAACACCAATCGCGCAAAACTTACACGGCTATCTTGAACTGTCAAGGAATTAATCTAATCAGCAAACCTATGTAGACACGAAAATTTTTGAATCCACCACACGGAACAAGTAGCTCATCCTGTGTAAAATGCAGTCACCACTCCCTTAAAATCTCCTATGTATACACAAATGCACACTGAAAGCCGATCTCAAGCCCCAACCTATGACTTCTATGAATTAGTGCTTATATATATATATATATGAATACATACATATATATGTATATATATTAATTCCTTATCAATTCCATTGATGACCATTTTGTTCAACCGGTGAGCCTGGAACAAAAGGCACAAAACCCCGCCCTCCAAAAACAGGCCGCATGAAGGCATTATCAAATTTTCGCCAGTAATGGTGGACAGTGTGAGAAGGAGTGCTTAGGAGCATCCGTAAACTAGTTGGACGGGGTATGTTAAGGGGCTCATGGTTGGCCTCTGTATCTTGCCCATATCTGAGCAGTGGCACAGTGATGGATTTAGGACTAGATGGTTCAGAAGATATCACACTGGTGGTGTGTTTTGATGGAGGAAGCAAGATCCTCACTAGCGGTTTAGTCATCAAACCAAACACCTGCATAAGAAAAGGCATAGAATAGAGTAAAACCAGTCTTCTGTGTTTGATATATGAAATGTATATCAAATGAGCTCCAGTTTTTAAGCCACTGATGTCTTACCACTGTGCTGAAAAGAACAACTGTGATAGTACTGGTGATCATGATCGCATTGGCGCGCAAGTCAGTATGGCCAGACCTAGTAAACTGCATACACATACAAATTAGGAGCTCATTATGTAATTTCTTTTTGGCCAGATCTACAGAAAGAACATTGTTCAATCTTTTACCTGATTATAAGCAAGGGCCATAGAAACAGAACCACGCATAAGACCAGCCCACCAAATTGTAACCTGCAAACCAGACAACCCTATGAAGATGTGTAATACATCATTTGATTCAAAAGACGAAAAACAGGCAGATGGAAAAAGAAACTCGTACTTGTTGCTTTAAAGTGAGCTTGTCAGATGGAGACTTCTTGGTCAAGTTAACTAAGAAAGATAAGGGGAAAACAAAGGCTGCTCTTCCAACCATAACCAGTGCCAACAGTATTGAACTCACCCCTATGGATTTTCCAGGGCTGAAAGAAGAAATAAAGCAAAACAGAATTAGCCTAATAGTGAAGAAAAAGTAAATGCCTTCAGACAATACACAAGTAAAAGAAGCAGTTTAAAAGAAGGTTAATCTCCATTTTATGCATTAAGATTACCTATCGCTCACAAATCTCCACTTGTCAATGTCTAAGGCATCCATGCCGACATAAAGAAAGATAAAAAGCTCAGCAACAAACGACAGAGTGGCAAAAGTATGCCTGCATTAGTTGGTAAAGAGAATTCAGTCATCAGTAATATGACAGCTACACCACAATGATATCCCAGAGGTGGACAAATTGAATAAGAATGCCACCCAATTGTCCAGAGATTTAACATACTTGGTTGTCACTCTTGAACTTTCAGTCACATTATGCCATGTGTAGTGAGACATAACAATTCCGCAAAAGAACACAGTGAGAATGGCACTAAAATAAAAAAGCTGCAAGATAAATCAAATTTTTAACTTATGGTTAGAGCTCCTTTTAGCATAAGAAACAAAAAGAAAAGAGAAATGATGTACAAGTTGTCAGAAATCTTACTTCAGCTAGGATGTATGAAAGGTAAGCCATGAGTATCATAAGAGCAACTTCACGGTCGGTTGAGTGTCTGATTTTTGTAAATTAGAAAAGAAAACAGTATATGAGCACTACTCAAAAGAACATTAAAATTTATGTCTTTTAGTGTGTAAAGATACTTGAGGTTGTGACATTTTAGAATATGACTCAAATTCTCGTTTGGATTTAGTTGCCTATTTTGGCTTTGCTATATTGCATAGGATTCTTATTCCCTAAGCAAGTCTTCCTACTCCTAATTGGTTTGGGATCTTCCTAAGTCTATATAAAGGTTATTATGGAGTGTGCAATAATGTGCAAATCTGTAACTGGAACGAAAGTGCAGTGGAAGAAAGTTAAGAGCTTGAGGTATTGGGACCTTCAAATCAGTCATGGAATTATGAGAAAAATGCTATAACGATACTAATTGTTACAAACCTGCCAAAATAGAGCTTTTTTATAATATATGCACTAAGTAGTCCAGCCTGCAAGAAATTGGGAAAATAGAAAAAAGAGGTCATATAGCATCAAGGAAGCACATGTGTGTGTGTGTGTGTTTTTTTTTTTTGGGGGGGGGGGGTTGAGAGCTAGAGAGAGAGAGAGAGAGACTTACTACAACTCCCAGAATTGTACTTGCTGCAAATAAATATAGAAAGTTTCCAAAAAAATGAAAAGCAGTGCTTGTATTGATGTTAGAGAGGTCAAAACTCTGGATTGCATTGAAAAGCACCACTGATGTGGCATCATTAACTACACCTTCCCCAAAAACCAAGCTGTATAACAAGGGTGTCTCATCCTGATTAAGCACCTGCATCAACAGTTTGATTAGTTGTATTTGTTGTTCTTAAAGCTGCAACAGGAACACAGTTTCACAAGACCATGCATACCTGCAAGGTGCAAACAGAATCGGTTGCAGAAAATATTGCTCCAAGTGCTGCAATCAAGGAACTGATACAATTAAACAGGAAGTACAAGGAATTGAATGAAAAACAAAATAAAAATAATTTGAAATCATAAAGAGAGTCAAATTGAGTATACCAAGATAATCTCCAATCTTGAGGGAACCAATACCGAACTTGTGAAAAAAGTGCATAGCACCTAGGTCAAAATAAAAAAGAATTCATGAACACAAATTGAAACCACGAATGAAATTCTCCACTGGTCAATCCAAATCAAAGAATATCAACAGCAGGAGATGTAAATAAGAGAAACAAAATGATATCCAAAATAATTATTATGTATCGACAGCTAAAATGAATGAAAAATCGTAAATCTTCACCTTTAGAACATTGGAAAATGCAAGGAAACTCATTTTTTTTCAACTACAGCATCTAAGCATATAAATCACACTATTTAAACCCACACAAATAGCTGTTTGATGAAGATGCTGCTAATGGAGGTCACATGGATATGCAGTTAGTGTTCCCATATAGATGAGGTACAGGAAAGAACAAGCACTAGTCATGCACTAATCTCTTTTAGGTCACTAAAACTTCATTCTATCAAGAGAATGGATGATTGATTCAGATAGATATGGAAGTGGTATCATTCAATCATCTTACACATATTAAAAAATAATCAAATATTTAAACAACTAAACTGGAAATTAGTTTTCCCAATGATTCTAAATGATCTGAATATTTAACTAAAGAGAACTTCTGATCAAGAATGGCATCTGTACGTATCATGTTTATCCTATACAGTATACACTTGGATCTAGAGATAAATCACCCAACTAGAAGCATTAACCCATATCAGAACTTAGAAAAGTAACACAGAAGCTTGTTTGCAATGGAATGGAAGTCCTGCTCAAAATTTAAATGACTTATTGCGTCCCAAAGAATTTCAAGACAAGACGCACCAGAAGTGCCTCAGATCTTTGAACTTTACAACATGATCAGCCTAAGCTACAAAGCTAAAATTTCAAGTTGTCAAGTTACCTAAGGATATTATGGCAAAGGATATGAGAGTGCCAACAGCACCAAACGTCATTATAGTCATGAAGTTACGAAAAAATTGCTTCTTCTTCACCTGGAACCTGATGATGTTGGAAAGAAAAGATCAATCATAATATGGTACCGACTTACAGAAGCAACCTCTCTGAAGCTTAATCAAAGTGATTAGACAAACCCATAATTACAGCAACTAAGTGAATGAATGTGATGCAAACAGTGAGCTAACGCAACATGTCAAAAACCCAATTGACCGTACCCGGCATTGAAGATGATAGGTGGAAGCAGATATATAAAGAAAAGATCTTCACTAAACACTAACAAATGCGAGCTTTTCCCTCCAGTGGTTAGCAATATCACAACTCCAGTGCACAGTCCCTGCCACCATTCAAAAACTCACACACTGTCATTTTCAATTTTCCAACAAACACAAACCCACAAATAATTTGCAAAGCTCGCTCACTCACAATTGCAAGGGCGGTAATGGACTCATTCATCCACCGACTTTCCTCCAACAAGTGACCCAGTAAAATACAAGCGCAGAGAAGCGCCACAAACAGGTTCATCGATACCACCGAGGTGTGGTCGGAGGTCCTCAGCATTCCCACCGATTCCGCCGCAATTGAGCTCACATCCACCGCCATTGTACTCGATTCAAGTTCCAGTTCAAGTCAATGCAAAGCTCCCCAGATTTCAAAATCCGAGCAAGCTCTGCTGCTGCAGATGAAACAAATCGCCCACCGACGACGAGTCTAAGAACGAAGGCCTCTGTATGGGAGCTGAGAAAGTGAAAATGCAAGGAAAGTGAGATATTTAATTAATTGATTTGGACCACAAAACAACCAAAAAGGAAAGCTACTTGAAAATAGATATTTGAATGGAATACAAATATCTCATCTCACTGTAATGGAATAAGTAACTGTTTGTGCATATATCTTGTGGAATCCAAAACAGTACGACGCGTGAAAATTCCAAGTCCAAATTTTCTATTCTTTTCTGTTTTTTTTTTCTCTTCTCTTTTCTCGTCAGCCAAACAGAGACTGACTTTAACTTTTAAGTTGTATAGAATTATATATTGTGTATAAACTCAGTGATTCCAGACCAAAAAAACTAAACACTCAATAGTGATTCAATCACCAGTCACCACACAACAATCTTCAGTTTTTGGAGTTCAAATTCTGAACAAGAATATTGAAATGAAATAATCGAATTTGGATCGTGATCTCAAAAAAAATTTATCAAATTTCAAAATTTCTTAGTTTCAGGAAATTTGAGAGAGAGACAGAGAGATACAGAGAAAGAGAGAGATTACAGTTGGGACAGTGAGAGAGGAAGAGAAGCAGAGGAGGGGATGAGAATGAGAACTAAGAAAGCAGAGACCGCCAAGGAATGGAATATATACGGCTTTGCGAGGAGGGAGTTTGAACTTGGAAAGAATGTGACCGTTGGTGAGCACGATCGTGACACGTGGACGGTGGAGATGGTATTGTATTTTAGTGGCAGTAATTTAGGCGTTGAAGAATCAAACAGAAAATGTTCGGGCATTTCATCTGCATCATTGTGGTTTCCTCGAATGAAGGATCTTTTGTATTATTATATGATTCTTGTTCGCCGTGGAAGCTTTTGTTTGCACTAGTGAAAGTGAAAAGGTAATTAATTTGGCTTCTGCTTTCCATTGTCAATTTGTCATACAAATTCAAGACATTTGTTGATTAATTAAAAAAAATTCAAGACATCAATTCGACTACTCCTCGGTGCCAAGTCAAATATCGAATCAAATGAATGCTTTTACGTAAGCACAAGCGTGTCATTGAGCATGTTAAATAAGGTCGTTCAACATAGGGTAATCTTTGGTCGGTCCAAATATATACAGAGTCGGTTCTTGGTTCTTAAATTTTGAAAGTTTGAGACGAAGTATATATAAAAAAAGAATGTTCAACACTCAATTTATTGTTAGTTTGGTATATATAATTATGGTTTTATGAGGTTTTAGCTAATTCAAAATCGATCTTAAGACTCTTATCTTCTATTTATTTTTATTTATTTCGTATAATATGAAGTTGCACGTTGAAATAGTACTATATGTTAATTTAAAATTTTAAAATTTAGAACCAATTTAATAGTTTCATGTATCATATTTACTAATTACATTACTAGCTCATCGGATGTCTCCTAATATAGTAAGATCCAAGGTCAACCCCACTTGGTTTTCTTATTAATTTGTGAGATATATCATATATATAATGAGTGCATTTCTTGGAAACATTATACATAGTGATTAAGATACTAATACTAGTTGTAATACATGTTTTCTTAATTAGGAAGGGTCCAAGAGAGTTATCAATACTTGAATAGGGCTAATTTAGAATTTGAGCATATGGGGGCGAACCATGCACCCAGTGCCGGCCCTGAAGGGGGGAACGAAGTGCGACCTCCTAGGGCCCACCTTAAGGGGGGCTCACAAATTTTTATATTATGTATATATTAATATATATGTTAAAAAAATAGTTGTTGGATTTATATATAATGTCTTCGTTGTAACTAGGTCATTCTACTTGTGCCAGAGATGTAGTTATTTAGTTTATTTTTTTGGGCTTAGGCTCCCTTTGTACCAAAAAAACAAAAGTAGGCTCCTTCTAAGATATAAAATTTGGATTATGCAACCTATTTTTTCTTGATTATTAGTTGAAAGCCATCTGTTTATTTCCTTAATCTGTGTTTGACCAACTTGTTTCATTTTTTCCTGGGCTTCTCATATGAATCACAAGAAAAGCAAGCCAACATCCTCATCTGTATGTCAGTGGGTCATTTTTTTCCTTGGGTTTACACCTCTTCTCTGTTTTTCATCAAAAGTACATGCCTTTTTTCTAGAAAGTTAGATTCAAATAGCATGTTTGTTTTGAATTGGCAAAGACAGATCTCTGTCTCTCCATATAGTCTTGTGGAAAACTGATTTTTTTTTTTGTTCTCCACAAGCTCTTTTAATCTAAAAAAAATTAGAAATATCTCATTGAAGCAAAAAATTAAGTAATTAATGTTTAAATGTGTGTTTTTTCCTTTTAATTTTTCGCTTATATTCTTATAAATTATTATTTTTTTCCAATTATTTTCTTGATATTCAACTAAAAATTTCTTAATTAATATTTTGATGTGATCAAAATTTTTCTAATTAATTTTTTGTCAATTATAAATTGTTTTACAAAAAAAATTTATTAGAGGCCTCATTTAAATTTCGCCCTGACCTTCCAAAAGTCAGGCCGGCCCTGGATGCACCCAACAGCGATCGAAAGCAGCACTATTGACCACACTGGTTCCCCACGTTCACAAGGCTGATCAGACTGGTGGTGGAGGCTTCGTACGGCCGCCATCATCATCATACATCATAAATCATAAGCCCCACCCCCACACACAAACTCAAAGATATTTCTCACCTGTGATTCCTGTGAGTCTCAGACTGAGTATATATTTAAAGGGTACGGATGGTCTTTCTTTCTCTCTCCCTGTGACACCACACAGGTGGCATCCCAGGATAGGTAAGTTTTGTTCTATATATAATTAATGAACACCATTTGTGCTGCCTGGTGCTTGCCCACTTTGGGCTGCAAAGCTATGATGGCTGCTTAGCTTAGTGCCGACAGCTTTAAAGATCTATTATACAGTGGTTGACTATGTATGTAGCACAAGTCGTACGGAGAAAAACTTGTGTGAGGTTTGTAAATGTGACCGTGTTAGATGAATAATTGATTTGGATTTGAATTCTTTATTTTTTGTTCTTCTTATTTGTTTCAGTTTTAAACGTATAATATAAAGTTAAAGATTTAAAAAACTTCACTCACACTTAAAAAATATTCCAAATTATTTAATCTTCTGTTTTTGGATAATATAAATATTCAGCTAAAATTAAAAGTAAAACAAAAATAAATAGGAAATTTGAATTATTAGATGATAGTGTTGTTTTTGAGGTTGTTTTGAGTTAAAAGTTAATCATTTTGGTGCATAACCACCAAAAACCCACCTCACTGATTTTGTTTGCCAATTAAACTTCTCATTGATTAGATGGTGTTGATCATGTCTTTGTCTTTGATAACACCCAATTAGTGCATTTGCTGCTTTATATGACGCTTTCCTTATTTGTTTACGTGAGGGTATGTTTGGGAGTCTTTCCCAATTAGTGCATGTTATATGTCAAAGATTCAAAAAGCGATAGTGTAGAATTACGTAAGACTTCACTAGTGCCCACTTGTGTAGGAAGAGTATAGGAATTGCCTAATACCGACCTGTGGAAGCCCAAAGTTGGACAAAACTTATAACTACTCCACGCACAGGCCCTTGGGTTGATTAATTTATAACAGCCCAGCCCATAGGAGGCTGGACTGGACTATTAGCTTATGGGTAGGAAGTGTACTTAAGCGAACCTCACCATAATCAACTGTCTTGTATTCTTGTGTAAGTGACCATTTACGGGCGGTTGGGCCCAAATCAAACTAAGGACCTGTTTAAGAGTGCTTTTGTTTGATAACACTTTTATTAAAATCGGTTTTGTTAGAAGTACTTGTTTGTTGTAAGGGCTTGTTTGTAAATGCTTATGTAGAAAGCGTTTTTTCTCAGTAGTATTTTCATTATAAGTGCTTTTGTTATAAATTCATAGATTTTTTTTGAAAAAAATTCAAGTACTTTTTGTTAATGTACTTAGAAGTGATTTTTTAAGAAAACACCTGATAGGTGTTTCACCCGAAAGTGCTTTCAAATGCTTTTAGAATCAAAAAAGTATTTTTTTTTTTCAAACATAAGCAAAAACGTTTTTGACTATTTGAAAGCACTTTTAAGCCTTCTAAAAACACTGTCAAACAAGTAAATGTACTTGAAAGTGCTTATCAAACAAGCACGTGATTGAAAAACATGTGATTCTCTACCAAGCGTTTTCAAGTGTTTTTATAACTTAAAATTTTTTTTAATTTGTTTGCCAAGCGCAAGCAAAAATGTTTTTTACTATTTGAAAGTGCTTTTATACTTTCTAGAAGCATCGTCACACAAGCCCTAAGTTAGGGTCATTCTTAATGTCTACTTCCAACTCGACAAATTCGAATTTGAAACTATTTCATCATTGTGAAGCAAATATCACTAAACCATAAAGCACAAGCCATTTAATTTTCTCTTTCTTTCTTTAATTGCAAAAAAATCCTTTGGTTACTCTGAATTTATATACCGATAGTGTGACTATGGAAAGGAATGAAAAACATGTTGGAAAGTGTACCAATATTAGAAAGTATAGCATATTCAACAATATTTGACATGCAAAAGCTCTACAAGTTTTGATCAAATTTGTAGATTATGTAAGAATTATGGGCGGATCTAAATTGGTCCAATTAACTCTATGATTCTTGATTTCTTTTCTTACAAAGTTAGAGGGAACAATAGTGTTTGTAAAAATGACTTAAAAAGAGGTTGCTGATTTTCTAAGGAGAAAATAAGTAGTGGAGCATGTGTTTGGGAGAAGGCTACCATAACGTTGTTTTGGAGAGTCACTTAACAAGGTATTAAAACATTCCAACAGGCCAACAACCCCACAAAGCTCTAAATCCTAATTCAATTTCCATCTTCTCCAAATTCTCCTCTTCACTTCTTATCATCTTTTCCATATTTAGAAATGAGTTTGAGTATTATCATATTTTGGATAACAAATTTCAAAACTTATTCATATATTATGTGATACCTAAATGTTGCTCAAATATGAGTTTGTTACAAATTCTGACCCATACGAGAGGCCCTTACATATTGATATTGCATTTATCACACAACTCCATCTGTGTTAGGAAATAAAAAATTAATTTTAATTACCGATAAAAAATAAAAAATAAATCAATTTTGAGCATATTTTTTTGTTGGACTTATATGATGCGGACAATTATATTTTAATTAATGCAATGCGGTGTGAAGCACGTGCTGGCAGTTGAGAAAGAAACGCATATATATATTTCATACGCGCGGCCAAACCAATTCAGAAAGTCCTTCCCACTCGTATAGCTTTGCCACCTCTTCTCTCTTTCTCTTTCTCCTCTCGGAGGAGAAAGGGATAGACGGACAAAACAAATAGAGAGAGACTCAGCAGCCCGTGCTATTGTTCTCTTCTCGCGCACACACCAAAAAGGAAAAAAATAGAAGAAGTAAAATTCTCTCTCTATCTCAATTCTAGGGTTTCCTCTTTCGCCATTGTCACGCACATTCAAACATTCTCTCACGGCCATTGCTCCGAGCTTCCGAAATTTTCACTCATCACCCATTCGGATTCTCCGATTTGGTCTCGTTTTCACTAATTGCGAGGGATTTGATCGGCTTTTTTGTTCGGACTGTTTGCTTGTACGGTCTGAGGTGAGGTGAATCCGCTTGATTTTGGTTTGATTATTTGAAGTGGTTGATTAAGCATGATTACTTATTGCACTTCAGCTTGAACCTTTTGGTAGGGTTTTGGACTATATTACTCATTTGTGGACGTGTCTATTGCGTTTTACACTTAATGATGAATTTGAATTTTTTTGTTCTTTTTTAGTTTTTGTAAAATTTGGATTTGGGAGTAGGCTGAGTAGCGAATAATGTTTGTTTGAAATTTGGATTGAAGCTAAAGTGCTATTCCGTAAAAAACCGTAATCATTTTCTTCCTTATATTCCACATGATATAGAGTATGGTGCTGCTACATGGGTCATGCTTATAATGTTGAATTGCTACTGCATTTTTGAAATATGTCTGCTTGTAGATTGTGGTGCTGCTACATGGGTCATGCTTATAACGGTGAATTGCCACTGCATTTTTCAAATATGTCTGCTATGTGAATATTGAGCCCAGCTGTTGAGTGGGCCTTACCCTGACTTTATTGTTTATTCATTATTATTAATAGTATTATTTTTTATATAGCGATTTTTAGTTATTGTTTGAAAATGCCAGGGTGGATAATGTTTGCAGGGCTTTACATGGACTAATTTTGCGACAGTGGAAGTTAGTGTTGCTAATTGTTACTTACAGCTATACAAGTCCCAATGGTATGCTCAGTTGGAAGTGGGAGGATGGCGGTGATGGCAAGGCTTCTTGCAGCTGGAAGTGTCTCACAAAGCATGGCAGGTATAAATATAATGAGACTTTGGGATGCATGCAGTTTTGTGCATTATGTGGGCTCTCTACGCTCTGCCCCACTTATGCTCTACCTATGATTTGTGGACTCGTTAATTTTTAGCATTTTATTGGTTGCTTCAGTTTCTTATTAACCTCATTCTCTGTCTCTTTCTGACAGAGGAAGTTGGCCATCAGAAATTTGCTGCTCAATTGATTTGTAGAGAGTTCAGTGAGGCAAATGAAGCAAATTTGCTTGACGAAGAAGGTCATTTCTTTATTTATTGCAGACGTCCCTTTAATAAGAAGTGCATTTGTTTCATGTATTATGTAGCCGGGGTTTGTTTGATTTAATCATGAGTCTTCTTGCATGGAAAAGCTATAGTAACATGGCGATATTTAATGATAATGGGGTCATGGTGGTAGACTAAGATCTTTTAATTTATTATTCTATACATAATGAAGTACATAATTAAGAAAAATTAGATCAATTTTTGCTGATAAAATTTTTATCTTTTATTTTCTATTATAAAATATTGGGTTTTACAGATGCATATGGTATCACAGTTCTTGGTGTTATAAGTTATAACTCCATAGTGTAACATTTTATAATTTCACACAAGCCTTTTTGCTTTTCGGAGTTTGTAGTTTCATAACCTCTTTGATGATTTCCATTTTTGTCTGCAGATATGCATGTGTTTGGTTTGAAGCCGATGACTGATCCTTTGCATTTGGTAAGGTTTGGGTCACATTGCTTTGTCATGTTATTGTATTGATCTATTTTTATGTAAAACGGAGACATGGTACCTAAAAATTACCCAACTGAGTTGTGTAATTAATTGAGATTTAATGTGCTTACATCTGCATGCATGATCTCTAACTTATCTGATTGCTTAATATCACTGTGAAGGTATGTTGCAATGCTTGTAAAAAACCAGTCAAGGCCAGTCAATATGCGGCTCATGCAGGTTTGGATTTTTTTTACTAAACTTTTTTTATTTGTTTTACTTAAATCTTTTATACAGACACACACATGCATATATATATATATATTTTTTTTTTCTTTCTTGCATGTCTATATATGTGTTGGTCCAGTGTTCTTGCATTTTATAATTTTAGCAGCCAAACACATCCACGCAGGCATTCACCCAAAAGAAAATCGAGAGTAAAAAATTTCAAAGATAATGTAGGACTCATTGGAAAACCCATGCATAAACACACACTAGAAACACAAATAAGAGAAAACAACATTAATTTTTGCTGAAAACTTGAGTTCATCAAAATGTATCAAAAGCTCAATCTTTTCTTTATTTTTTTACTTTTTTTTTGTCTTATCATTTATCTTTTCCCCCTCTATTGCAGGCCCATTGAACTTATGGGCTACCAAACACCAACAAAAAGTAGTCCTCCCATCCTATAAAACCCCCTCAAACCTTGGTTATGGTAGGATTTGATCCCAAGTCCTTGTTACAATGCCAATATATTTTTCCAACTATGATAGTTGGTCTGTGTCATTTTAAATGACATTTCTTAACTGCGCACCTCTGTTAATGTATAACATGTTTAACCTTGTTATTGCCTCATGAAAATTTCCCTTCAATTCGATAGGTGTATGTCAATATGAAGAACACTCCACCTTTATGGTAGCTCGGGGGTTTCTTGGTATCAATATTATACACTAGTTCCATTATTTTATTTATTCATTTATTTAGAGAAACACAAATTTTATTAATATAAAGAAAATAAAGATACAAACATAGTGGAAAAGGTGTTCCCTTAAAAACATGCAGAACCTCCAAGATACCAGCTGCTATAAACATAACAGAAGTCCAAGAATAACTCAAATTAACAATGCAAAACATCTAAACAAAACAGCAGAAAACCTAAGAGACCGCCACCATCCAATGCACACGAACAAGGAAGAATGGTATATCCTGAAAATGGGAGGAAATTGAAGCCTGCAGATGCCTAATAACTAACTCTATTCCACATGCCCTCCACTTCTTCCCCTGTAGAATCTTCAGAAGTCCTCTGACTTCGTTCCATCCACTCTACCTACAAAATAGCCATCCTTGATAACGGCATTTAATAATTTGCATCCTATAAAGGCATTTTATAATTTCAGTTCCATCCTTGATTTACTAATTTGAACTTTCAGATATCCAATGTTGTCCTAATGAGGTGTTTCTATATTAGATGGTAGAGTAGTAAGTAGTGGCAGGTACAATTATTTGTTTAATATACTTCTAGGCACTTAATCATGTAAGAATAGATTGGAAATTGATGCTAGCACCTAACGGAAATCTATTGGATGTGAATTAATTATCTATATTCTGGATGTTTTTTTGTTGCTCATGTGTCTTGTACTCTTGTATGTGATGTGCTGAATGCTTAGCCCAATTCCAATTTAGGATCTTTTAATGTGTGAAGGACCATATCAATGTTTATGAGCCTGCATGTAGTTTTTGCAAATTGGTTGCTTTCTATAACTCTTTAAGTTTGCTTGTGGTGGCCTATGCTGAGATGACCCGAAATTTTCAGAACTTTGTAGGTTATTAAATTTTACACAGGAAACAACTTTGGAGCTTAATGGCATGGGGCAAAGGAAGCCTCCAAGGAAGGAGAGGAAAAAGTTATTAACTGCTTATGCTAGTATCCTTTTTTTTTTCTTTGAATAATTCCAATAGTAAAATTTAGTATATTCATTGTTCATTAGGACACTTTCTAGTGATCCCCCACTCACCCCTTTTTGCTCTTTCCTTTTCTATTTGACCCAAAGTGGAGAAAACTTCCAGTGTTTTGAAAGAGTTTATGATAGTCATTGTTTAAAACTATCTTCTGGGTGTTTGCAAGTATCATTTTAAAGGCATCTGTCCTAATTCAGCGCCTATTTTATCTTTAATGTTGTGACAATTTGATGGTGCTTAACCTTTTCTAGACCAGTGCACATCAGTGGGGGAGCTAGAAAGGTCTGAATTTGTAGATGCGGTTGATATTTCTCTGTCACAATCCCAGTTGGATGGACCAAATGGAATGAATTCTTGCTGTTTTATGGAGGCAAAAAGTAACTCTTTCTTGCCCTAATCTTTTTCTTCAATTTGATCTCTTGCCTTTCCTCATATTCAATTTCTGGTTTGTTTTATTGTGTTTTCCTTTTCCTGGCCTCACGGGTTGCCTTTTTACTTATAAGTTGTAACTTACGGCCTATTTGGTAATGTTTTATGTTTAGTTAAAGATATAGAAGGGGAAAAAAAAAAAAATGAAAGTGAGAAGAGAAATGGTAGATATGTGGGAGAAAGGATAGAAAATATATAGCACGGTTTATAAAACAAAGCTAAAAACTATTTATACTTTAAGTAGTTTTTAGATTTATGTTTTCTCCCTCATTTCTTTCTCATTTCTCATTTTTCTCCCTCCTCTTCTTCATATCTTTTCGTTTTCTCTTTAATAGAAAAAAGGTAACAGAGAACAAAAAACAAAACCATTGTCAAATGGACCCTTAGTTTTTCAGTTATCATATCTTTTTGCTACATTTTATTGGGTAGTGCCAGTGTATGTGTATTCTGGATGGCATATCTCTTTTGCAAGTCTTCTGGATTGTCAATTTCTGTGTGTGCTATCTCATTTTTTGTCCTGTTAATGAGCTAGTAATGAAAAATAATTATATTCTTTATTAAAGAAAACATATAGCTAGTGCCTACATGTAGTGGTTTATTAAACAAGACTAAGGACATGTGATCAGAATTGATTAATGGTTATATGAGCTGTATCAAAGTTTATGTGACAGCTTTTTCGAATCAAAAGTAGCCCTGTTATGCAAAATATTGACATATTGCAGATTGTGTTTATCCTTAAGATTCTCCCTGAAGTTTAGGTCTGTTCTTGATATCATCTACCAATGTCAAAGTAGCCCCTTTAAGTTGGCTTGTTTTTTTGCGTTATCTTTGCTGTGAAACATGCTTGGGAAAATATGTTTAAATTTGTATTTTGAAAAAAAAAAATGTATAGAAATTAAATAAATTATTATACTGTTCAATCTGTATTGAGATTTCTTCATTTATTTACTATTTCATCTAGGGAATTCAGCTTATGTAGACGCGAAATATATGATGGATGGTTCAGGAGTTGGTCCTGGAAATACCAATTACTCAACATGTGTGATGCGTCCTCCAACAAAACGGATAAAAATGTATGATTTTTTATTCTTATGGTTCATTAATTTGAGTTATGGTTATATCCATATCTTAAGTACCTTAGAACTGTCTATTTGAACTTTGAACATATATTGCATGCTAGTGCCCTGTCTCTTTCCCTTTAGTCAGTTTCTTTCGCTCTTTTAATTGCTCTGATCTTATGCCAGCTAAATACTGTACTGTCATTTTTCAATTTTCTCTTTTAAGGTATTTAAGTACTTGTGCATTGTGTGTGGGGCAATTTAGAGAAATGGACTTTTAGTGGCTTTATGCATCTGTCCTTTACTGAGGTTGAAAGAATGTTCAGATAATGAGTGCTTAGGCATGTGATCTAGGTGAATCTTTCTTTTGTTTGTCCCTGAATCTATGCCCCCTTTGGCTTCTTACGGAGAGAAGGGGTTTCCTCTTTTATTAATGTCTTATATTGCAAAGTTTCAAACTAGGATATATTCTTGCATCCTTTATACAAGTCAGATGCAATGGCTTGTTGTTAATGTTAAGACAATTTTTTTTTTTTAATAGAAGCAGCCTTTAAATACTGTTACATATTTTTCTTTTGTTTTCATTATATGATGCAAATCCTTTTTTTCTTCCTCTTATAGGATAGCAGGTGAGCAGCTACCACTATCAGATGATCTAGGAATAGCATCTGCTGTATCAAAACTCACAAGTACTCAGGATGCATGTCCCTGTGAGGCTAGATTTTAATTGTTGGAAGTTTTATTTCATTATAATTCCCTCAGTAGAATGTTCCTCGGTGGGCATTTGGCTCAAAAGTGTCATACTATAATATGATGGGAACAAATAGCAAGATGTCTGTGGAGAAATGTGATAATCAACAAGGAAACATGTAACAAATTAATTTCTTACTTGACTAATTCAGTTACGGGTATACATACCGTGAAAGATGCATTGCAAATAGCACTTGATTTGACCCATGAAGTGAGCACATAGGCTGTCAGAAAGTTCACAACCTGTTACATTTCTCAATATTGGATGTCTGATGTGTTTGTGCTTCTATTTAATTTTGAGCCTAAATTAAAATTTTGGAGTGTGTGCAGTTGTGCGTGTATTTTGACTCTTTACACGATAATTCAAAGAGAATATCCAGCCCCACCCAAAAGAAAAAAAAAAAAAAAAAGGAACTGAAATTGGGAAGAAACAACACATGGAATTCTTTGTTTCTGTTTTACTTTAAATTTATTTCTTTAATCTATATATGGGAGTCAATGTTCTTAAATATCCGTAATTATTGTCTTTAATATAACTGAAACTTTATAGATTCTGTAGCTGCTTTTAAATTTATGGTGTATTCATGTGTAGATATGTATTTCATGCATGTGTGCAGATAGGGATTCTCCAAAAGGAACTATTTCTGGAAGTGAAATTCCTAATGACTCTGCTCTTAAGTATAAGAAGACTAAGCAAGCCCCTGAATGCTGCCTGCCAACCAAAGGTACTAATAATTGTGTAACTTTGCTCAATTCATGTACATCATAGTATCAAATATTAACAATGAGATCTTGTGGCTTAAAGATAGACTATCAAATGTATCTTTTGAATTCAAATGAACTGCTTGGGAAAGTTTATCCTGATTATCCTTATTTTCCAGTAATCGACTGTGTGTGCTCTCTGTTTACAGTATTTGACAATGAGCTTTGTATTAATCAGATTGTCCTCTTCCCCTTGCTACTAAATTATATTACTCTCAAAAAAGCAATCGGCTCCGTTCATCACTTTGCCATCTTTACTATGAGGCAGTGGCATCAACTAAGGTGTTTTGCAGTGACATGGTGAGTTCAATAATATTAAGGTGTTGAAAGTTGAACCTGATGTTTAGCTTGAGTAGTACGATATTTTGCATTGTTTCAAGAAAAGATATGCAAGTTTGTTTCCATTCCCCCCCCCCCTCTCTCTCTCTCTCATCGATGTTTTTAGTGAGGTGCTAATTTAACGCTCATCACCTATTGTAAAACAGAGTGATGCACAGTCTTTGGCTTCTGTACGAAAACCTGATCAAATGCTTGCACAAAATTCAGAAGTTTGCTTGGGGAAATCAATAGGTTGCTTGCCTTCTGGTCAGTTTCCTGTAGATAATGTTCCAAGGCCTCAGGTTGCTGGCGTCGGTTTAACAAGAACCAAAATGCTTTCAAAACCTTATTCTTTTGCGGGTAACTCAGGTATATCTTTATTAGATTTGCAGTGTTTTATATATCTATCTTCCATTTACAAGTGTAGATTAAATTTGTTCTTGTTTGATTTGTGCTGTAACTACTTCCAAGATGGTAAATATTTTTTGTAAGGATCATGTCATTGGTTTTGTAGGACAATCTCTGGGGACCATGCAGCAGCAAAATGGTAGTGTACCCGTTATATAGGAGTCCTGACAGTAATTTCTGCTTGGTGAAGGTGTTATTTAACCTAATACTAGAGGCTAGGACATAGGATTCTTTTCTGATATTGACTAAGCAAATCTTTAAATGGTTCATTCGAGGCTTCTGAATTATAGTTAATGACTGACCATGTTTAGATACCAACTGCTGCATTTTGTTTTAAACTTCTGTCAGAAGATATGTTTCTCTGACTTTTGTAAATATCAATTTTATTCTTCTAATCGCTGCATATTTTTTGTTACATTAGTGTGGTTCAATATTTTGTCTCCCTTTGCTATAAGTCTTCTATATGATCTTGGATTTGTTACATCATTACATGGACATAAAGAGAAAGGTTCATTAGTAATAATAGTAGTACTAGTAATAGCAGCAGCAGCCACAACAAGAAGAATAGTAATAGTTTATTATGTGAGTTTTAGATTGACTGCTTAATCAAATAAATATATGTGATGCCAGTCATATATTTTATTGATGTCATTGGTCATTGGCAACTCCTCAAGGATAGGTAAGTAAATGCCAGAAAATACATCATTTTCTCTTGTTGCTATCGAAGGTTTGGTGGAGATGGAAATGCGTTGCTCCAATTCAATGTCAAAATTAAGTGGGAGCTCTCTGTTGGTGGGACCTGGTAAGTTGCCATTAGCATTTATGCAATGAAAGTCGCACAAGACTAATGTGACAGCAAGCCGCACAAGATTAATGAGTGACAGCAACAGACTTAGACAGCTTCTGTTATGTATGGTGCTAGGAATTTTTTTAAATGTCTCGATCTTTTATTTTCAATGAGCTTGCTTGTTTGTGGTTAAAGTATCTGCTATTTCTGATGTTTCTGGATAGAATGGGCTGAATTCACGATGCTTCGATGGCTCTTTGCCCTTTGGTGATGCAATCCTAAGTTGGGATTCTTAGATATAATGTCCTCTTGCCATTTAACACATTAAGGGGTGAGTTACAATAAGCCACTATAGCCCTAAGCGAGGGAATACACTAGAAATGTTATTGATGTCTTAGGTCACTTGGGAATACACTAGAAAGATGATTTAAGGTTGGCCTAGGTATAAGTAGATTAGGATGCTAGGGAATATCATATTGTTCATGTGATTTATAATGCTGGCATCCATCCTCTTTCTGCAATAGTGCCATTTTAAAAATGGCAAGTGTCACTTTCATGCCAGTTGCATGTGGTATGTGCTTTCACTTTTTATGAGACAAATGAATGAGAAAGGGGAATCAACATCTTAAATTCCTGTTGGGTTGCTGGTGTAAAACTTATAATCATCATTCTTTTGGTGGTGGCATCCTGTTGGAATATTCACTCATTTCTCTCTTTCAAATCTTTTCACTATGATAAAGGGATTATGTAATAGGCTTAACTATGTCTAATGCCTCTTGAACTCTGTCTTGTGTCTCACTTTTCTTCTTAAAACTCATTGACTCACTCACTTTGGCCCTTGAACTCACCTCGTATTTTTTCGTTAGCCAGATGTGGTACCCATCAAAATCATGTCGTATGAGCGCCATGTTAGATTTACTAATGAGAAAACGAACAGACATGATAAAATGGGCAATTAAACTACAGGGATAGATTATGAGGCAAAGTGAGTCGAAATGAGTTTCGGGGCAAAATGAGATGCAAGGCATACTTCATGCATAATGAAGCCAATGTAACTAGAATAAGAGTCAAATATTAAACCTTAGCCCCAGTCCTCTTGGATGAGAGTCAATTTTTTTTTTTTTTTTTTTTTTTAATATTAGGTTTGCCCTCGAGAGTTTCTCATTTTGTAGGTGGAATTTGATTAGACAAAGAGTGGGACTGATTAACAACCGACAAACAAAGCGTTCCTCTCGCTAACTGCACCAAGATAAATAAGTCATGTCTTCATTGAATCATTACTACATCTCTTTGGGCTAATTGGTTTCTTTTTGGTTTTGGTATTTATTCTTTTGTCCTTTTAACATGCTTGCCGTGTAAGCGTTTGTGTGTGTGAAAGAGAGAGAGAGAGAGAGAGAGAGAGAGAGAGAGAGAGAGAGAGAGAGAGAGAGAGAGAGAGGAAACAGATAAGAGTATATGATTTATATTTATTGGAATGGTCCACCACCTTCGCAACAATTTAATTGTGGATCGCAGAAATTTCCACGTTAAATGAAAATTAATTACAAGGGAAGATTCTTCTCACAATTTCACTGTAATTAAAAAGGAAAATAAACTTTTTATCATATATTTAATCTAACATGTTATATTGTTAAATTATTAATTATAATTAATTTAATTTAAGAGTTTGGCAACAAAATATGATATATTATTGGTAATTGAAGATTGGGAGAATGAAAGAAAAAGAAATTGTGCATATAGTTGTGTGTTTTGTATATGCAATAGTAGTAGTAGGGACAGCAGCCGAAGAGGGAATTTGTAATTTTGCATTGCGTTGAGTAGGTTTGATCGGAGTCAAGTCAGAAAGATACCCCACCCCCAGTCCCCACTAGTAATTCAAGTTTAGCCGGCAACTTTGTGCCTGCGCGCCTCCGCCCATCGATTGAGACTTGAATCCGTGTGTGCCTGTGGGGCCTACTTTCGAGGACCTTACCAGTTACCACACATATAATGATATACATTTAACCAATAATTCACACCAAAGGCTACAAATGAGCTTCATCCCAATCTCATAAATAATATTTGCTGATTGTTCTAAAATAATCTTAATCCATCTCGAATCTCCTCAGTGCATGCAGCTCAATCACCCCTGCCATAACAAAAGAGACCTCTTTCGTAGTTGAAACTTTTCAAACATTTAAATTAAATATTCAAATTTAAAAACTGGGGGAAATGTTTGACCAAATCCGCTTATTCAGTAAAAATAAAAATAAAAAATCACGTTTTAATTTTGGTTGCACATTAGATATTTCCTCAACAATTAAGTCTTGTTTTTTTCTCTGTATCTGCGTGTAGGCACTATATATCAATAAGAGAAAAGGTCTTATAATAACAGCAATTGTCTTTTTTAGTTTTTTTGGCCAGGAAACAGCAATTGTCTAACTGCTTTAATGCTTTGCTTCTACAAAGAGAAATAGGATGGCTATTGTATTTATTTTCCCACTAACCAAACAATAAATAACAAGAAGAAGAAAATCATTTTGTTTTTTGTAACCTGTGTTTGCTTGTTACGGTAGTAGGAGAGCCGAGAGCCTCGAGAGAGAGAGAAAAAAAAAAAAAAATGTAAACAAAGGAGGACCAATATTCCTAGTTGCCCACTCGATCCTCTTCGTCTTCTTAAAAACCAATCCCCGATTCCAAAATCAAAATCATAAACTCATTTTCATCGATTCTTAGTCGGTCGTAGTTGTAATCGAATTGATTACAGAGTTGAAGAGAAAAATGTCGATACGGAGTATAATCCAGGAGATGAGGTTTTCTTCTCGCTCGCAGCGGGTGGTGCAAGACGGCTCGGGCGGGTCGGCGGAGCAGCTGGGCGGGTCGCTCAAGCAGAGCTGCTGGGCTCAGATGCCCCAGGAGCTTCTCCGAGAGGTGCTGGTGAGAATCGAGGCCTCCGAGGCCGCTTGGCCGCCGCGAAAGAGCGTCGTCGCCTGTGCTGGTGTTTGCCGGAGCTGGAGACACCTCACCCAAGAGATCGTCAAAGCTCCTGAGCTCTCTGGGAAGTTGACCTTCCCCATCTCCGTCAAGCAGGTCTCTCTCTCTCTATTTTTTTTTTTTTTTTTTAATATTGATTTCTGTTGTTATTTGGATGCCAAATTCTCAGTTATTGTAATCTTTATTAGTGGCACTAAAATTGCTTATCCTATATTCCTATGTGACTATTTTCATTTGCTTTGAGCCTTTACTATGGAGAGAGTGTTTAGTATTCAAATTTTCAGATGTCATGTAGTGTTAATAGTGATGGGAAGAGTCTAAGATCATGTGAATCTTGCTCTGTGCTCTAGTTGTGTTTGATATTCTGATGGGAAACTCTTGAGTTTGCCAAATTTTTTATTTTTGTTTCATACCTTCAAAAAATTTTAATTTTAATTTTTTATTAATACATATTTTCAATATATTTTGTTGTTGGTTGCAGCCTGGTCCAAGGGATGATCTCCTCCGCTGCTTTATAAAACGGAACCGTTCCACCCAAACATATTATCTTTTCCTCAGTCTGACCCATGGTGAGCATTTGTTAACCTGGAATGAAAGTTGCATTGCTGTTTAGTACATTCTGAATGATAGGTAGCTTTTAGGTTGTTTCTCAAAGATATGGCCTTTCCAACTTTGATCTAGTTTTATTTAGTTGGTTCATTTAGGTCTTGATTTTCGTCTCACGAAATTGCTGTCACTTTCTGTAAATAGTGGACCTATACTAAAGATTCTAACTTTTGTGTGTCCATGGCAGCACTAACTGATGAGGGAAAGTTCATACTTGCTGCCCGCAAGTATAAACGTCCCACCTGCACTGATTATATTATCTCACTGCATTCTGATGATATGTCAAAGGGGAGCAGCAACTATGTTGGGAAACTGAGGTGCGCCAAAAGATCCTTATGATATGACCAATTCCTGTTCACCATGAGCTTAAATATTAACACTTTTTCCCCCTTATCTTTGTGAAGATCAAATTTTTTGGGAACAAAGTTCACAATCTTTGATGGACAACCAACTCATGTGGGAGCCAAGATTACAAAAAGTCGCTCTACTAGGCTAGTGAATTTGAAACAAGTTTCACCTAGGGTCCCTGCTGGCAACTATCCAATGGCTCACATCCAATATGAGCTAAATATGTTGGGTTCCAGGTAAGACTAATGCTTGTATGACAAGTTGTAGAAGTTTCCTTATTTTAATCTTTAGTTCCATCTGCAGAAGGACTGTTGTTTTCCTTCTTGCTTCTTTTTTTTCCCGCAATCTTCACAAAAACATTGTGAGCTGTGGTCATTACACTTAGATCAGGGTGCATTTTCATTTTAACAAACTGAGGAAATTAAAAAACTGACAGAGTTTGTACAAGCAGGGGTCCGAGGAGAATGCAGTGTACCATGGATGCCATTCCTGCCACTGCAGTTGAACCTGGAGGAGTAGCCCCCACACAGGCTGAGTTTTTATCGAGTAATGCAGAATTCTTTCCATCCCTCCCATTTTTCCGATCGAAATCAACCCTCAAGGAAAATTTCCTATCAGGGCCTTTGGCCAGACAGAAAGATGGGTTGCTGGTGCTAAGAAACAAGTCTCCTAGGTGGCATGAGCAACTCCAGTGTTGGTGTTTGAACTTTCATGGACGAGTAACAGTTGCTTCAGTGAAAAACTTTCAGCTGGTGGCTTCTCCAGAAAATGGACCAGCAGGGCCAGAACATGAGAAGATCATCCTCCAATTTGGAAAAGTGGGCAAGGATTTATTTACCATGGATTATCGGTACCCAATATCAGCATTCCAGGCATTTTCAATCTGCCTCAGCAGCTTTGACACCAAGATCGCTTGTGAATAATACATTATGAACAGGTATGAGATTATTGATTTGGAAACTGAATCTTCAGGAATCTGATATAGTTGACATTAGTGAAACAGATATCAGTAACACTTCTGGCTGAGTTCAATATAAACCTAAATTAACTGACTATTATATAAATGAACGTAACTCTTTAACACTAGATATCATTAACACTTCCAGACTCTGTAGGTTATTTGAGCTTCAATGTAAATGATGTTTAAGTTAATGGTCTGTAGTAAATTTACCTAATGTACATGTATCTGTTTAGATGAGCATGATTAACCCTATACTTTTCTTGTGGTCCAGTAGCAGCTAGATTTGAAGGTCATTTAGTGAGTTGAATCAATGAGAGTGTTTGCTGAAGGTGATCGAGTGCTGGGCTGGGTACGCAGGTGACATACTCCCGAGGCTTCAGACCTTCTTGGATCACCACTTTGTCAAATCGTGGCAGGGTTCTGAAATTTAAAGTTGGAGAGCTTTGTTCTTTGTCATCCACTCGTTCACCATGTGTTGTATATTTTATTTGTTAATGTATATAGTAACTGTTTCTATAATAACCTGTTGTTGTGCTGCCATTTCACACCATATTAATTTTCAGTATACGTACTGGTTTCGGTCAGAGTATTATAGGTTGTAAATCAGCCAATGAATTCTTTTATTTTTTTTGGAGAAGAAAATCCAGACTTGTAAACTCTTTTTGCTTGCAAAGCTTCATCAATGTGGACAGCCATCTTCTCTTCCGGGCTTTAAAATGGAACATCATAGTCTTCTTTTCTCCTAGTTTGATTAGATGTTCGAGGCCGTGTTATAAATTTAGTGAATCTGAAGAAAACTAGAAGTAGTTGAAGATTCTACTTGTCTTCTAACGGAGTTGCTCATGTACACGATTTATTTTGCAATTTTTTTTGGACCTGTATGCTGCTCCCATTTTGCAAGTTTTCAGAGCAAGGTCAGATGTAATTCAGGTTCCTTGTGTACTTGGGCTATATAGCAATGAGCTCTCTCTTTTCTTTGGCTGGAATATAGCGATGGGCTCTTTGAGTTGGCTTTTGTAGGGGTGACAAAGCATGGCAAGTTTGTTGATCAAAACGTATCATACTTGAATTTCTAAACCTTCCTTCTATGCCACTTGCAGATGCTAAAACCAACTCTTGAAAACTTGGTGCATAGTACTGCAAAGACTGGCAGGGCACACCTGTATTGGGTTGACAACCGCCGCCTTTCACAAGCAAATGCACTCACATACAATCATCCAATCAAAAAGAGAAAAAGAAAAAGAAAAAAGGGTTAACAAGTATAGACACCGCAAGATTTGGTCGCCAAGTTATCAAATCAATGAACTGAGCAGCCTAAAGTGGAAGTACAATGAAAATTTACCACTCAAAAAGCGGCAAGCTTAAATTGTTTATATTACCATAGTTTTTGGAACATCGTAAAACCAGTAGAATACTGGCTATTCTTGTTATGCTTTAGTTTATACGGTCTTCAGACACAAGTATAGAATACAGGTTCCATATTTACATGAATATACTTCTAAGTTCTAACTACTATAAAGCGGCTTGCATGTGGATGTCTGATTCTGAATTCACATGCACAGACTCGGAAACTTCTTCATCACTACGTAAGTCATCTGACTGCAATTGTTTAAGGCTCCGGACGAATTGACTAAATGATGGAAAATGTTCAGGTGAGAAGAAATAAGCTCCCATTCTCTGATAAGTGAACAAGTCCATCCCATTCTTTCCCAGCAAATTCTTCTTTATCTGTTCAAAGCCTCCTGGAGCTGCTGAAAGTGATGCGTTTTGCCCAAAAATCTCAATCCCATGCTTTCTGCAAACTGTTCTTATTTGTGAGAGTAATAACTCGGGACTTGAAAGTGATTCTTGTGGCTGATGTTCGTCTGATAGGTCCAATCCAGGCAATATCATTTTGCAGGAATTCCTTGCAAACATCTGTGCAACTGCTTCATAGCCATCTCTAGAGGATGTATTATACAACCCAGATGTCAGCTCGGAAGGGTGGGACCTTGTTTTGTACCAAGAGTGTATTAGTGGGACTTTGCCATGAATTGTCACTGCAGTGTCACTAAAAGTTGAAGCAGCAAGGGAGAGGAGCCGCTCTCCATGAGATATGAGCTGGTCTGAATACCAGGAAAGGAAGAAATCACCATATGGAGACTCCCATGATCCCCCATGGTCTTTGAAGAAGTTGCTTGAGTTTGGTGACTGGTCATAGCTCGGAGCATCGTGGGGACCACCAAGACCCCACAAAGGATTTCCAGCTGCTTCGGCATGCTGTTTAAGGATGCTAAGTATGTTTTCATCATAACATTGGAATTCTCCAACTCCAGGAATTCTACTATTTTTTACTAGGCGGTGATCAGAAGGATAGCGAAGCTCACCATCTGGTCCTAGGCTCATTGAGATGCCCTGAAATATAGCAATGGAAGTTTCAGTACCTCTATGAAACCAAAGATGACTCATGTTTCATTCTAGAGTTTTGGAATTAGAACTCTTACCATGATTGTGGAACCAAGGAAAGGCGAGAATGAAGATTTAAAGCTTTCACAGAAGTCATGATAAACTTGGATTGGAGTCTTTCCATTGAAAACAGGAAGTTCATCAACAGCAAGTGATAGGCACTCTTTGTATTGCTGCCCTGACCGGTCTGTAAAGAACATACTAGGTTGGGACTCAGCAATGCGAGACACCCACTCTGGGAGTGGGATTTTCGGTTGTGCAGGTGCATGGAAGCAGAGTGAAACATGGAGCTTGAGACCAGCTTTCTGAACCATCTCTGCAATAGCAAGATAGGCTGACCAGTCATACTTCCCCATGGCTTCTTTCTCAACCATTCCCCACCAGACTGGGAGCTCCACGCCTTCCACCCCAAGTAGCTTCAGAGCCTTTAATCCAGCTGCAATTGCTCTAGGGTGCTTTACTGCATTGCAGTCTGAAACAGCATCCAGGGGTAACCCAACAAATAATCTTACTCCATCTTTCTGCAAATTAAACAGCAAGAATAATGAGTCAATTAACTTATAATAGTCATGACAGGAAATAAATAAATAAATAAAAGATCAAGCTTCTGAAACATAGAGGATTGATTTTGAAAAACATCAGGCTGCCCAGTCAGTCAATTAACATAAATACCAAGTTTCCTTGAGTGATTTAAGCAGCTGTATATCTTTTGCAAAACATGCAATAGAGGATTGATTTTATTGATTAGGTGTTTGCAGTCATACTGCATAACATTTACCTGACCAATTTTACAACTCATATGTATAATTTTTGGAACTCAAAGCATGAAATCGACTCTACAAAAACAGGTTCTAACAGTAATTCTGGACTTCAAACCAAGAGTTGAGAAACTACCAAACATCAAAATTGTCATTTTTTCTGAAGACCCTTTTACACTTTCATGAATTTATTATCATAAAACTGGGCACTTCATCAAAATCTCACAAAAACCACTCCAACCTAAACAGTCCTATTCTGCAACAATTTTTTTCTTTTAAATCTTCCAATTTCTGAGAAACCAAACTTAACACAATAAAAGAGAAGAAGAAGAAGAACCCCTTACCGGTTTGGATCTTCTGGAAGGACCCGAAACTCTATCGGACCGAAGCGGTTCAGACTGTACGGCCCTGAGAGTAAACCGAAGCCGGGAGTCTTTCCAGCTCGTGCTTTGACCAAAACAGATCAGGGTCTTCGAAAGTCCTCTCAATTTACAAAACCCCAACTCCCTGCGCGCCAACACGGCCCGCCCGATCGTCTCCTGAGAGCCGCGAATCACCGAAACCTCCATTTCCCCAATGCTCAATAACCCAAAAAAACTCAAACTTTTCGCGAACCGAAACCCCTTACAGACCCAATAGACCGAAAATTGGAAATTAGGGTATTTTTTATTTGTTCTGAAAATCCACCGAGTTTGAGAGCTTGTGCTTGGAGACGATGAGTTTTGACACGTCAAGGAATCCGCAACCTGGGAGCATTATATAGACAATAAAAATGAGGAGTGAGGACCACAGACGCGCTTTTTTGGGGATAAAGAAAAATAAAGTGCCAAAAAGCATCTGCCACGTGTCGTCCGGGTAGAGGCCCAAGTAGAGCGGCTGTTAAATTATGGGAAAAGAACAATTTTCGTTTAGGTAGTTTCAAACTTTCAAAAAGGTCCGTATTTGGTTTTTGTATTTTATATTATTTGTAATTTAAGAACATTAATGAAATTTTTTCTCAAATTAAAAATAATAAACTCACGAATTTTACTAAAAAATTATGTATATAACTTTCAACTAGATTTTTGAACAAAAGTTGAAGTTTTGAGTTTGTTAAAATTGTCTTTATATTGCAAAAACACATAAAGCATAATAACCAAATATAAAATTTTGAAATCACAACGATTAAATGTGAAGTTTTGAAATCAAGAGACCAAATCTGTTTTCAAAAAAAAATATAGAGACTAAAAATATTTTTTTCCCTTAAATTATTGGGTGTTTTCTGTTTAAGGACCAAATAATAAGATTGTTTATCATAATAATTTCCTTATCCAAATGAGAATTAGGTATCTGTCTCAATTATTAACAGGACCAGAGACAATGTTATTTACCAAACAAAAAGCAGGATAACCATGTGTTATGGTTCTGTTGATATGTGTTTAGAAGTATATGATGAGGTTGGGTGTTGTCTCATTCAGGTTTAGAACTTCCTTATCCATATTTATAATCTCTTTCATATAAAAAATATCATTGCAATTATTTGAATTAAAATATTGTGCACATGTGATGTGTGTATAATATGATTAGTGTTTGGTGAGGCAAGATTAAGTGATATTGCATTTTATTAAAGGGAGGCGATTATTTGCACTCCAATTTTGTATTCCCACATTTCATCTATTATTTTTATTCTATATATCTTTTTTAATTACTGTAAATTCCAAAACCACCCTTGGTGGCTTTTTTTTACTTCCTGAAACATTATTTGCTTCATCTTCTCGATCCCTCTCTCCCTCTTCTAATTAAATATCTTTGATCTCTCGTGTCTGTGCGGCCTATCCCTCCATTTTTCTTTTAATCCATTTTCTCCTTCTAGTTTTTACTACCCATATGCCCAAACCAAAGTTGGAGGCTAGGAAAAAGCTACTTTTATTTAAGCACCGATTTTGGTTGCCCATCAAATCGTGATGGGGAATCAATCACCTAATTTTATTCACTTCCTTTTTATAAATAAACAAAAAAATAGTTTCTAAATCTTGATAGAGGTAGCATCATTTAAGAAGAAAAAATTAGAGACCCTTAGCATGACTGGATTTCCTCTTGACCAAATAGTCCATACGCCACATGCATCCTCATACCACAATCAACATATGAGACACACATAATTACTTCATATATCCTTGACTTTTGTACCAAGTGCCTTACCTGAACGGATTTTTATGTAAAAATTATGGATTTGGGTACATGGGTACCAAAAAAGAGAGATGAAAGTTTAGAGAGAGTGAGAGAGAGAGATGGAATTGGTGGATTTGTCATGGTGAAAGATATGAGAGAGAGACATATGGGGAGATGATCATTAAGCCAAAATGTGAGAAAGTTAAAAGGGGTAATTTTGGAATTTAAAATATAAAAAAGAAATAAATAGAAAAAAGAGTGCATGAGTATAAAAATAGAGTGCAAATATCACTTCCCTTATTCAAATACTTAAAAGCAAGTACAATGTGAGTTTGAGTTTAGTTATATGTTCAACGAGCAGTATTTAGAATCGTGTGTATTTTAAAAACGATGTAAATGAAAAATAGTAGATTCAAAATACTTTTGAATATAGAGAGATTTTTTCATGGAGCATGGTTTATAAAATATCCTTTTTAAAATAAGACGAAACCGACAATATATGAAACTTATTCATTATGAGAAGATGTGTCATCAACCATACCTCATTTAAAACAAAACCATATGTGCATGACATGGAGTATAATAAATATTGGGGTGGGGGGTACGAAGAAAAATGTTTTTCATTATTGTCATCCGTCAATTACAAAAGGAAAATGTTTAAGTTCTCGAGTTTGAATACCAACTTTATTTTCACGATTAATCAAATGAAGTCATGATGGGGTCCACTATCTTTTCTTTCATAATGGACTCTATCATGAGCTTATTTGATTGGTTATAAGAAAAAAATTAATTCTCAAATTTGAGTACCCAAGGATTGTCCATTACAAAATACCTACATTAACTATAATGTCACTTTTAATTTGATACATGAGTTTTAAAGCTCGATAATTATGTATACAACTTTTGTAATTGATCATTTTTGTAATTGAGGCATTTTGTAATTGATCATTTTTAGGGTATTTTATATGTGGACATAGAGATTGCAGAGGGCAAGAGAGAAGAGTGGTAGTAGACGTGGAATGTTAGAAAGCCACCTCATGCCAACGACCATCGACCACAAACCACTTCTGGTTCTCTACCTTGGAAGTCATAATTGAGAGGCCTATGTGTGTATGCTGACTCATGTCCACGCCAGACTGCTCCCTCATTTTTTTATTATTTTCTCTGAGTTTATCTGCCTTTTATTGCCCTCTACAGGTCCACATGACCCCACAGCACAACCCTGACGAGAGAGAGAGAGAGAGAGAGAGAGAGAGAGAGAGAGAGAGAGAGAGAGAGAGAGAGAGAGAGAGAGAGATCTTGTGGATAAGAAAAGTTCGTACAGGAATAGGAATCAAAGTAAGGATCTTCTTCTTTGTTGGGTGACATTTGGTTTTGTTTGCTTATACAATTATAGCTAGCCAGAAGCAATTAAGAAAGTGTGTTCACAGGTTTCATTGAAACTTGTTGGAGGTGAGGAGGTTGGGTTGGTAAACTTGGTTAATTGGGTTATCTAATTCTATGCATATGTGGCTCTAATTTTGAAACCTGTGGGAGATCTGAGTGAACCACTAGTTTGAGACTTGTTCTCCACCCTTTCTCTCATCATTAAGGAGTCATTATCATGTGGCCAAAAAAAAAAAAAAAGGAGTCATTATCATAAATATGGTTCTTAGTTTATGTAGGTAATTGGGTTACGCTCTAATACCATTTTTAATGGTCAAACGACTTCATTGAAGATATTAGTTGAAGTTAACATTTGAAATTTTTATTTAAATACCTTAAATGTCTCTAACGCAACACTGATACGAAATTCAGGTGTATTGCGTATTTAACTCAAACATTAATCTGCTGACTATACAAATGTACCCTTTTTAATAGTAGCCTTCTGCCAAGCTATGGAGATTATTCCTCTTGACACTTTGATTGAGAATCTCAAATTTTTTATACGCCTTCATGTTTGACATAATTTTTTGGTAGGCCAACTGATTGGGCACACTGTGCACCCCGCAAAACATAATTAAAATGCAATCAAGTTGTGGGTTGTGAAACCTCATCCATTACGATTTTTGTTGGCAATTGTTGAATGCTGTCATTTCATGCTCTGAATTATGACCTACATGAGTTGGGGCCCATACAATACGACTGTCTTTTTCCTTTTTTTGTGCCTGCATTATTGTGTCAAAGAATCATCTCCATTGATTGTTGGCTTCTTCATTCATGTTTCTCCTATTCTTAGTCTTGGCTGCTTGGGGTGGTTGCAAAATACTAGATGAATGGCCAATTTTGCATGTCCCAAGATCTCAGGCCAACAGGCATGGGATTGGTTGAGACTTGAGACTAGACTTGTAATTTGGATGAAGTTAATGTCTAACAACAGTCGTTCATGTCTGTGCTGGCAATTATCAGCCATTGATCAATATTTTTTTTATACCCAGAAATCTCTCAGGCAAATCCTAGAATCTTTGGGAGGCAGGAAACTCTAGCAACCATATAAACCTCTTTGAACAATAGGCAAAGTGACTGATCTTAATTTTCTAGAAAAGAAGGATTAGTGACAGTAATCATTTTTATGGACACAGCTGCGTACTTTTGCAATTAAAGCAGTCATTGTCTTGCCAGAGTCTGGACCACCTGGGGTCCAGGCCGAGTGGAAGAGAAAATGGTGAAGCTAAAAAGGTCGAGGCCCAGGAGGAGCACGTGGGCCAGATGGAGATACTATTCATTGCTGGGTGCATTGTTTCCTTTCATTTCATGTAGATCAGCCTATGACTGTATAAGGTGCCCTCACATATCAGATTTATTCTTTTACTCTTTTTGTCTTTGCCTTGGCAAATCCTTGTCATCTTGTACATGCTTTGTTGAACACCCCCTTACAAGAAACTCAACATTTCCACCTTTATATGAGCCACTACAATTAAAGAAAACGTAGGGGATTAGGGATTAAAAAACATGGGGATTAGGGCTTCTAGGTCTTTTTCCGGGACCTACCAGGTTGAATCGCTCTTTAGCCCTCAAAGTCCAACACCCACGACACAAACACACACAACGAATGAGTTTTGCAAAAAGCATGAATAAAATTTTATCACTTTATTTGATTCACCCTCAGAAGTAGGTCACAATTTCTACAATACCGAAAGAAGACCAGGCTCTCTGACAGACAAATTTTAGAGTTTTCTTACCAAGTCTGGAAAATGTAGCTTACATCTTATAACGTAACAAAATTGGAGATAGAACTGAAACCAAGATCGGAGTTCCCAAAACAAATTTATTAGAATTACAACTAATCTAAATAGAGTGTTTGAAGGCAGAGAGAGAAATATGAAAAAATATAAAATATACAATAAAGAGAAGCCTCTCATACAAAAATAATATAAAAGAAATGAGAAAACTGAATACAAGAAATATATTACCTCTCCGTGCGATTTGAATGGCTTTCCCGGCTCGGAATGAATCAGTAGCATTTGCAGCCTCATGAAAAGTCTCACAAAATCACAGAAACCTTGTTAAATGCCATCTTTCTAACTGATCCGAGCAGAACCCTTATCTTTTTGAGTCTTTTCTTGAGGACTTTGATTGTGAATGAATTTGTCCTGATGTGTGTTTCTTTCTCCTTGGAGCTCCCACTGCAGCAGGGTCCACCAATGGGCCTGACCAAGTTTGCATGGAGTCTTTAGAATATGAGAAATTTGTGGAACTGAATGGAACATCAGGAGGATCAAACACAGGATCAATGTGATTTAAAGAACCCAAAGGATAGCCAAGTGTTCCATCTTGGTGTGGAGGAGGAAACTTCTCACTCTTGCTCTTTGCATTTGCATGTGTTATTAGACGCCGCCTCTGTAATGGAAAAGAACAAAAGGAAGAACAATTAACAAGTACTCAAATTTAAGTAAGACCACCAGCTTAACTGATGATTGAAGCAAACACATTGGTTTTAAAGTTCAAGTACAACAGTATAAAGCATCTCTAACTTATCCATAGTGATTGGAGAGAGACAGAGAGAGCACATCAGCGAAGATAGCATAAGAACAAGTCAAATACTAACCTATATGGCTATATCCCATGGCTCAACCAACAGTGCTCTACACTTCATATAAATTAATAAACCCTTTGTGCCCTCCCCTTACTGGGATCAGAAGCCTAACTCTTATTTGGAATCCCAAACCATCAATAGCCATATGCATCCAGTACAACAGAACTAGTTACCATAAAAAATTCAAATGAGACCCAGATGCTCGACAATTAGGCCACCCAACTTGACAGGTTGACAAAGATTTAACCATTCAGTTTATAATATATATCGTCTCAAGGATTAGATCATTTATTACAATAGCCATATAAAGCCTTTACAACAATCCAATCAGCCACCAGAGTTTAGTCAGCACCAAATTGTTCCCCATTTGGATCAAGTTATCTATTATTATATTAAAAATGACTTCTTACCGGAAAAAAAATACTGCATAATATGTAGAACATACAAGATCCTTTTCTCTAGCAAAAATGTGTGTGTGTGTGTGTGTTTGTTTGGGAAGTGTTTTTCCCGTGAGAGGGAGGCATACATAAGCTTATGTCCTCATGAGGCAAAGGGAAAAGCAAGATAGGGTTAAGGGAACCATAAGTAGATATGAATTACAGAAAGTGCTGTACATGGATATCCATGTACTCCTTCATTATGAACTCATACCTCTACCTAATCAACAATGATGATGGAAAGGGAAAATGTTTCTTCCAGGTATTTTATTCTTAAATCTATAACAGTAAATATTGTTGCATAAAGAATAGGCTTATATGACATACATCAAGATTGGCTTGAAGCTCGGCATTGGCTTCTAGAGCAGGAATTCCCCTTCGATCACGTGGGCGAGATTTCTTCACACCATCTGCATTAGATTTTCCAGCAGCTCTCAATCTACAATCATGAAACTCATTTCAGGTTGCAATTAGAAAGAAAATTTTCCCTTTTTCTAGAGGGGGGTGAATCAGAAGAAGAAAATGGAAACGACTGAGAGATGATAACTCTGATAAAAGAATAACTACCTAATAAAGAAATGTGGAAACAATAACATCTCTAAGATGATCAATCTCAAAACTTACCCAAATACACATGAAAATCAATAAAAGGGGACAAATGAGAAATACCAATATATAGTCATATATGGAAATTCAAGGCTCAAGGTTAGTGCGGATGATTTACTACATGTTAAGATTTGTTGGTTAAAGACTTTGCAATGGAATATAAATAACACTTTAAAGGTTCATATTTATCTGAGGTGTGAATATAACTAATACACAACTTGATGAAATTAAAATTAGTTGATTAATAACAGTTATCAACCTTCGAGCTTCTTCATCTCGTAGCTTAGCATCCATTTCTTTGCTGGGTGGATATTTTGGGAGGCTAGAAGGCTCACAAGCATATGGTTTGGTTGTGAAGAACTGCAAAAACAGACAACCATCAATTGAAAATACTCAACAGAGATAATTGGAGGAATATAAAACCAAATTCATTCTAGAGTTTGAGTGATAAACTACCATATGAACATGGCAAACTTTCTACCAGAGCCCATACAAGAGACAATAAGAGAAGAAAGACAAATTAGCAAGACCAATTTAACAGTCAAAAATAAAATCTCACTTCATTCCTCAGTGCAGCAGTGGCAGTCTGACGTTCAGCTGGGTCAATTGCAAGGAGGGTGTCGATTAGTGGCAACGATGACGGTGGAAAGTCTTTAAAGGTCTCTGAAATGCATCTTTTGTATGATTGTTGAGGCTTAAAAATAGTTGCATGAGGCAACTTTGACTTTTTCCAATATTCTTCAGTTGGGGAGCCACATAACTTGAATATCTTGTGTAGCTGCTCCACCTATTTTAAAAGACAAATTAGCAGGACTGGAAACATCTATATTATGCACAAAAACCTACTCAGAACACCAATAATTTAAACATGTCCATGAATCTCGAAGCATGAAAGACAGCCTAACAAAGGATCTACGAGTGAAGGAACTCAGTTATTAAATTGAAGCATTTAGAACTTACTTCTGTGCGACCAGGCATGATCGGTTTCCCGGCCAACAACTCAGCTAAAATGCAGCCAGCACTCCAGAGGTCCACACCTACACCATAATCAGTGGCACCAAGAAGAAGCTCTGGGGGTCGATACCATAGAGTGACCACCCTACTAGTCATCGGTTGCTTGTGATTAGGATCAAAGAAGGAAGCCAATCCAAAATCAGCAATCTTTAGCGTTCCACCATTGTCAATAAGAAGATTGGACCCTTTAATATCACGATGAAGCACATTGCGGTTGTGACAGTGTTCAAGCCCTGACAATAGCTGGTGCATATAACATTTAACCTGCCATATTCACATCTAATGTATAAGAGATAACTGGCCCACTTTCTCAGCAAAAGGGAAATTTTTTTGATGCTTATACGTTAACTAAACACTATAAAACCAAGTAAAGCGACATTGCACAATACCTGAGGCTCTGTGAACTTGATTACAGGGCTTGCAGCAAGTCCTGCCAAATCATGCTCCATATATTCAAAAACGAGGTACAAACTACAGGACATCCTCGAAGTCACTAAACCTTCCAATTTCACAACATTAGGATGATCCAAACGGCGCAGAATGAGAATCTCTCTGGCCATGAACTTTACACTCTCAGGTTCCAAATTATCAAACCGAACTTTCTTCAGCGCAACAATTTTCCCTGTCACAGCATCCCTAGCTTTGTACACATTACTATACGTACCTTGCCCAATCTGATCAAGATTATACATGTAAGAGTACAACTAACTAATCCATTCATTCTCCCAAAAGGTAAGAACTTAAAAAACAAAATAGCTAAATAATGAGATCAAAGTTTAAGCTAATGGAACTTACCAATTTGAGTTGATTGCTATTTTTAGAAACCAAACATAATACACAAAGACTCCAAGTTTTGTTTTCCTATTCTAACCTCACCTATTCCTTTTTTGTCTCCTCACATTTTCTCAACAACCAAACAGCAAAGAAGAAGCTCCAAAATCATCAAACACTAAACAAACATCATCGAATAGAAAAAAAAAAAAAAAAAGCGAACAACAATTTCAAAACTTGCAAAACGAAGCGGTCACCTTATCGAGCTTCTCGAAAGTGTCGGCACGGCGCGGGGTCCAGCCATTGATAGCCTCGCCGGCGACGGCGGAGAGCCAGGACGGCCATCCGGCGGCGACCTGCTCGCCGTGGACGTGCTTGGGAGGATTGCTGAGCCTCGGATTGGGCTTGGACGAGCGTCTCCGGTCGCCTTTGGGCGGCTTCCTCGCACTCCTCTCCTCCACCTCAGTCTCCTTGCTTCTTCTATTACTATTATCAGTATCGGCGCCATTCCTGGGCTGAGCGACCTCGGCACTGCTGACCTCTGCCGGGTTCTTGGAAACCCTAACCTCTGCCCCCTCCGCCGCGGGCTCTACCGGCTTGGGCGGAGCCTGTCTCCCGAAGACGCACCCCATGCTGGTCTGTCCTCAGTCATTGACTGATGTTGTGGTGCTGTTGAATGTATGAGCACATTTTGGTCTGCTCTGCTTTGCCCTAATGATTTTGGTAGAGGAAATGGGGTTTTGATTAAAGAGAGTGTTGAAGAAGAAGAGGAGGGAGGGGAGGGGCTTCAGGGCTTGGCTTTTTTGAGACAAAAGTGAGGGAGAACAATGATTTGATTTGTAAGGAGCTGCCCACAATTTGTGGGCACACTCGCTCAAAAATAAATAAAAGGAAAATAATACTATGTGCTACAGCTAATAGCATACTACACTACTACAGTACTACTACAACACCACACCAACAACACTAAAAAGAAGAAAATAAAAGCACCAAAACAAAAACAAATACTAAAATAATTGCTTTTTTTTTGTGTGTGTGTTTTTACTTTTTGGGGATAAAATTTAAAGTGAGTTTTTGAGTTGGACTTGGAAGGATTTAGTCAAGAGAGAATGTTAGAAAAGAGTAAAAGGATCATGTGGAATGTGGATCTTCTCTTCATTCATTTTTTTTTGCCTCTTTCCCTTTCTGCATTTTTGACTCTCTCACTGAGTAGTGAGTACCAGCAAATCAGGGACAGGTTGGTCAGTGTTTTTTCCTTTTTCTCTCTCTTTGTGATCGGCTGTGTATTTGGTAGCCAAGTGTCCGAATTCTAGCCAATATGTGGTGGCCACGTACTAAAAGTTGCGTGACCAAGTGGTTTTGTTTTGAGGTGGCGGTGAATTTCTCTATAACAAGAATGAGTGATGTGGCATCACCTTATGAGTGACGTGGCGGTGTATTTCAATATTAATTCGAATCCGGTATCATAGAAAAACTTATGAGTGATGTGGCCGTTACCCTTATATAATTTATATAAGTAGATTTCATCTTTATTTATAATATGTGTTAAATATTCTTTTTAAGATATCAAATAAAGAGATTTAGCTTGTCCAATATGTAACTAATGTTTAACAATATGAAACACAATGTTGTACATGACTGCGGTGCTCATGTGAAATGTGGTCTAAATAATTTTATTGTGTTGATTTTACTTTTTTGGTCAATTATATTATATAGTATTGATTTTACTTTATTAGATTGTCAAATATTATATTGTATATCGCGTATATAAGGTTTCTTTCTATAAAAGCATTGTAAATGTGCTTGACAATACTCATGTCAATGCCAAGAAAATAGTTTTGAAATCTAAAAAATTACGCAAATGCAATCGAATATATGGGTGTACCATATTTGACACCAAGTTTGGCTTTGACGTTTTAACAAAAGATAGGAACCCACCAAATTTTTAACGTAAGAGAAATTGAAAAGTGCTTGTTGATGTCGACAATATAATGATACATGTTATTTTGCATAAATATAGAGGTCTCTCCTCCGTACATGTCAATTTTATGTGCTAATTACACTTCATTACTATAAATGATTGTCCTGTTTTTGTTATATTTTGACACTTTTATATATTATGTTATTAAATAAACTTAAAGGTGCATACACCAGTAATAAGTAAGTATTTTTCCCATCATTGATTCTTACCATATGTATCACTTGAGTTAAGGTTTATAATCATAATTAATAATCTAATATGTTAGTTTGTTAATTCAAGATGATATGAATCTTCCTCTTACAATATTAATTTTCATATTGATTTATTAATCTGAAGAAGAATGGGCCAAATTAGTCACGAGTTTTATTAATTTGAGAACATCTGTTAAGTTGTCCTTACTCCTTAACCCTTCTACATCTTAGAAATTTTGAGGTCATCGATTTTAGGACCCCCAGGTGGGATTGTTGGTTTCGCAGAATTTTGAGATTTGGACCACCTCTATTTTATTCGATAGTTACTTGAAATTTGACGCCAACTCACAGTATCCTTATATGAATCTAACATGGTTGAATTGAATATTTATAAATGTATTAACTAATATTTATCTTTGATTTTTTTCTTTTCTTTTTTGAATAAAAAAATGGAATGTATTGAAAGCTAAAGGAACTTGCCCATTTAACAGTTAATCCACCATTTTGCATTGAAATGTTAGTTGCGCGACATTGTTTATTTATTTTGACCTAAAAAAAGACTGTTCACTAAGCAAAAAAAATTATTATATATAACAATAACATGCGTTTTTTTGTTTATAATGTGAAATTTATTTATATATGACAAGATTTGCATATATGTATTGCGAAGAGAGAAGAGATCATATGTGATGGTTACATAAACAAATAATTAATTTTCCTCACAAATTTGAAAGTGTAATTAATATTACCACTAGAAGAGAGATAAACATAAAAAAAAAAATGTATAGACCCGTAATAAGAAGTTTTTTCCCCTAATAGAGTGATGCTTTGTGCACTTGGTAATTTGGCATTGCAAGAGAAATTGCATTATGAAATTAGAGGATAAGATTAGATAATGACATGGGTTAGCACTTGGCATATATTGACCATATAAACGCATATCATTATCCCTTTGAATGATGCCAACATGGAAGCAGGTTATAAAGAGAAGAATATGACCGGGATTAATTGTCGGGGAAGGAAGCTGCCTAATGCAAGGCCAAAAAAATGAAAAACTACGTCAATGTGTGTTTGAGAGAATCTTTTCTGTTACTGGGATAGGAAGACGTGACATCCCACTTTTTTTTTTATTGGCTTTCTCTCAAATTTGTCACTCATTTTCTCTTTATCTTTCTCTGTCTCTCTCTCCACTCTTTCTTCTCTCTTTCTGCCGTGACACTAGTATATTTCTATCATAGAAACATACAAATTATTTTTTGTGTCTTTTAATGGGACGTGATGTTACTTTCAACTTGCAAAATACTTTTTGCCTCTTTCTTTTATAAAGGATGTGGAAGAAAAATAGAGGTCAAGTTGCATCTTAAATCAAATCTAATGAGAACACTATTTACAGTAGGAGAAAAAATTCTTCAACTATATAAAATTTTGGGTCGGTATCAGGAGTTTTTCTCTAAAACAGTACTAGATGGTATTAATCATCAAGAGTAAATTCAAGGTTTACAATAAAACAATTTAACAAAAGTCATTGCCACCCGAGTCTCTTCCAAAATCACTTTTTTAAGATTTTCACCCTGGACGTTTCTCTTTTATACACTTAATAAAAAGCTGTCGTGGTGTTAAATTGGCAAATTTTAGTTCACTATTACTTGATACAAGTTGTATTCGATTTGACCTCTAGCACAAATACTAAACAAGTTGAGTTAGTACCAAACACGAGTAGTCTAATTTTGACATAATAAAAGTGATAGTAAGAGGTTAGAGTTAAATGTTTTGAACTCATTATTTCCTGAAACCAATCATAACATGTTAGTCAACAACATATATTATATGAGTTATGTAAATTATGAATCAACAAAATGTTAGTTAGCAAAATGGTAAGATGTCACATAATGAATGAATCAACAATATATATAAGTTAACATATCAAACGAAGCCCTTAAAATAGATAATTAGAATTATATGTTCACATTACCAAATGAGCCCTAACAATGTGGTCCTCGAGTGGAGTTTATATGTATTTTTTTTATAAATAAAATGGATATCAATCCGATGATTTATCAAACTTATTAGTTTGGATAACTCGATCCATATTTATAAATTTAAGCTCATATGAAATTCATTAGGTTAAGTTTTTTATTTTTTTATATAGATTTAGGGGGAGGGGGAATTAAATTTGGGTATAATGGGACAAACTCTACGGTCTTTCCAATTGGGTTACCCACCAATTGCATTTATTAGATTAAGTTTAGTCTTAAGAATTAGTTTAGAAGTCAGGTTGAGATTGAGTTAATCTTCTAACTGACTTCACTCATTAATTCACCACTAATAATTGGTGAGACTTCTGTTTAAGTCATTTCATTTTATATTTTACAAACTAAAACTTTTTAATTTTTAGAATTTTAACTAAACTCTAATAATATTGTAATCATTACAAATCACATTATATTGGTCTATTAGTTTTTATTTTTATTTTTTTATACATATCAAGCGCCAAGTGCTTGTCGGCCATTGCCAAATGTTCAACAGTGTATTTTTGCTTATTTCTCGAGCTCTTGGTACTATAAATCTCATTATACACCTTAAAAGGGTGTGTGGTGAATCCATACCTTATATCATCAAAAAATAAAAAAATTAATAACATATTTGTTATTGTTTGACATGGTAGTGGTGGTTACAGAGTTTCATTCAAGAAAACAAACTCATAAAGTTTTAGTTAAAAAAAAAAGTTATTAATGAGTAATGACTAAACTAAAATCAAGTGTTGTATCGAAAAGCTTGTTTACCGAAAAAAAAAAAAAAAGAAAAAAAAGGGCTAAAGCCTTACCATAAACAGCTCCTAGTAGAAAAAGAAGGAAAAAACAAAAAACAAACTCTCATATTTGATTTAGAGCTAAGCAAGTTTTGTATGCTCTCCTATTCTCCGTTGTGCTTTGATCGTCACCCATACTTAATTGGTTTGTAAATCGCGGCAACACAGCACTCGTGACTAACCATCAAGTCATCAACAGCTAAAAGCGGCGTCGTTTTTCTTATCTGATCCAGCCAACTAACCCATCCCATCCCACCAACCCAAACGGTAACCAACGAGGTCACGTGAACCGTCGGATGAAAAATCTCTCCACGTAACGGCCAGGATCATCCCCTCTCTCACCACGTGGAAAGCCCTCATAGGTAGATGAGAAACACCCCATAACCAAACCGACACCTCAACTCCTCTGCGTTATCAAGTCTTCTGCGACAGTCTCGAAGGTCGAGCACAATGGGAACCATTGCTTGCTTCAGCCTCACCACTCCATTAACAACAAGACCTCAAGGACCCCTCGGTCATTTCCCAAATCTTCGTTGCACTTCCCTCAAATTCGCCGATTTCAGACCCAACTTCCGTACATCCATGGCCACTACCCCTCTCCAAGTCTCCGCATCATCACCCACCATTGGTCTACTCTCTCTCACTATATCATTATCTTTTTATTTTTATATATTTTTATTTTTTGTAATTTTTGATTGGTTGGGTGGTGAAGGTGCACCAAATGAAGAGCAGCAGGCGACCTCTTCTGGGTTAGTGGTAGCAAACGACCTGCTGATTGTGGGGCCAGGAGTTCTTGGGCGCTTAGTAGCAGAAAAATGGCGGGAGGTACTTATCTGGGTCTTCTGTTCAATTTAGTAATTAGTGGTTAAGCAAGTAATTAGTAGTTAATCAAGCGATTAATGGTTTCTATAGGAGCATCCGGGGTGTGAAATATATGGGCAAACGGTGACCGTTGATCACCATGAGGAGTTGATTAAGGTGGGTATTAATCCATGTTTGAAGGGGACCAAAACGACCCACCAGTTTCCTCATGTCATTTTCTGTGCTCCACCATCACGGACCTCGGACTATCCCGGTGATGTTCGGTGAGTGTGTGTGGTCCAGTTTTCAGTGCATTGAATTGAAATGTATGCGTGAAGTTGATATTTGAGTAATGGGTGTTTGTTATACTCATTAGTACTATGTGTGGTGGAATAGTTTGTAATGCTGGTAATGGTTTTTTGGGTTTTGTTGAATAAGCAGAACGGCTGCATTGAACTGGAATGGTGAAGGTTCTTTTTTATTTACATCAAGCTCTGCACCATATGATTGCAACGACAATGGTCCATGTGATGAGGTAGACACATATTTCTGCTAGTACGAACTCTTTACTCTCTTCTTATTACTCAGGGAGGTGTCCTTGTCTGCATTTATTATATGGGTTTTGTCTTTTGAATTTGTGCTGCCAAGTTAGTTTAGTGTGATACGCAGAATAGTTCTCTATTCCTTATTTCCCTGCCTTTCATTCTCAAACTTCTTGGGTTTTATTAACGTGTAGGACGTGGAGCGTTATAGTGTTCATATTCCTCTTTGCAGGACAGTCCAGTAGTGCCAGTAGGGAGGAGCCCCAGGACTGATGTCCTTCTTAAAGCAGAAAAAGTTGTGCTGGAGTTTGGTGGTGTTGTTCTTAGATTGGCAGGGCTTTATATATCCTTTTTGAAAGTCCAACTCTGAAAGAATATTTATATATAAGAGTAGAGTTCAGGGATTTGGGTGCATATTGGCATTTATCATATTTGAAAGTGACCCTAACTATGCGTACAAAGCAGATAGAGGTGCACATGTTTATTGGTTACAGAAGGGGACTGTCGAAGCACGTCCAGATCACATCCTGAATCTTATACATTATGAGGTGATAGCATCATCCTACTGTACATATGTATCTGATGAATTATTCAATATAATTCTACCAATTTGCATTCCCTCGCTCTCCTCATTTTTTATTTCTTTGATAGTATATCTTCTAGGTTTGCATTGTTGTCTTTTTATTTTGTTACTTTAAGTCAGTTAACTTTGGCTCTTCTTTTTCATATATTTTAACTTTTTTTTTTTTTGAGTTTCATATTACACTTTAGATGGCTATTTTTTTCTGCATTGTCATTGTCAGTAAGATATTTCCTGTTTCATTGTATTCTTTTTGTATATGTGTTATGATTGATGGTTGAAAAACTTGCGTGCTTTTGCACAGGATGCAGCTTCCATCTGTGTTGCAATCTTGAAGAAGAGATTACGTAACCGGGTTCTCTTGGGTTGTGACAATCATCCTTTGTCCAGGTCCCAATTTTAACAGTACAACATCCTTCAAGACTGTTGATCGTGTTGACTTCATAGCATGGTCAATAAGATCAACAGTTGTGTGTGTGTGTGTGTAGAGGGATATGGTCAATTCATGATGGCTTAAAACTTTTTAAATGATTCCTTCACACTGGTTAATTCTGCCCTTGGATTTAATACTATGATCACCATCAAATTTCTCTTCACTATTCCATCTATGTTGTGTTAGAATTAATATTTTTCTTATATATTTTTATATTATAAATTGAACCTTGTGTATAGAATAGTTCTGTATTGGATCTGTTTGAAAATTGTATATATATTTATTTTATAATCAAAGCGCTTAATCCAAAGGTTGGATAAACCTAAAATTGGTAATTAAGTTTCACATGATGTCAACTGATTTGTCCTACACACATGTGCATGTGCATGCGCATACACATATATTTTTCCATTTGAACTGGTGATATGAGCATCTGTGGCCTTGTCAATATCTTTGCAGGCAAGAAGTAATGGACTTGGTTAGTAAAAGTGGGAAATTTACAAAAGTGTTTGAGGGCTTTACAGGTAAGCTTCTCACTAATACTCCATATAGATATTTATAAGGGATCCATTTCTTTCCAGTGTGTCAAGCTGTCTTAGTTATGAGAGGAGAGGAGAGGAGAGGAGAGGAGAAAAGATTTGAAAGAAAAGAAGAGAACATATATCATTTTGAATTTCCCTTATTCTTGTTTGGACAGGTAAGAAAGAAACCAAAGGAAAATCTTTAACTGGGGATGTTAAAATGAAGAGAAAATAAGACTCCAAAATTTTCTTCATTTCTCTCTACGTTTAGTCAAGCTGGAAATTTAAAACAAATATATCTCCAAACACACTGTACATATATATGGCGAAATTCAACTTTATCATTATACTCATCCTACATATGTGAAGACTCTAATTTTTTAGTAACTTATTGTTTCTGGTCACATGATTTTTTTAAACTCACACATAATTGAATAACCGATGATGCTTGTGCAGGAACTAATGATCCTTTGGGGAAGAGATTAAACAACTCAAAAACTCGTGAGGAAATAGGGTGGGAACCAAAATATCCCAGTTTTGCTCAATTCCTTGAGAGTATCTGAATTACTGCTAGCTTCCATCTGCATTTTGGATTGGATTTAATTGTGAGAAGTATTGGTTTAAGGCGACCCAAGGAATGTTTGCCATGGAGTTGCTGGATGTCTTACATGTGTTTGTCTATTTTGGAAATACTTGCTACAGTGGGCTCGCATCTGTAGAGAACTGACAATTCTTAACCTCTTCAATTGGAATTAGCTGACCGTTGAAGCTGAGTGGCTGGTTTGAACATTTAACCTTATGCATCCCTGTACAGGCAGCTGGCATATCAGTGGCCCCAAATTCTACCTGGGACTTGACTATATTTATCTCCTACATGTATGAAAATTTTCTGAGTTTACTTTGCTGTTACATAAGATGTATTCCATCTGGTTTTGTTGGTACAGACAGACCATGCTTGGTTCTTGATTGCAGCATGAAAACTTGATGGTGGTTTGTGATTTTACTCGGATTTCAGAATCTTTATAAACTAACACCTACTGTTTTCTGCCATGGCACTGTCGACTGCACTTGCACTTTTCTCTGTGACATGCTTCTTCAATACTGTGGAAGCACCATGAAGGCATGAGCCATCAGTGCTTCCATAGTGTCATTGTTGCTTTCATAACACATTAGCTTCACAAACATTAATAATATCCATTGCAATTAATGTAACAAGTGCTTACTTTGAATAACAGGCAAGTTTTCTGCATCTCTTAGTTGATGTAGGCTTGATCATTTGTTTTGGGGTGCTGTACTGCTGTTATTAAGATTGCTTTTACGTTAATCATCTGTTTAATATCAAAGTTTCTCTCTACTCACCGAGTTTCACCACTAGTTTTTTTTTTTTTTTTTTTTAAATTGATAAATTTAAATTTTAATCCATCTATTTTCTATTTTCTTTTTCTCCCTTGGTTCTTTTTTTTTTTTTTTCTCCATCCTCTCTCATTCCCTCATGTCTTTAATTATTAAAAAAGAAAAGTAAAAAACTTAACCAAATAAATTCTAAATTTTGCAAAAAGGCATCATCAAATATATAATGGGAGATCATGAAACAAAAACGTGAGAGCAGAAATGATTAATTTCTTATTGCATGTTGTTGTATAATATTTGTCTTTGAATTAGGCCGTAGAAAAGAGGAATAGAGAAGAGGAAAACAAAATTTTCCCGCATTGTCAATTTGTCATATCATAAAACACTGGGGGGACCTTTTTACTTTGTTGGATGTATTGCAAGTTGGGAAGCATCAATTGATTGCTGTTCTAAAGATGAGGGTGGTCTTAACGTCACAGCTGTTCTAGTTGTGAAATTTATAATTAAGTAGTGTTTCCCTTTCTCTTATTTTATTGTCCATTATTATTTTCTTAATATTGCCAGTTGTTATTTAATATCTGTCTTTGGGGTTAGCTTTAATGATGAAGGTAAGTGGGATAATGGGTTAGAATTAAGTTAGCTAGGTTTATGGTTAATTTCTCAAATGGAAATGAAATACCTATCGTTGGATCTCTACTTAGGCAGTAGAAAAAGGATGGAGCCAGATGGATCTAGAAACATGCGACTTTTCTTGGGTGTAATGGAAACATGTGACTTTTTGAGGACGTGGATTAAAAATTATAACAAATTAAGTGTTACTTCGAGGCAGGTTCATAATACAAGTCTTGGTCTTGAAATAAAATTAAGTATTCAAGTCAACTTGAGGTGATACAGTTTATAACTAGAAATTGTGAAACAAATCTACCGACAAATGCTCTCAAATTCACTTCCTCTCAGTCTCATAGTCCATTTGAAAAAGAATCAAAATCAAATACAAACTTGCGTGTGATATATCATTATACATATGGGGAAGTATTGCTGCTCTCAAGAGGATGATGGTGGTCTCAACCTCACAGCCGTTCTCGTTGTCGTTGTCTTGGCTCTTGTCATTATGACTGTTTTAACCCCGCCGCAGCGGCGTGGCGGTGTTGTTGCCATCTACCGATGCTGCTGACTGACATATAATAAGGGCAATCTCTCTTCTCAGCAATTTTTTCTCCTGTCTGCTGCGCGGTAATAATAATCCTGCATGTTTCCAAGACCCCAAAATATACATTTGGTTGGTTTCATAGTACTGGAGTGTTTGAGTTTCATGTAAATCTTTTAATTTGTGTGAATTGTGAATAATAAGGTCTTGAAATTATGATGTCTTGTCCAATTGTAAGGTCTTATAAGATAATTATATTTCACGTTATGAATTTGCATCACATTCAATTATGAGTCAATTTAATTAATAATTCATATTCCTAGTTTGGTAAGAGAGGACCAAATTATACTGAAAACATAAATATTACAAAAACCATTTAGATCTAAACCATTTAGCACTTTCATAAACCATTTGCACTTGGCTTTATAGACCCACGATGTGAATTTCCTTTGGTGATCTCTGTCTTCTTCCTGAATCATTGAATTGTATTGAGGAAATTGCTGGAAAAGAAGTGGGGGAAGGAATATAACACCTACTGATTGAGACATGTACACCTTCGATCTCAAATTCCTCGGTTGACTATGACTAACAAAACTTTGATTCCTCAGTTGACTAGCGAAAGCTTTTGCTCCCTAAAGTATGCCCACAGGCCTCGTTTGTTACACAGGATTAGAGAGGATTGTGTTAAATAACACTTGTAATCTGCGTTTGGCATCGCCCAATGTTATTTTAAGTGGTATTGCATAGCACCGATTTTCTTAAAACTCATGCTTAGACAGTGTTGAATAACACCGTATGGAAAGAGGGTGCTAAATAAGAACTTGGTAAAATAGACTAAACCACGCTATTTCCCCTGTTTTTCTTTTCTATTTCCTCTTTCTTTTTTTCTCTATTTGACGTTTCTGCGATATTTGGTCATCATTCCCAAACTTATTTGAGATTCTTCCAAGATTTGTTCTCAAATCTCTCATTGAATCAAGGAAGGAAAGCAGCTATTCTCTCTCTCTCTCTCTCTCTCTCTCTCTCTCTCTCCTTTATCTCTACTGGATTGATGACTTGGTTTTTTTCTTAATCTTTTTGGATTTCTGGGAGTGCTTCTTCCGATTGATGTCTTAGGATTTTTCTGGAGTTTTTCATGTTTTTATTTTCTTAACTTTTCTTGTTTCTCTTTTTTATAGGTTTCTTTTCCAATTTTTATGGATTTCTTTTTCCCTAGTTTTTCCTTTATTTTTTTTTTCTGTGTTTGCTTGTTGAAATCTGTCTCCTTTATTTACCCAAAAAAAAAATTGTCTCTTTTTTTTTTTTTTTTTTTNAAATAATATATAAAGTTAATTGTTTTAGGCCTTCAAACTATTAGAAAATTTGATAATTATATTTTTTTATTAATTTTAAATTTTAAATGATCATAGTTTAGTCTAGTTATGTATTAAACACAAGACAGTGCTATTTAGTTTATCAAATTTCATAATCCGACACAATATCAATAATAGAATAACATTTAGTTCAGTTTACTCAAGTCTAATAAAATAATATATAAAGTTAATTGTTTTAGGCCTTCAAACTATTAGAAAATTTGATAATTATATTTTTTTATTAATTTAAAATTTTAAATGATTATAGTTTAGTCTGGTCATGTACTAAACACAAGATAGTGCTATTTAATTTATCCAGCTTCATAATCCGACACAACATCAATCATAGAATAACATTTAGTTCAGTTTACTCAAGTCTAACACAATTCAGCATAATACATAAAAATAGTCTGGCATAACAAACGGAACTATAGTGAGTTAACTACACAGTATAAAAAAAAAATGGGCCCTTGGGTGAGCCCATCAAGGTAGGGCCAAAAGCTCTGGTCAGATTAGATTTTGGCCCAAGGGCCATCGGACCAAATGATGACCCTGTCCAGTTTGCTTTCACGTCATCTCTATTATTCACATACAGATCATATCCACCTATCATTTGGATTCTACTCTGAGATAGAGTAACCTCCAAAACGACCATGGAATTCCACTCTCCCACATTTGGTGCCTCACAAATTCCTTGATTCTCTTTCTGTTTCTTTTCCGGATTTTCCTTTTCTTACCACCAATACCGAACCAAAACCACAAACTCCTCACTGATCAACTTTCTTGGAGTTGAACCCAAAAAAAATGTCACTTTGCTTCTCCTCCCTTGCTTTCAATCTTCATTCAGCAAAGAACCAAAGCTTCTTGACAAGTTTCTCTTCTCAGTTCACCAACCTAACTAAGGTAAGCTCTGTTCCTTATGGTTTACCATCTTCACCTTTAAATTTGTCTGAAATCTTTAAGTTTGGCAAAGAAAGACTCAAACCCATTTCAGCTTCAGCAACCCCAAGTGTTGAAACCATTACTCCACCTACATTCAGAGAAAAAAACCCAAAAGATATTAACATTTTGGTGGTGGGTGCAACTGGGTACATTGGGAAATTTGTGGTTAAGGAGTTAGTTAATAGAGAGTTCAATGTTATAGCCATTGCTAGGGAGAGGAGTGGGATTAGAGGTCAAAGTAGCAAGGATGAGACTTTGAACCAGTTGAAAGGAGCCAATGTGTGCTTTTCAGATGTGACCCATTTGGATACTTTGGAGAAATCTTTGGAAAACTTGGGGGTTCCAATTGATGTTGTTGTTTCATGCCTTGCTAGCCGTAGTGGTGGTGTAAAGGACTCTTGGAAGATAGACTATGAGGCAACAAAGAATAGTCTTGTTGCCGGTAGGAATCGTGGGGCTTCACATTTTGTATTGCTTTCTGCAATATGTGTGCAGAAGCCCCTTCTTGAGTTCCAGCGTGCAAAGCTGAAATTTGAGGCTGAGTTGATCAGAGAAGCTGAAGAGAACAATGGGTTCACTTATAGTATTGTGAGGCCAACTGCATTCTTTAAAAGCTTGGGTGGTCAGGTTGAGTTGGTGAAAAATGGCAAGCCTTATGTGATGTTTGGGGATGGAAAGTTGTGCGCTTGCAAGCCAATTAGCGAGCCGGATTTGGCTTCGTTTATTGCAGATTGTGTGTTGAGTGGAAACAAAATTAACCAGGTATTGCCCATTGGTGGACCGGGGAAGGCGTTGACACCCTTGGAGCAAGGGGAGTTGTTGTTTAGACTTGTAGGGAGGGAACCCAAGTTCTTGAAAGTGCCCATTGGGATTATGGACTTTGCCATCGGGGTTCTTGATTTCCTTGTAAAGATCTTTCCTTCAATGGAAGATGCTGCTGAATTTGGAAAAATTGGAAGGTATTATGCAGCTGAGAGTATGCTGGTTTTGGATCCTGAGACTGGAGAATATAATGCTGAGAAAACACCAAGTTATGGCAAAGACACATTGGAAGAATTCTTTGAGACTGTGCTGAGGGAGGGCATGGCTGGTCAGGAATTAGGAGAACAAACGATTTTCTAAGAACGTCCTGTGGTAATAAATTTGTACATTCACTTTCTCAATTGGTTCAACCAGTTTTGTACTATAGTCTGCTTTAAGGTATGCAGTTTCTTATCAGTACACCTACTGTGTTTTGAATGAGTGGCAATCAAGTGATTTTGATCATTGTTGTGAGAGGATTCACTGGTTCTGCAATTATGTCAGTATATCATCAAATTTGTTTACTTCATTCCCATTATGTAATCACTTGTTTATCGTCTAGTAATAGGTAGTAATAGGTCAGGTTGGGTTCTGATTATAATTTTCATCTTTTTCCCTTCAGTGCAAAGTGGGCAGAAATTCCCTGACATGCTTGTGAATGTCACTGTTTAGTGTTTAAATTACTTGGAAGTTGGAGCAATAACAGCTCTGATTTATTATGCTTTTCTTAGTTCCAATTTCTATGAACATGGTGTAGCTAATCCTTTTCTAGGCAAGCCATGGAAAAAAATGAGCTGAAACTTCAAGTAAAGCACATCAATGCACATATTTTACCAAATTTGATATTCATGAATCACAATGACCAGAGAGGACAATGTCCCCAGTCTTCTCACTGATCTCATGGTTCCTTTCTTTTGAACTCTTTTGATAAATGACTGGTTTTAATCTGACCCTTTGAGCCCTTCTTCTGGGCTTTCTAAGCTCAAAATTAGAACCAAACTTAATTCCATTCATCTGCACTTAGAACACCCATGAGTGATGACTTACACATGATACAAAGACAATCCAACCAGCTATATATACACAAATCCAAACATTAACATTCCACCATGAGTCTTACAAATGAAACAAGACAAACCAGAGACAAGATACACCGTAAAAGAGACAACATTTACACAATAAAAGAACCTGTAAAATATACACAAATCCAATATGACACATTCACACACACAATATCTGAAGGGAGGCATGTATGGCCTTGTTCACAAACTCTCTATTTGGGAATCTTTCTGTGAAGGCTGAAAGTAGAGAGCCAGACCAGAAGGACCAGCAGAACTGAGGCAAACAATGAGGCAGCAAGGGCGCCTGCTATGTGTCGACAGTACTTGTCAAAAAGGTTGCACACCTTCGGCCACTGCACATGTTCATTGCCCTTATATCCAATATATGCAACACCCCCAGCAGTGCCTGTGGCCGAGGCTACCAAACCCAATATCAGCTGCATCATAATTAATCATTGCACATAGTTTGTCAATCTTGTTTACCATAACAAGAATAAAAAGAACAAATGTTAATGTTTGGTTATAGGATATATAATAGCTAGAAGTGCTAGCATATGTTACAATTGAGCTTTTTTATTTTATTTTTTGGTCTAATACAGTTAAGCTTAGAGTAATGTTTTCTTGGCAGACAGTCTGACAACATAAAATATTGTTATGTTGTCAGATTGTAAATATAAACCACACATCAGTCAAAAGTGAACTTAATCAATAATGTAGATTCACAGTTTAGGATGAGAACATTTTTAACTAGGTTTGTTAATTTGTTCTGATGTATTAAATTTGGGTTTTGGTGTCTGATTGTTTTTGTTGTTGGTGCAAATTGGAAAACAGAGTAGAGCTTACCACATCCCAAAATGCAAAATGGAGCAAGAACTTTGCTGAGATTATTGGCTTCCAGATGACTGAAATGGACGCTAGCGTAGTAAGAATAGCGTAGAGGCCTGCAACTGATAGTGCTGCCACAAAGTATCTGAAACATGAAACAATATTAAAACCAAAATAAAGCTTCTGTGATCTGATCATATCCACATGTATTCTATTTCTGAATAACTTACATATTAGAATAATGGTATGTATATATCAATGAACAAAAATTAAAAAAATTCCTTGTATACTATTAGGATGGTTTAGTGTATAAAACAAAGTTCCTAGACATGGCTAATAGATATGAGTGAAACATTGTATACAAGATTTCCTGCTTATGGAAATCACAAATGATTGAGAAATTAGAACCCCCAATTTCTTATGAGGAATTGTGGGTCCATCCTATCCCTAAGGTTATTAGAAAATTGTCTTCTGGGTGAGTGGGTGACATGCATGGGGTTCCAACCCAGATGCCAATTGATTAATTTTTATATTTATATAGTACTGTCTTTGACTGTAGATAGCTAGCTATAGGTCTAATGAGATACATTATTGTTTTTTTAGACTAAAGTAGATTAGGAAGTTAGGGTGATATCATAAATACCCAAAAAAGATACGGGTTTTGCTGCATCATAAAACATAAGATGTTGGTGTTATTAACACGAATATGGATTTAAACCATGCATTTAGTAAATGTTCAATCTAATCAATAATTCAAATGATTTGGCAACATAAACACAAATACTATATATTTCTAGATTGTCAAATAAAAAAACATTTTTTATGACAGTTGGGAGCATAAAAGTCACCCTCTACGTCGAAAAAATTGATTTTCTTAAACTAAAGGGCCTTTTATCATGAAAAGAGAATTCCACTACTTCCAAAAGAAAAGATAAGAGTGATTCCATGTTAAAGGAAGGATGACTAATTAATTTGGATTAGACTGATTAAAAGCTAATCAAAGAGCTTGACTTTCACTGCAACAGGTGGCTAGTGGTCCAGAATTAGTGAATTAATTACCTACTTTTTGGTGGGAAAGAGTCGTAATCTAATACAGATTTAATCATCTATTGTGACTGTACTGTAATAGCTGCCATAGCCTAACTAGCTAGCTAATATATCCCTCATTCGCTAATTAAAATGATTGATACAAGCATATATGTAGATGCAGATGAAAATCGATTTGAAATCCAGATTTTTGAATATAAATTAACTAGTTGTTAGGAATTGTACATGATCAAATATAATCGATCCCACATAGAATATGATGTCTCAAAATTTTAATGTGATTTTTTTAGTTTTTTGAAAATAAAAACGATATGAAAGTAAATTCTTTTTCATCAAGAAACTTCATTTAATTTAGAGTTCTATAATCTTTGTAATTTGGTAATAATATATATATACGTGCATGGTTTGAGTGCATGTAACCATCTAATAATTAGCTTAGCTAGGAAATTGAGTTGAAATGATTTTAGCTAGCCTTTTAGGTGCATATATGTATATATGTAACTTACATGAAGGCCGGAGAGTGATTGAACTTGGCCTCAAGTGGGATAGGACCTCGGTATACCGTTTGCTTGCTAGTGACGAAGGCCAACACACTTGCAAGTGATGCTGCAAACACTAAGAACCTAAGAGCCACATCAACCACAAACAAGTCAGCTTTCCTGGCGCGAGGCGTGGGCTCGTACCCTGCCGTTGGTGGCGGTACTTCCTTGCCGGTTTCCGGGTGAGCGTGTTTATCCGGGGATCCCATGGAAGCTGCTTAATTTGGTTTCGATGGCACAAGTAGTAGTACTCTCTTAGCTTAGCCTCTTATAAGTGTACTTGTAGTAGCAGAGGCTGCTGGTTATGGGATGCATATATACATTGTGCAGACATATATATATATATATATATTTATGTTTCGGGCACACTGAATGGACCAAATACATTGGTTGGAGTTTCCTGCACGCTAACTACTGAATTGATTTCAAAAGTGTTTAGTTGGTTGGTATGAGCCACTTGATCATTATATTATACCCCATAGACTTCCTCTTTCTAATTTCTAAATTCAAATGATTAATAATTAGAATAAGAGCCAAAGAAAATTGATACGATTTCTTGTACGCCATTCTAACTAATGAAGCCAAAGGATATTGATACATTTAGTCCACCTCTGGCCGGGGAAAATAATGCATTGCATGTAATTAATAAGGTTCTAATTTTTTATTATTGATTTAGAGAGAGTAATTTGAACTTAACATCTCTCTAATATTATGAAGAGAAATATTACTAGACTAACTTAACCGATTTGTTAGAATTTGAATGGTAGGGAAGATTTACTGCTTGGCTTTAGATGAATTAATGCAATAGTACGTGCTAGTTGGCAGCTAGTACCATAGATGCATATCTAACAAGTAACAATTAATTAATGACCTTATTGTTCTTGGTCCTGCATGCATATGTCTTCTTAATTAGACGGTTACGTTTGCTGCCATAAAAACAAAAGGCAGGTTAAATATTAATTCTGATTTAAAATCTGTTTCATGAATTGAAAAAGTTTGGTTGAAATTATAAAACCCATAGAGAAAACAAGTACTTGGTTCATTAAACTACTTCATTGCCAAACCCCATATATAGCTCTCATATATGCTTGCATATATATATATATATATATAACCAATTGGAAAATGGCAATTACATATAGGCCCATGATTGAGCTAGTGTTGTAGTTAAAAGTCACATCCATCAAATAATTTGCGTGTGGCAATCTGTTCCAGCCTTCAAATTCTAGAACCATTATCAGAAATATATCATTTAATTTGTATTAGCAATGTAGCACTAATGGATAAGATAATATTGGACTATATATACAAGAAAGCTAATCCTGCTTTGTTTTCTTTTCTCCGGCCTTTCTGATCAACCAAGCAGAATATGTATGAAACAATGGGCTGATGTAAAACATCAGGCGGCCCACAATAAGTGTCTTTTTCTTTTAATTCATTGCTTTAATCAACCTCGAATGATTGGATAAATATTGGGTCGTTTCTGCCAAGAAGCTAGGTGGCCAACTTTCTTCACTTCATCCACCATTCAATTCAAGTACTTCAAACTAAAGAACCTTCAAGAAAGTCATGACTTATTAGTTAGTGCAATCTTTTCATTGTCAACAGATGGAACCTAATTAATTCAAGAGATTCAGTACAGTAATACGATGATGAAATTAATATATTAATGTTATGCGTACACGTCATTGCATATGTGAAATGTATATAGAGATAGAGCTTATCCTTTTAATATTCATTGGTTACTTAATTGTATATATGTCTAGTCCACATATCATTAGTTGAACGAATGGATCGATTCATCAACCATTATAGTTTAATTATGATTTATGTAGTTTCGGACGAAATAGATATGATATATGTTATCTTATTTGTTTATATTTGAGTCTCTATTCCGAATTTTATTTATATATTGGAGCATAAATGTATAATGGATTGTTGTGATGTGATAATATTTTATTTATTTATAATTTACAATTTGCTGAATCATATATCCATCCTCTAGAATCGTTATTTTAACGACTCATCCTAGAGAATACAAAATTACACTCTGACAAATATCCTTTCATTCATATTACAATATGAGATTGATCGATCAACTTACAAAATGTACAATTGCATATATGTATAGAGAACTGAAATTCCCAACTTACACAATTCAATCATGATAAATCTTGAGGAATACTTAGGTACATATAAGCCGCGTTTGATGCATATGATTGCATTGAATATGTTAAATAACTAAATTCATGTATATTTAAGAAAAATGAGAAGAAGAGAGATTAGGCATAAAGGGAAAACTTATCCATATTAATCCCATCATCTTCTTCCTTCTAGCTAGTTAGAAGTTTTCCTTAATTATACATGAATTTAGTTATCTAACTCATTCAATTCAATCATGCATATATATCAAACAAGGTCATAAAATGTAAATTATTATGTATATTTGTTTGATGGGGTGGGGTATTGATCTGTTTGGGGATCCTTTTGTAAAGAATGAAGAGGGAGGTCCAGAGAAGCAAGATGAGCAAAATGGAGGCAAATAAGGAGACCCCAAAGGAGATTCCAAGATGTACACAGAAGGTGTTGACGGTGTTATAAGTAGAGCAGTAATCTACCCACCCCAAGTTACTGTTCCCCTTCAGTAAGATGTATGCCACACTCCCAACACTCCCTGTGGCCGAAGCTAGCCCCAATATTAACTGCACGCATGTTACCAACATCAATTAGTTGGTGACGAAAAATTAGAATAATATATAGTACGTTTATGTCTCACGCATCAGTTAACTAGTTATATATATTTCTGTTTAATAATTTCATAGCTTCCAAATTAATGATAAAATTTATATTATGTTTCTTGCAAAATAGAGTAAGAAGTACTTTAATTTGTTGAGAGAGAGAGAGACAGAGAACTAACCACTTCAAAAAACGCAAAAAAGGCCAACATTCCTGAGGATGTTGGGGCTAGGCAGATGAACAAACAAGATGATAACTTAGTAATGGTACCATAAATGCCTGCAATGGATAGTGCCACCACGAAGTATCTGCAGTACCGTATTATTAAATACAAATTAGGTTTTTGACAGAGAAAAAACAAGAAGAGATAGTCTAGATCATGAGAGAAACTTCTTGTAATAGGATAAGCGGACATCAAAGAAGTTTTTTTTTTTTGAAATTGGAGAAAATTTTATATAATGAGATATAAAAATATAGAAAATTAGGATTAAATATCAAATTTCAATAATCTTTTGGTATAGCATGAAGACCATATAATTTTTCATTTGAACTACTAAATTTAAATATAATTTTTAGATTATGTCACAAATATGTTGGCCTTTTTGATTTGAGCCTTTTCTATTTGACATTTTTGTCCTTTGACCCACATATGATGAGTGTTAGTTAAAATTTATAAGGTTTTGACAAAATTACCCTTAAGGCTTTTATATTATCTTGAAAATTTGCTAATGTAGTCTCAACTTCACATTTTGTTGTGACTGTACGACACTCACAACTTTAAATTTAGTTGTGACTGAACGACAGTCACATCTAAATTGTGAGACAGTCACAGTTAAGTTGTGACTTAATTGAATTTTTTTAAGAGAAATTATACTACAGTATAGTATAAATAGAGGTCAACACAATACTTTTACTCAAAATAATATATAGTATAGTTGTGTGAGTTCTCTTTTTCAATTTACCAAGACAGTCACAGTTAAGTTGTGACTGGTTTGATTTTTTTTTTTTAATTCAATATAGTATAAATTAATGTAATATTTGTGATATAATATTATTATTTTTTTTTTGTAGTGGCATGTGATGTAATATTTGTAAATTCTAATACCTATTACTTTATTATTTTATTTGACTTTTCAACTAGTATATAATCTAAAATGCTATTTAATTTTGGTACCTAAACTAAAAAGTTATTGAAATTTAGTAGTTAAAATCAATGTACCTATAAAAATATAGGTGTCATGATAATATTTGATGCGGACATCAAATCAAACTTTGCAGGGAAGTTTATCTCATATATAACATGCATGCATCATCACAAATATGATTCAATTCGATCCATATATACAAATTGTAGGTATGTGTTTATACCTACAAACTAGAGGTGGGCACGGTTCGAATAACTTAACCACAAAGTCAAAACTATATCCAAACTGAACATGTCAAAATGAGCAATCCAAGAACCGACACTAAAAAGTGTTTTGGGGATGAAATTTACATTGTTGCTAAAAAGTATGTAATATAAATTGAGGGATGCGTGGAATTTCCCGTTTTATGGTGAGTGAGTGATCATTTATGTACATATATATATGTATATATATGAGGAAATTACAGATTTAGTCAACTTATTTTATACCTAGTTCAATTTTGGTTCATGATCTTTTTTAAGTTCTGTTTTAGTTTACTAATTGTTATACTTATTCAATAAAAGTCCAGATTTGTTTTCTCAAATCTGACCTCCCTTTTACCCTATCAAATCTCATCCAAATTCAACAAACGTATATATTTTTTTAAAACTATGCATCTCCATTTTACAACCATATAAAGATCATTCAAATTGGAGTTCTAACTCAAGATAATTGATCCCAAAGTAGGGTACCCGAAATTGCCAATTTTTCAAACCTCACTCAATCTCAATTCTCTTAGATTCTAATACTCTAAATTGGTTCATATGACTAAGAAATGATGAAACATAACTTATACTTCAATTATAATTGAAGAAAACACAACCCAAATGATTTAAAGTCAGAAAATCTGAATCTTTATTAAACAAATGAAACAATTAGTGAACTAAAACAAAACTTAAAAAAGATTATGGACCAAAATTGAACTAAGTATAAAATAAATGGACCAAATTTGTAATTTCCTCATATATATATATGTGTGTATGTTGATTGAAGTACTCACATGAAGGAGGGTGACTGTGAAAATTGGAAGGAAAATGGTTCGTAGTCAGAGATGTCTTGATCATACCAATTTATGGTTTGATCGCTAGATAGCATAGACACAACACAAATCACTGATGCCCCGATCAATAGGCTCCTCATAACCAAACTGAAGCAAAAGTAAACCGGCCAATGGCTTCTTCCTTGATCCCATGATCAGTGATCATAATTATATATGTATGATTAGTGATATGTATATATATGTATGCATGCCTCTGGAATATTATGTTAATTATATGCTTCAAATGTAAGTGTATATATAAGCAGGGGCAAAACAATATATAGAGAGGTTCAAATTAATTTATAGGAATTTTTAGTTGACATTCTCTACAGCAGGCCAAATGAATTTAATTATCTGAATTGTTTTTAATTTGTTAGGAGCATGCCATGAAGCTTCTTAATTAATTCTTATCGATCATCTTTTGGACATACACCTGAGGTGATTATAAAACATACGTACTGAAGTGATCTCTGTTAAAGTATTGTTAATGGATGCTTGTTATAAACATTTAAAACATAACTTGGATGTGACTGAGTTCAATTTGAAATGCATTAAGGTATAAACATTTAAAATTTCTCGAACTACGAACTGAAATTTTTAAGAAACGACTATGGATGCCTTAAACAACGACTTGAGATGCTTTAAGGCATTACTTGAAAAACTTTAGAATATAACTTCAGAAGTGTCAAAACATGAATTAGATATTACTGGGTATAATTTGAAATGTATTAAAGGTATAAACATTTAAAATGCCTTGAGTTACGAACTGAAATTCTTAAAGAAAGATTTGGAATGCCTTAAAAAACGACTTGAGATGCTCTAATACACGACTTCAGAAACTCTAGGTTATGACTTTAGAAGTGTCAAAACATAAATTAGGATGTCACTAGTTACAATTTGAAATGCATCAAGGGTAAAAATATTTAAAATTCTCAAGTAATGACTTGAGATGCGCTAAGGAACGATTTAGGATGTACTAAGGCACGACTTGAGAAATTTTTGGGTATGACTTTAGAAGTGTCAAAACATGACTTGTATGCCACTAGATATAATTTGAAATCCATCAAAAGTATACAGATTTAAAATGTCTCGCATTACGAACTAAAATTCCTAAAGAACGACTTGATATATCCTAATTAATATTTGTTTAGGAAGTGACTAATAACTTCACAGTTGACATTGAATTAATTTATATTTGGACAAAGTTATAAATTAATGCATCATACATTAGTGTGCATTCAGAAAGTAGGCTAGTCCCCATGACACAGTGCTTCGATATTAAAAGTTTTATGCAAGCTAGTCTGCACAAGCAACATAAGCCTCATCCATTAATAACCCTATAATGCAAGTTTTATGTGCTCTGTTCACCGTATATACCACAGCAAATTCTAAATTTTTAGGGCTTTTTTATATTAATACCATTCAGACTATAGGCGGTGTGCACAAATACTACCCATAAAAAAAATATTTACAATTAACCAACCATACTTTCACATAGAGAAAGAGAAAGAGCGGGGAAGAGAGGGAAGGAGAGGAAGAGAGAGAAAAAGAAGGAGAGAGAGAGAGAGAGAGAGAGAGAGAGAGAGAGAGAGAGAGAGAGAGAGAGAGAGAGAGAAATGGGAGGACCACTGGCGGCAAGTGGGCTTGCGCCGGAAAGAAAAGCCACCACCGGCTAGGTGGGTGCAGTGGGATTTTTGTATGTGGGTATTTCCTTTTTATTTTTGAGTTTTTAAGTTTTTTTATAATTATATTTTAGAAATAGTTTTTTAAATAAATATTATTTTTTAATTGCATTTAGGGACAAAGTGAGAAGTTTGAGAAAAATATTTCAAATTTAACATAAAATGTAACAGTAGGTGGTAGATTGTCACCTATGTGATAGATTGTCACCTATGTGAAAGTATGAGTGGTTAATTGTAAAAAAAATTTTAATAGGTGGTATTTGTGCACATCTCTTATAGTCTCCATGGTATTAGTACAAAAAAGGCAAGTTTTAGATATGAAAGATTGATATGATTTGGTTTCATTTATGCATATCTCAATCTACTTTAAATTTTATTTATTTATATTAAAATAAATAAGATATATTGTCATATTATTTACATATTTATGTGATAATTAACTACGTACAGTTTAAATTTTAAAATGAGTCATGTAACAGAAAAATTATATTTCTCTATGTAACAATAGGTAATATATATATAATATGATATATTTTAGGAAAACTTTCATTTAGGTCTTTTAATTTAATAATTTATTAACTAAAACTTTATGATTTTTAAAATTCTAATTAAAGTTTAATAATATTGTAATCATTTCATATTACATAATATTGGTTCATTAATTTCAATTTTTTCACACACACCAGGTGTCGAGTCCTTAGTGGTCATTTTCGAGTGTTTGACAGTATATTTTTACTTTTTCTCAAGTTCTGATTTGTTGGTTTTATATTAGGTTTTAATTATGAGATTTTTGACATATTCTATATCCTAGAAAAGCATGAAATGAATCTGTATCCTATACCTTCAAAAGATAAAAAAATATTTTTTTGATAAGACAATAGCCAAAAAAATTTATTTGAGAAAAAAAATTATAAAAAATTTTTTAAATAAAAAATGTTAGAAGGACTAAATTTTAATTTTTTTTCTATATTTTACGCAGCAATGAATGCTGTTATCCCCTTTAACCCAAAAAATAAAAAATAAAAAATGAATGCCGCTATCCCTATTTGATTTTCCACTGAGATTCACACTGACACACACACGTATAATACGTTCTTCTTAATGTTTGTGTACTTACTTTTGAATGAAGCTAGAATTTTGACCAAGCCTCTTACGGGGATTTGTTCCCTTGATTTCAAATCTTATCCTCTTCATAAGTTGTGTTTGCTGATATTGAATTTTGTGAAATATGAATGCTAGCCTGGCCTACAAATCTGAAATCCCTTGTCAGAAGGAATATATAAGGGAGTTCTGTTCAAACCACACAGTAGATTAAGCAAAGAGAGTACATCCTTTCCCTAACAATAATACTCTACAATCATCGAAAAGTTTATTCATCAAAATGATGTAATCAATAAATGATATGACACTATCTAGCTTATTTGTTCAAAATATATATGATTCCAAATGAATTCGGATACGAGCAAATTTTGGTGTTAATTAATTAGTATTATTCTTCTTCGACATGAATGAACTCAGTCATTATAACTTACCATTGATGATTCAGAAGAATCGGAACATTAAATAAGCGAATTAATTAGGAAGGTGTTTGTATCCAAAAATAACACTTCAGTTATGTTGGCTATTTCTCATTCTTGGTCATTTCTCATGTCGATCATTTTTTATTCTTGGCCATTTCTTCATGCTGGGCATTTCCGTGTAGTGGCCAAGAAAATATTCTTAGCCCGTATACCCTTATTTTGTTGGGCAAGAATAGTTTGTGGCCAATTCACATTGGGGCCAATGGGTGTTTTAACCCACTTAATTCCTTTTATTTTGTGGTTCAAGAACCAAAGATTGTTTAGGATTGCTAGCTTATATGGCCCACGACCCAAAGAAAGTTTTTAAGACCAATGTCAGGGCTATAAAATGGATGAGCTCGTCTTAATAAAAAGGCCCCGTAGAGATTTTCGTGGCCCATTCACGCAACCAACTTCGAAAAATGATTCCAAAATCACAAGAAAACTGAGTCAAGCAATGAGTCCAACTTTAGAAAGAATTCGGAAGGTTTTGCGAACAAGTCACCTAGATGGACAAGTACTCCTACTATGAAAAGAATTTCAATCCTTATCAATGACAAAACTTAGCTGGTAAGAAGAAATCTCAGAAGTTCAAGTCCTACTAGGACAAGGAAGATGATTTCGGGCCAATAAATGACCCATTATCTAAGGTTGTATTATAGTACCCTTATAAATAGATGCATTTGAGAGAAGAGGAACATACACACATTCAACATTCAACATCTAACACACCCAAACTCTCAAGTCTCAAGAATCTCTCAAAATTCTTTTGCTTTCAATTTCTTTTTAGTTGTTACCGTTTGAGGTGTTTTTAGGTTTCTCATAACTTTAGTCTCAAGATTATTAGGTTCGTAGTTCTGCCATTGTCTTCACGAGGATTGTGGTATTGATTTATTTTATACACTTTAGTTTCATGCAATTGGATTGTTTTTATTTCAATTCTTGTCTAAGTTCTTTGTTCAATACATAGATATTTATTTTGTTCATTGTTCTTTTTAATATTAAGATTGATTTGGTTGGCAACGATAGCATTGAATTTCATTATAATTTCATTGTCCATAGTTACTTTTATTTTTTTGGCCAATTTTATCATTGCATTCACAAATTCAACCACACCATTCTAAGGAGGCTGAGACGCAACTCGGACTCCGATTCTGACTAAAGGCCTTGTCCCCGAGGCTAGAAAAGAATTTAGGCAAAGAGTGGTTCCTAGCTTGACTGCGCAATCATTTAGATTGGATTTCCGATTTAGGCGCAAAACATTAACATCACCATCCCAATTTCTATTGAGGTCTAGTTTGAGGCCTAATAGTGGCACGCCCCGCATACTCACATCCAAATGGATCAAAATTCACTTTTGGCCAACCTTTCCTAAAAACTAGTAAACATAAGGAGAAAAGGCAAAAAATAAAAATAAAAACTTGAGAACCCCATGATATATTACATTATTTTGAGAACCATATGATATATTACATTATTTTGGGTTGTATTAATATATTAATAATACCTTTTTGACTTTTGATTAATGCATCATAACTTATTGAGAAGCAGTAGGTTGGCTTATTGAATTTCAATCAACCACCTTCCCCAAATTGTTAATGGCAAGGATTTAAGAGTCACAGCTACCATTAGTGGAGCCAGGCATGCAGTTGACAATTTTCTAGTCAAGTCGAGGCTGGAATATAGGCCTAGCCTATAGGGTGATCTTTAATGTAAAAACCATTGTGTGCAAAGCTACTTCATATAATTCAGAAATATATGGACTAAAAAAAAAAAGAACAATGCCAAAGCACTTAGCTAGTGGTGACAGCCCAGTTTTTTGCATCATATAGAGTAGATCGTTTCCTTTTTCTTTTAAATCATGTGTGTGACATGGTTGAGGGGATTGCTTAATGCCAAAATATGGGTCAATATATAGTCATACCCATCATTTTTTTGGTCAAAAAGTCATACCCCATCTATCCATTATTATTGAAGAAAAATTTTAGCATGAACACTACAATGATATATCACTAATCTACTTATATTTTAATATATATAATATATGGAATAATTAGAAATAAACCCAAAATGTAAACATGACTTTAGAATATAAAAGTACAAATTTATCATTCATTTATATTATAATATATGAATTAATAACAATACATGTATCAAAATCCCATAGGCGCCCCAAACTCATCTCTAAAAATACCTGCAAGAAAAAATTAACCAAAATTAATACCCAATTGTATTTTGATAATGTAAAATACCTAACAACGTTGCAGTGTTATACGTCACAAACAAAAATTTCTCCAATCATTGCCTTGACCAAAAATTAAAAAAAGGGATGAAGGTGGTGTTGGAAATATGAGTGTTCATCATGGTGTGAATGGATTTGACGTCGAACAACACAACTTGACAATGAGATTACTCATAACCGACCGACGTGCAACCATAAAACTAGTCGCCACATCTGCACTTGCGATTGATATGCCTCCGGTGTCCACACATGCCCTCAAATCCCAATAACAGCTTTATCATTGACACGTAGTAGCAATTACTTCCAAGTTCCAAGGATGTGGTGATCATCTATTTGCGTACAAAATTTGCAATCAAAAACAATGTTTTAGTATACCTTTTATGACAAAATTACATTGCTGTGATATATTCTTCTCTGTCCCCTCATAGGCAGATAATCAATTAAAAAGAAAAATATATATAGTTCTTGCTCTTAGTTCAGATGATAAAATTAAATAAATAATTGAAGTATAAATTTGCGTAATTATGTATAAACACAATATCATAATAAAAAAAAGAGTTAATTAAAAATACACCCATTTCTGAGGTTCACGTAAAATTATTTATTTTTCTGTAAAAAATTCATTTTATGATTTCTACTTTTACCCTTTAAGTTGAAAATAAGTATATTTTAGTTTTGACAATTAATGTCTTATTTCAAGGTATTGTCATTTAAAATTTTTTTAATTAATTGTCATTAATTTCTAAAGTTTAATATTATGACCAACGTTAATTTAAAGATTAAGAAGAAACATCATTTTCGTTTTTCAAACATCATTAAGCTTCCATCCTCACCTATTTTGTAAGTAAGTAACGTATTATTTTGTTTTGGTTGTGTTTTTGATTTCTTCGATCTTTTTTTTTTTTTCTTCTTCTTCTTCTTTGATCTTCTTTTTCTTTAATTTTTCTTCATCATTAATCTGCGATCTTTTTCTTTTTCCTCCCATTTTTCAAACATCATTAAGCTTCCATCCTCACCTATTTTGTAAGTAAGTAACGTATTATTTTGTTTTGGTTGTGTTTTTGATTTCTTCGATCTTTTTTTTTTTTTTTCAACACCAATCCCTCCATGATTATTGGTTTTATTTTTCTTTCACATTTTTCTACTTGAGTAAGAGGTAATGAAACTATTAGTATATATAAGGTTGAATTTGGGGGGATAGATATCTATTATCGGTTGTTACTTATTATTAGTACTTTGTGCTTAAAAATAATTAAAAAACGCCTAGGTGTTAATCGGCTAGAGCGATTTTTAGAACACTCGTCCATATACATGCATTCATTTGTAAATCACATAATTCACGTGTATCAATAAGTTCAAATGGTTAAAAGATTTAAAATTTATGTAGCTTTACTCAAATATTATTCATATGTACGTATTATTTACGGTCTTAATAATAATTCATTATATTAATTTGAAGGATTCATTTTTGCTTACTATGGTGAGCATTACTACTATGGTGGATAAGTGACACATGTTGTCTGACCATCTTTTTATAACACGTGTCACTTATTTACCATGCTAATAATTCTCACCACAAAAATATCACAAAAATAGACTATTAATTTGAATACCAAAAAAAGCTCTCGTAGAAGCTATAGCTAGCAGAGTAATTTGACAGTGAAATACCATCAAAAGTCAAAACTGTCCCTGCAGATAAATATATGGCGCCGAATATATCCAATTGGCTTTTGTTTTGACCATCACAAATTCACATATAAATTTCAATTTGGAAAATGAAAAGTGTCCTATAGATATATATAACATGGATGTAGACGTGTAGCTTTCACACGCACACACACTTAAAAAAGAGATGACAAAGAGGCTCCTATCAATTCCTCCGTCCGATCTCATACAAAACACATATGACATATCCACTTGCTACGCCTTAATTACTTGTCGTTTCCATTATTTCATGGACCCCCACCGTCACTTGCCCTCCTAACAATGTCACCAGCAAACCTCTCTTTCACACTCTCCCCTCCATAATTAATACACCAAATTAATGCCACTCTCATCCCTCTCTGGCTACTCTGCTATATATTTAAAGCTTCCCATTACTTGTAGCTCTCTATCTTTTAACTTTTTACTCTGTCTCTCTGAGTTGCGTTTTGGGAATTAAGATGGAGACTCAGTACATGGGCAACAATGGTGGGATAGAGAAGGAAGTGAAAGTGGCAAACCAGAGAACAGTGGGGACTTGTGAATCCCTTCTCAGAATTTTGGCCTTGGTGCTAACTCTGGCTGCTGCCGTAGTTGTTGGGGTTGATAAACAGACCAAAGTTGCACCAATTAAGGTGCTGCCAACCTTGCCACCTATATATATTCCGGTCACAGCCAAGTGGCATTACTTATCTGCTTTTGTGTAAGCCTAACCTCTCTCTGTCTCTCTCGCTCTCTGTTTTCACAATTAGTTGCTCTTGTTTTGCATACAATGCTACATATAATAAACCTAGTGGGGGTTACAATATTAGACCCTTTTGAGTTCAAGATAACTCTTATATTATGGGCATGAAAACCATTAATTCGCCTTCAATTTCATTTTCATATGAGTAATGGTAGCTATAGATACATCTATATAATTATTCAATTTAGAAATTGTTTTACCTTGTCTTGATGCATCACATATTCACATATTCACATCTATACATCACATATTCACATATCAAGTGTCAGGCTAGGCACCTCATACATACTACATATATATATGAGACTCAAAGACTGGTGCGAATAAAATTAAGCAGAGTTTGACTCCATACAAAACAAGATGTTTTTTCTAGCTTATATCAAAATTAACAGAGCACATATATATGACATACATGAAGATTCATATAGGGGAGGATCTTGGCTTTCAAAGTTAAACTCCCAACTCATCCAGTTCACTCAGTCCGATATATGTTCATCTCAATACACTTTTCTGGCTATGCCCTCAATTAAGTAGCCCACGTACAAGAGAACTTTACATGTCCCTCTTAACTGTAACCCTCCTTGTTATCATTGTTGTCATTATCATCATCTTGAGATAGAGGAGGTTGTAAATTTTGTCAGTATTGTTGGAGAGAACATTATGTAAAGATGGCTTACATGTCCTTAGCTATATCATGCCATCGGACTTTGGCTACATTAATTATACTGTCCTACTCAAATGGGCTGCCCTTAACAATTCTGAAAAATGATTCACAGCTGGAGATGATATATGAGTATATGACAATTCCTTAGGCCCTCCCTTTAATGGGAAAAGAAAAAGTGTTAGCCTTATTTCTGTACTTCATATACGTGTCATGTCGGTGTCTATCTCTCTTCTCACCTAACTTAGTTTCTTACTTTTTGGCAATAGAGATCTTCAACTACTCGATGGAGTGGGCCTAGTTCTAATGAGAACGGATGTCAGATGATGAGACAAACTCAATCTTGTCCGTTCCATTGCAATTTCTATTCACTATGACATGCTTATATTTAAAATTTTCATTTAAAAGAAAAGAAACCATTTTCTTTTCTTTTCTTTTTAATTAAATTGATCCCATCATGCAATATATTATTCTAGTAACTAATTTTACTAAGACTACTTATCACTATGTGCTAGGTACTTTGTGGTTGCAAACGCCATAGCATGTGCATATGCAGCATTCTCCCTAGTCCTTTCCCTTGCAACCCGGGGTACAAAGAAAAGCTCAGGACCAATGATCATTATCTTCCTTGATCTGGTGGTGGTGGCACTGCTCTTCTCCGGCAATGGAGCCGCCTTGGCAATCGGGCTGATGGGGTACCAAGGGAATTCACATGTGCAATGGAACAAGGTCTGCAATGTATTTGGAAAGTTTTGTCACCAAGTGGCAGCCTCAGTGCTCCTGTCCCTGCTTGGATCCCTAGCATTTCTCTTCCTAGTTGTGCTTGCTGCCTCAGGCCTCAACAAGAGGTCTAATAATAAGTAGAACTAATGGACTGCACCCTCTAATTTGCAATACCTATATATAGAGGTAGAGCCCATTCTTATTTCTCTCTCTTGTCCATGTCAAGGACTAGTTTCCTTTTTATTATTCTAATGTCAAGGACTAGTTTGGTATGTGTGTAATAAACAAGTTTGATGACATATATATATATATATATATCATTATTACTCCATATGTTCAAATTATCTTTCACCAAAATTTCCAGCTATATTTTGGAACAGGGGTAAAAGGAATTAGGTTGAAACCCCTAACTATATTTTCCTAAAAAATTTTGTAATTTCTTTCTCCCTCCCAAGTAGAGCTTCTGTCGATAGCTGGTTAGTTCTTTTTATTTTTTTCCTGTTTACCCTTTATTATTTTCACTTTCTCTTTGAGAACTTGAAAGGACAGAAGTATATTTGAATTTGTTTGATAATGTTCATTGGCATAGCGTACAAGTGGATTTGGGAGTTCTACTCGATTTATAATGCGAACCCAAACAATGGAGATATAATTGAAGTCGAACAAAAAACTAGACTAAAAAATGAAAAAGAAAGGTAGGGAGGGTGGTGTTAACTGCTAATATAATAAACGAGTACGTACCAGGTAATACTGGAATGCATATAGGAATATGATCAAAGAAAAAAGTTATGCAGCATTCTCCCTAGTCCTTTCCTTGAGAACAGCTCAGGGCCAATGATCATCATCTTCCTTGATCTGGTAATGGTGGCGCTGCTCTTCTCCGGCATTGGAGCCGCCTTGGCAATCGGGCTGATCGGGTACCAAGGGAATTCACATGTGCAATGGAACAAGGTCTGCATGAAAATTTTGTAACCAAGTGGCAGCCTCAGTGGTCCTGCCCCTGCTTGGATCCCTAGCATTTCTCTTTCTAGTTGTGCTTGCTGCTTTAGGCCTCAACAAGAGGTCTAGTAAGTAGAATTAATGGACTGCACCCTCTAATTTGCAATACGTTAGTGGTAGAGTCGTTTTCAATTGCTTTCATGTAATCTATGGTATTACTATATAAATTAGTGAACTAATATAAAGTGATAAAAAATAAAAAATAAAAATTGCTCAAGCAAAGCATCAAGGGTGTGATACTAATATTTAGGCATTAGAAAGACCTATTGGTTAGTTAGGTTCATTTTATTTTTTTTCCATTTATATAGGTAAAAACTAACAAATAAGTAAATAGTCTTTTTTCAGCATTTAAAAGATAGCACGATCAGCTGTATCAAAAGAAACAAAACATGGTGCGTGAATTTATTAGAAACAAAACAATAACATAATTCCTTTCAAAAAACAATAATATGATTGAATTGACTCAAATGACTTACATCCAAAATTGTAGTAAAAAACAGTTTGTTAGTCTAATGCACTAATGAAAAAACTAGAAGTGTCTTTGTAAGGAAGGAAATTATTGAAGTGCTCATCAACCTTGGCCCGAACACATGGATCTCTCTTTTACAAGATACAAAAAGCACATCCTTCAGATTTTCACTCTACCCCTAAGGACTTTCAACAAAGAATCCCTTCCTTGCTGGTTAGGTCTTCCATATCTACACTCACCTCTAGGCCCGTCTTTGATAGTTCACTAACCATCGCAGGAATATCAGATTGTAAAGATACAGCTAATGCCTGGACAATACACCAAAGAGGGACAACTGAGTAAGCATAAACCCTCAAACAGACTATCGAACAAGCATAGAAATCTAGTTTTTTTTTTTTCGCCAAAACTAACTGCATATAAAAAAAGAAAAAAAAGAAATGGTATACCTTCCTGTCCTCTTCTTTTTGGAGCTTAATAACCTCTAAGGCCCACTCACTAACCAACTTTTGGAGCTCAACCACAATGCTGGACTTCTTTGCATCAGGTAAATTCTGGCATACATAAACCTCAATGGCCTCAGAAAATAAGAACATATGAAACAAGACCATAATATGGGAAGTACAAGTTTTAAGATAAATCATATCCCCAGAGGCATTACAAAAAGAATACAAAGATTAAGATTAAAGATGGAACCAATCTGATGCCAAAACCTTGAGCTGCATTCAATACTAGTATTAACACCTCATGGAAAAACAGGGAAAGTATTATTCCCTGTTCATATATTTTTTATTTTTTTATTTTGTCTGTCCCTCCTCCCTCTTTGTTTGTCAAGCATTAGATTTACTTTTACATTTACTACTGCCTCTCAACAGGGTGGACCATTATACAATAAAATCAAATATGGTCATTTATCCAGATATAATAAACAAAAGCAATGAAGCATAGTTGCTTCATTCATTCAATAGGGAGATTTTGTGGTGCTTTCTAAAAACTTAACAGTTCTACTGAAGACTCAAATTTATATTGCCTATCAAAACCTTGATATAATTTTTTTTTTCCTACCATAATATAAAGTATGAAAACAATAGGGAACCTGATTTAGAGCTTTGATGATGGAAGCAGCTTCCTCAGGCTTATGTTCTAGTAGAAAACCCTGCAAAGAATTAAATATAAAATGACAAAAAAAGGGGGTGAATTGATTGAAACTAATAGCTCATGCCAAACAAAGCTCCAAGTAGAGATGCTGAGACAAAGCTCAAATTTTATATTGTTTGCAGAGACCATTTAACTAGATCTACAATATCTGTCATTGAACTGTCTATAACCAGGCTTTGAGTGGTTCTCTAGCATATTGGGTAAAATAATTATACATCTCCATCCCATAGCTTAACTGGACCCATCTATAGGTCAGTCTGGTTTTAACAAATAGGCATGGAAATTGGAGAGGAAAATGTAAGATTCACTACCTTAGCACATGAAAATCCACTCACAACAGTTTGCTGCTTCATCGTCTCAGATCTCAACTTCTCAATTTTCCATAATGATTCAACATCTCCTACAAATTAGAAAATTGAAATGTTTTAAACAATATATTGGAAACCATCATAATTGAAAATATTCATTTGAAGAAAAGGAAAGCATAACCTACAAAACACTGGCATAACTAGGGATGACTATAGAAAAAGAACATTATCCGGTGTAACATAATGGTAGAGAACTGAGAATTTGTAGAGACCTAGTTTAGCAGCAAATTCCATCCACACATCAAATGCAGTTTGCCGTAGCTTTACTCCAGCCTTGACAAACATTTTTGAGTACTTAGATATCAACTGCCAATTATCAGTTTTGTAACAAATGCTGCAAATGGTCAATCCAAATACAAATTTAAGATAAAATTAAGAACAATATAAAAAGCTACAAAAATCTATAACCTTAGCTAATTTTTATCTTGTAAAAGCAAAAGCATTGTTGAGGCAGTCTTAGTTTATAATTTAGATACCTGAAAACAATATCTGCTGTACCAGGTTGCAAGGGTACACCATTCCTCTTCAAAAGACTCATTATTTCTACCATAAGTTTAGCATCATTGTGTTCTTTAGCATATGACTGCAGACAAATTACAGCAAGACTTTACTAGAAACAAATATTTAGCACAAACAATCAAAGTTCAATGTCATTAGTACCAGTAAATGGTGAGCAGATCCGATACTAGGAGCCAATCCATATATATTATGTTTCCATAAGGCCTTCTTTCCTGCAATGTCAGATATATCAATTTGATAATATGACATCCTACTCACTACACAGCATTTCAAAGTATATTTAAAAGCCAGAAAGTGCAGAACTCCAAACACCTAGCAATTTACATGCATGAGTTTCTCTAAGTCTAGATTTAACAATTCACTCGCAGAAAGAAACCAAACTTCTGGCCTAAACAGCAGATTCAAATGGCATACCAAACTCGAGGGCCCCCACGTGAACACATGCCTTGGTAACCTCTCGGCAGAGGTTGCAATTAAAATCAGAATGGATGCGAAGATTTGACAGTCTCTGCAATCAAAACCAAAGCATGCAACTGTCAACAGAACAACTTAAACTTCACTTCGAAGATGCAAATTGAAAAAGTTGACCCAATCATAAAGCTGAGACATTAGGAACTAACAAATCTTCGGAGGTTCTGCAAGATGTCAAATAGAAGCTTAATATCATCGTGGTTTTTGCAATTTTCAATCAATGACCATAACCAAGCATTAGGGGGCATTGATCGTTTTACATTCACAGATTGCAGCATTTTATCATACAGCTCCTTCACAGCCTCTGCGCTCAACAAAGCAAAGCAAATATTTTTGAATGAACTTAAACAACAATCTTAAGCAATTTACACCAATGCAAAGCTACAACCTGTGGAACCACCTTCGATGGTACTCGCTTCAGAGGAAAAGGGTGCCCTCAATGTCATCATTGTGTACATTGTGTGCTGCTCCATTGGCAAAAGATAACCTCGAGTGAAGCCTATATAATTCAGCATGCTAATGTTACGAAATCATTGGTTCAATCATATAGACTCGTTTGTTCGTTAATGAGAAAATACTCAGAGAATTTATCCAACTAATGTTAACACCTATTCAGTATAGTTAAGAGCTTCTCAATTTCCAGAAACCTAAGAACATGAAAACAAAACACTCAAATTTCGTCACTAAAAACATGAGACTTAATAATTCTTATATTTTTCCCTTTCATTTCCTCAGGTTTCTCAGCAACCAAACGCAATATGAACTACAAAATCTGCATTACAAGACAACCAAAATAAAGGAAAAACAATCTAAAAACTAATATTTTACTCCTTTGGAGTTCAGCTTTACTTTTCAGATATTTCTTGGAACCCAAACAGAATGTAATCTACAAAAACTTTTAATCAAAGAAAAAACAAAAAAAGTGAAAAGAAAGGCTGACAGTGAGAATTAGAATATGAGCGGATACTGAAACTACCAGAGAACAAGGAGGTTTGGGAAGAGAAGCTGCTGAGGTTCCGCCATTGGAGCGAAGTGTGAGGAGCTTCGACGTCTCGGGAATCTGGAACGGGAAACCGATCGAAATTGACAAAAATGGGAGATTTGAAAACTCTAGAGAGCCTGCGAGTGTTGGAGACCACTTGCATGGCTTCGAAGGACGGAGTCAAGGCTGAGTTTGGGCTCTGAGTGAACTCGGCGAGTTTTGGAGACAGACAGAGCTAAAGCCCGGGTACCGAACGATCAGGGTTTAGAGGGAAAGACGGGAAGAGAGTGGAACATGTATTTCTGCAACGGCGGTCCAGGGTTGTTTCTGTGGAGCTTCACTTCTATAAGTGTTGCTACTTGCTAAGTACACCCGTAAATTTGATCACTACACCCAAAAAAAATTTGATGAAATTTCGAACTTTGAAGTGATAAAAAAAGACCATGGTAAATAAAAAAGTGATAAAAAAGAGAGTAAATTTAAAAAAGATTTAATTACAAATACATCCATCGTTTTTTTTTTTTCAGCAAAATATTGCATTTAAGGATGAAATTCGAGGTTTAATTTTTTCAAACTAATCACGTTGTTCTCATATTACCATGCAACCATGCAACTACTTAGAAGTTTGAACATGATTGAGATGGCCAGATGGGTTTCTCATCTCAGGGGTTGGGGTTCAAATTTCCGAAGAAGTCTTCAATTTTTATGGTACAACCGATCAGTACTACATCGTGATGTGTTTTATTTATAAAAAGACTTTTTGTCAAAATAAAAACAAGTTATCATTGTATGATTGGAGGTCGTACTATACACGTGTCATGATTATCTCTATTAAAGAATCTCTTTAAAATTTTTATTTCATATAGGAGTTTGATTGATAAGTTTCTATCATCTTAATTCTTATTTTCACAGTTTCTCACATTTTAATTTTAATTTTTGTTGATTAAAAATGAGTTATGATTTAATTTCTCTTATAAATAAAAAAGTTATTACTAAATTCAAATTCAAAGGGCGAAAGGGGAGATTTTGCAAATATTTTTGGATGGGATCAAATTTATAGTGCGTATAGTAACACTCCACTATATATACTCGCTCACGCCTCTACCAAAAGTGACCGGAAACTACCCCATAATGGACTGCACTGTGTAATGCAATTTTGGGGGAGAAAATGGCTCATATCAGTTGACAAACGTATAAACAATACAGAGAGTCAGATAGAGATGGTCCAATAGTTTGATGTAAGATATAATTTCTAATAGATCGGAAAGTTAGTTTCATGATGACTGAAGATATATATATATATATAGTCCCAATCAATGAATTTTCCATTCTATAATTGCTAGGTGGTTAGATGAACGTAAAATTTTTCGTTTTATGGTGAGCGAGTGATTATTTCTGCATATACATATATGCCGTTTTTATCACTGCACGACACATATTTTATGGTTTTTTTCTTTCACTTTCTCATTTTATTCTTAGTAGGATTTAATACTTAAGAGTATAAATCTTCAATCAATATCTATTCTTTAGTTTAACTCTCCCGGCTTTGAGTTTCGGTACTTGGTTAGATTTTAGGTTTTAATATATATATATATAACTAAAGTCCTCTAGAAAAGACATATGCAACTGACAAAGTGCTGCCGACACGAGCACATAAATTGACTGCAACACATCTCGATACCATATCAGCACCGTGTCAGCGCTCTGTCAGTCAAAATTTGCGGATGTTCTCTCAAGAGAAAACTCCTATATAACTTATCTCTATATATAATTACTACCATATATATATAAAAATGGTTCATGGGAATGGTTCATATATATATATATATGTGGCAGATGAATTAGAGTAATTATATATAATTTCTCTAATTCAAGGGAATGGTTCATGGGCTAATGAAAAATGTGGCAGATGATAATATATATTATCATCTGGGTTTACATTAGAGTACATGTATTAGAGTACATGTAATGTTAGAGTACATGTTTACATGATAATATATATTAGAGTACATGTAATGTTTACATTAACCCAAGACCTCATCATCTGGGTTTTGTTTTAACCACATAAATTGGAGGAGAATGACTTGGGAAAAGTTGGATGCACACATAAACATTACAATCATTTGAATCATAATGCAATGGTACAGAATCAATGGAGGATAAAAATCGAATGTAATTGAACATGCGAACCAAATTCCCCTTTCCATTTGTTCACTGTGCCTACCAGACTGGATATATATATATATATATAGTCCTGGGAGCCATAGTCTGGTCATTGAGGAAGAACCGGAGGAGAAATCGTGCGGGTGTTATATGATTTGCAGTGGTTGCATTTCTGCCCAATAATGTGGAAGTAAACTTCAGTAGTGTCGTTGCAGTCATTACATAGGATCCATACCTGCACATCACCATTGCTTCTTAGACTTGTGCTGGTATATAATGCAGAATAAGACATGATATTGTATGGGGATGGATATTCTGCTTTAATCAGAATATACATATAAAAGAAACAAATATTGGGGAGAGCTTGTTCATCAACATTCTACACTAAAAAAGGCATGCCCTGGTATTAGAGCTAGAGTGGCTTCCTTTTTTATAGGTAGACCTGAACAAGGATGAAAAGTAAGTACCTTCTTGTCCCGGTAATCCTCAGGCATAACGGTTGCTTCTATCTGGCAGTATGTAAATGTCAACAAATTAGGATGAAATCAACCAACACAAGAAATCTTTGTAAAAATTTATAAATTAACTGCAACTTTCCACACTATGCACTTAAATTTGAGAACCCTACCTCCTCATCTATTCTCTTCCAGGTTCTGGACATGTCAATCACTGACTTAGAGCATATCGGACAACAATATCTGAGTAATTTAACCAGTTTAAGTTAGGAAGCACATGATCAACTTTTGACTTGTAAACTAAAGAAATTGAAGTGAAGCCACTTACTTGTCACGCATCATCATTTCATTGTAACATTCACAATGCATTGTGTGCCCACATCTCATTACAGTAGTGTCTTTCAACGAGTCAAAAAGGAACTACAGAACACAATATGACAGTTTTACTGTTAGAAACATGACAAAAATTTCCTACTTGTATAACTACTAAGGAAATTTCAACACAAACCTCATAACAAATGGGGCAGTGGTGCCGCATGGAGTTCTCCACACACAAGTGATTATCACGCAGGCCAATCGAATAGCAGGACGCTGAAAATTAAAAGGGCATCATATGTGATTTCTATCAAAATACTTCTTCAGAATTTAAAAACTTGACAAACTAAAACAGATGCAACCCCCATAATTACTAGTTCAAGGAAGATAATAAGAGCTGCACAGATTGCACAATCTAAGCAACAGCTATGACCCATTTAAAAGAAAAAGAGAGATTTCATAGTCCCTGAATCATTGACTTAAAATCTTGCTCTAGCACTCATCTATGCATAAGCTACTACAAATGAGAGCACAATTTCATGCAAATGCAGTGTCCAGGTACAGGGTGTTGGGCATGCACTGTTACAATTTCCATTTTATTCCACGATTTAATTCCAAAAAATGAGTAGCACAAAACCAAACTGGTTTTCCAAAACTTTATTAGCACTAGACCCTGTACGCTTTTTCCCAAAAGATAGATCTTATTAAATCAAAAGTGAAACAAAAAAGGTACTAGATTTCATACATTCAGAAGTTCAATAAAGAGGCAAGTTTTCAATTTCAGAAACATAATGCCATAATGGTTGTAAGTACATACCACACTTCTTGCAGTGATAAAAATTTTCACGACCGCCAATTCTGTTGTCCATAGTAAAAGTTAGACATGAAGAACTCCTTAATCTCACGAATTTGGATGAAAAAAATCAGCCATATAGAAACAGGAAATTAATACTAAAATTGAACTAACCTGCAGATCCCACAATCATTACAATGAAATTGCATTTTCTCAGTCTGCAGGGCATATATACAAAAGCTTACTTTAGAACATGAAGAAACCACTATTAACATACACAGATCATAGACCCAGATATCAAATCTGAATCTAGTTCATCTCTGGATAAAAGATTGATAAATAAATAACATCAAAAGAAGCCAACTTTCACTACTTTTTGGGTACGGTAATTCAATTTTATATGGTAAGCTTACATCATCGTCATAGAATTTGCAAATTTCACAGAAATATTCCCCCATACTGACGCCGCAGTTTGTACAAACTCGAGCTACCTAAAACCAATATAGATATTGAAGAAAATCAGAACCAAGAAAGCTTTTTTGTTCTTTTTTCTTTTGGATTAAAGCCAACATAGGAAGAAACACAAACCGGCTGCTCTGTGTCACAAACTGAACAAATAACCTGAAACAGCAACACACAAAAAAAAAAAAAAAAACAATGAGAAAAGAAAAACAGAAATTATAAAAAAAAACAGAGAGAGTAGGACATATATTCACGTACTTCTTTGACATCGTAGCGAACAAGCTCATGCCGATCAAAGGGGTTGCTCAACATGCTCTGGAATTGAAATCCAAACATACCCAGATGAATAATATGTGGATATATAGAGGAAAATGTTACAGATTGAAATGTTAATATGAAAAATACCGTGGCTTCGTTGTGACAATGACGACATGGATAAATCTCGTTGCAGCACGGAGCTCGAATCTGACATCTCCTCCTGTAATGCTTGCATCTGAACAAGGAAAGAAAAGAACAACCCAGAAAATATATGAAACAATCACTCACAAAAATGCAAACCCATTAGATATATGGAACAACACAGAGCAAATAATTCAAGGAAATGAAAATGGAAATCAAAACAAGAAGAAAAGGTTGATGGGTACACGTACCCGTAACCCATTTTCCCAAAATCAAGACGTTCATTGGCTGCTGAGCCTTCCATGAGAGTTGGATCAGAGAAAGGCTAAGAATGCAAGAACTTTCCTGATTTGGGAAGGATGGGTTGGCTTGGCTCTGTTTGTCTGAATCCTCAGTTAGAAAGAGCCAGAGCCAGCCATCACGTAAATGGAAAACGGGTCTACCCTTTACACCACTCCCCCCCCCCGATAAAATAGTGTTTTTTCCCCTTTATTTTTCTCAATATTTAAAACAATAAAAATAGAGCAAATTAAAGTTTATCCCTAGTTTGTAATATTTCACTACTTACACCCTATAATTTTAATTATTTTAATTTAATATCTAACATTTTAATTCCTTTACAATTAATTATTCTTGTATGTCATGTCGAACCGTCATATTAGACGTAAACTAATAATGTGACAGTTGTAAATTCCACATTTTTTTTTACCTATAAAGACAACCGACCTTTGGTTTGGAGCTTTTTTAGTTTATCAAGCTTTGGCTAAGCTTCAATTTAATGGGCGATCGATTGGCCTTATAAGTCAACAAAAGTTTTGGCGAGAGTTTACCTCTCTATCTTTCTCTTTTCCTATAGTTTGGCTAACTTTTAATTGGCTAAGTTTTGATGGGAGGTGGGTTGGCCTTATATATAGGTCAACAAAATGTATGACCCACAATTGTCACATCATCAATTAACGAGTCAATTATAAGAAACTTAAAACGTTGGGTGTTAAATTGAAAATATTGAAATGATAAGCTGTAAGTTATAAAACACACCCAACCTCAGGGTATAAGTTGGAATTTGCCAAAAATATTGGGTTTATGCAAAATCCATTATTTATTATTTATTATTTATTGTAATATTACATAGTTGGGTAGTTGCATACCCATTGCCCACTCGGACAGAGAGAGATAAAGAGGATAAGGTAGGGTAGGCAGCGGCTGGTGACTTTGAGAGAGAGAAAAGGACAGGCGCCGTAATAGCAGCGAATCAGAATTCAGAGAATGGGAGCAGGCTAACTGAAAGAAGCAATCTTTTGGGCATTTTAACAAACACTTGCAGGGCCTAATTATTTTTGATGGGGAAGGGGAATGAACACAATGAAGCACATTCAGGCTTCCTTTCCTTTTTTTTCAGTCACTTTTAACTGGGGAATGCTAACTTTGATCCATTGCAACTGAACTTGCCCAAAAAATGAAGAATACCAATTTCATAACAGAAAGCAGTTGACACTAACTCGCTCGCTCACTCACTGCCTTCAATCTACAGACGCAACAAATATGACATATCTTTATCCAGTTTTGTTTTGTGACTTTTGTCCCATACTTGGTTTTTCGTCTTTCTCACGTTACTTCTAGCTCCAAGTTAATTTCGCAATTGAATATGGTGATACTGATCGAGTTCAATTTTGTACTGCTGATTATAGAATTTTTTTCGATATTATATAAACGAATTATCGTATGATTAGTAATTACAATTAAGCATTCACATGATTGATCATCTAATCCACATAATCATCATTAATGAATTATTACTCGATCATCTAACATAGGACTACGTACCCACCCTACTTCATATATTAATTTAAACACATACAAATCCATGCATTCATTTTCTTTCTTGTTAAAAAGATATCTAAGACATGACAAAAGAGAATAAAAAGTTGAAATTTCTTCATGAATGTGAGACAATGCTCGTGAATGGAGTTGGTAGTTCTAACTTCTAACTTCTAACCAAACCTTTTTTTTCTTTTCAGTTTTTTTTTTTACCATAGAAGGTGTACAATATCGGGAAATTTTAACATGCAGTTGCATTTTTATACCTTTGATTTCGATAACTTCACTTTTTTCATCTTTAAAATATAAATTATTGGCAATTAAATTTGAACATATAATATGTAGTATCTATCCGTAGTCGGTTTCCAGAATTGTTCATTATATTTCTCAAGATCGAATCTGGAAGGTAGGTACGTAGGTGACATCACATCACATCACATGCGTTGTAGGTGTATGTATATAAATTATTGCCCAAATATTTAATTTAATTATATTTATTAATCTGATCTACAGCTCTGTGCAATGGATGTTATACTACAATTGGACCCCGAGATACATAAATAAATACAACCTTCAAGTGGCATGCACTTCTGAATTTTTATTATTAATTAATGTTGTTTTGTTCCTGCCAATCTGCCATTACAATTTACGGTCCCCAAAACTGATTTCAAGAATTCGTCTGTTAAAAAGAAAAATAAAAAATAGATGTGTGAAGGGGTGAGGAAATGGTCTCACAGTCTGACTTCTAATATATGCATATAATATTAGTATTACTAATTTACTATCTGGTCAACATATATATATGTTTGTGAATTGTAGACTTGTACTAGTTTCTTTTGAAACTTTTGAGCTTTCTCTACGCCTTCACTTAGTCTTACAAAACCCGTTTGAGAGTCATATTTGGTGTTCTTTTGTTTGTTTAAATAAGGCCAAAAGATTTTATTCTATTTTTTTAATTTTGATAATTTTAGTTATGTACTTTTGATTGGATAGTAATTAAGTTAAAATCATCAACTTTGTTTAAATTATTAACAGTAATCCGACTTGGCATTGACATTTTAGACATTTTAAATATCTCAAAAGTAGAACTCCTCTAATATGGTGATGTGTGTGATTTTGAAATGTCCAAAATAGTTATATTATGTCAAATTTTCTGTCAAGAAATTAAATAGGATTGATGATTTGAATCCAATTGTTATTATATTGAAAGTACAAGACTTGATCGACTTGCCAAAATTAAAATAACATAACCAATATAAGATGCACATTAATTTGAAACAACCAAGTAACAATTGTTTTAATGATTTTTTTTTTAAATATTTTGTTGGAAGATATTCTAAATTCGAATCTCTCTTTCCCAACTCAAATTAAAGAAATGTGTTTGGTCATATTCAATTTGTAAGGATATATTGAGGCTCTTAGGCGCTAGTGTCTTTTTTAACTAGAGTCCCTTACTTATGGTTTAGTCTTCATGGACATCATCCTCTCCTCATTATGAGATAATGCCTCATAGGACATAATCACTGTCACATACCCAATTGAAGACTTACCGTTTATTGTCTTTGCTTTGTATTTCTCCTTTCTTCTATGATGAAGTTACTTCCACGTACCAAACAAGAAAAAAGGTCCCACTATATGTCATATGAGACCTGGCTCCCACTTTATATGAGCAAAAATTAGCTAAAAAATAGAAAAAGAATTGGATTCTAAAACATTAATTAGTTGGCAAATCATGACCGATGAATCGACAAAGCCAAAAAGTGCACGTCCGCAATTAGTCCAATTAATTCGTTTAGTGTTACATATCAACCAAATGCTAAATGCTCCGTTAAAGTTTTCAAGTCATTTTCAAATTCCTTGAACCATCCTAAAACCCGTTTTGAATGAATGAATCAACAATATTGCCACAAAATGTTTCCTAATTAAGATCCAAAAATACACACCAACCCACATCAATGTTGAGCCGCCAATACAAAGACCTATTTCCACCTTTGAAAACACAACAAAGAAAACGGCCATATATATATATATAAGCTAGCTAGCTAGCTATATATACACACATACATGCGTGCATGACACCAAAGTACACCCATGCAAGCCTCAGCTCCAACACAAACACATAACAAATTAATTTAACTTCCATTTCATCATTCACATCTCTCATCTCCCTCTCCCCCACATATATAAAAGGAAGAGAGATAAATTAGATAATTCCTAAATAAATATATAATTCACTCTGTGATCGATCGTCTCTGTCTCTGTCTCTGTCAAACCCTCCAAAATCCTCTAGATCTCTGCTACATATATATCGATCTGTCATCAGACCTCATAATTAACAACACATAAGTCAGATGGGTTGTGGGAAATCAAAGCTCGCCATCGTCTCCAGCAACACCATCCTCCACCGCAAGAAAACCAACGTGGGCGGCAATTCCTCCAAGAAGAGCAAAGACATAGAAACCGTCCTGGAAACTGCCACGAATCACGACAACAGCGTAGCAAACCCAAATGTGCAGCAGCAACAACAACAACAACAACAACATGAACAATTAGCAGCTGAGATAAGCAGCAGCAGCAGCAGCGAACAACAAGTGAATAAAGACAACAATGTTGAAAATGTTGGTGTAAATGTTGGTGGTGGTGATGAGGCAACGTCGTCTGTGGTGGCTGATGTGAAGGACATCGATGAAGATAATAATAATAATGATAATAAGAAGAACGAAATAGATGATGAAGCTGGGAACAAAGAAGAAGAAGATGGTATTGTTAATGGCGGTGGTGTTACTGTAGTTGAAGATGATCATCATCAGCAAGAACCGGAGAGATTGATATCGCATGGCTCATCGAACCGTTTCTTTTCGACGAGGAAGTTGGATGAGGAAGGATTCATTGATGGGATTATTTCAGAGGGGCAGTCTGGAGCCTCGGACTATCACACTCCACGCCATGGCAGCAAGAGCAACTTGTACTTCAAGGTGGACAATACTGCAGAGGACAAACAAGTGTTGGATCCAGCACAAACAAAACCAGCTCATCAGGCACAAAACAATAATGGTACGTTAATTTGTCATATTTATTAACAAAGTTTTATTTCATCCGTATAAAACTAAATGTGGTATATGTACTATGCAGCATACTCTTGTTTAGTTTATAATAATGTTAATTAGGATCATTAAATTTGTTCACCAAATAATGAATTATAGAATTAAGTATACAAGTTTACTTGTTAATAAACAATAATAATAATAAATTAACTAGATTCAGATTAGGTTTAGATTTGAATAAATGAAATACTATTATACCATCTTGATGGTTTGTTAAATAAATTAATTTGGTGAGCTTAATTATAAACAATAGTGTTAATTTGCATGGCTCATTGTTTGGTACTTTAGTTAATTTGGTTAGATGTTTGTACAGGGGAGCCTGTAAAAGTGGAGGAGAAATTGGTGAAGGCCGAAGCAGAAAAGGAAATTACAACCACTACTGGCCCTGTTGAAGCCAAAGTTTCTGGCCCTGTTGAAGCCGAAGTTTCTGGCTCTATTGAAGCCAGAGTTTCTGGCCCTGCTGAAGAAGAGAAGAAAGAATCTGAAAACAAAAGTGGTATTTGAGTGTCGATCACCAGCAAATTAAGGATTTGAAGAATGAAGACAAGTGGGTGAAGGGAAACCAAATTGAAAAAAGCATAAAGCTTCTGACCTACCTAGCTAGCTAGGTCAGCCTAGTTTATTGGTTCTGCTCTCGTCCAAAAAATATATAGTACGTAGTACTACTTGTCTATTATGTACTAATTAATTGGCATTACTTTCTGCTTCAAAATTTGTGAAATTTCATTTTTATATGCCAAATTCAACCACTTAATGTTGATGTATTCAGATGGGGTTCGAAAAAATTCAGGATTTGTTATCTGATATTGCTTTTAAGTATGACTGCATTGTAAAATATATATCTATGTACACATCGATCAACTCCATGAGGAAGCCCCCTTAAAGTTTAGTTCAAGTGATTAAATTCAATTAACTTTCAATAAATGTTCTGATCAAAATGAATCTTCATGATTTAAGATCTCCAATGAAAACCAAAAAATGGCCATCGTATGATCTTTGGAATGTGCATAGCATTTCATAAGAATGAAGCCTCACTACAAGAAAATGAAAATGAAGATGAAGAAATTTGACGATAAAGAATTTTTATGTTAATTTGTGGTGTTAGAACCAGGAATGACATTATAGCACCACCAGCTTTGTTGGTTGATTGATTCGATCTACGTAAAATAACAAGAAAGAACACTGCTTCACTTAACAAATTTTATTCCGTAAATAATGCAACGTTTATTCTTTCACACACAGAAACAGCAAATATGACACGAGTCCACAATTTTGATTGACTGGCTAATGCCTAATGGTGATGACCCTTTTAATAATATGACATGTAACAGTGTAAGAAATTTATTTACACAAGAACACAGCGCCAGCATTCGTATTCAAAAGAATGAAGGAGTACACAGTATAGTAGTATACCCATTAATATATACACACGTCATTTGCATCCCCAGCCCATCACAACGATATTCATCAGCTATGGCTTCTGAAAACGAAACGGCTCTAAGCTAGCATACAATGAAACAGCTTTTTCAGGGCATAAACTGCAACTGATCTCACTCAGATTTCTTCCAAGAGGTCACATGGCTGGCATTCTACATAGGTTCACCCCCAGGATCTGACTGCGCATTCAATTTGAGACCAGGAGTTGCAGGAGTTCTGGACAATATAAAATTTCCTCCAAGATCTTTTCTGCTGTACTCCACTACACCAGGACCCATCACAATTCTGCATGATCTCCATGTCTTGGCCATTAAATCAACACCATAATAAACTAAATGGTCTGCAATGCTGTTCCCAGTCACTGACCTGCACAAATTTCCTAAGAATTTGTAGCATCTTACTGGATAAGATTTTTCAACTTCAGTATTATAAGATTCTTCTAAGTGATAGAAGATTGCTCTAGCGAGCCATGTATCAGAACATGATGAAGACAAGAAACTGGGACAGCTTTCAATGATATTACAGCACAAAAGAGGGATTACCTGCTGCAGGTTGGGTCCTCACCAGAGTCATCACAGATCTTCTCCACTTTATAGACAAGACTTGCCAATCCGATGTTGTAAAGCCATACCTACAATAAGACTAAGGCTCTCAATGGTCTAGGAGAAAGAAACTTCCAAAATATGGTCATAAATATACATGTTTATGATTACAACATTGAGATCTCAAGGTACAGGAAAAAGGATGGATTTTATCTCAAAGGAACAAAGCATGGATTGTCATTCAGATGTCATCTGACATTATTCTCAGTACTTATAAATTGTAATATTAAATCTTCAGAAATAAATGGTTGTATATGATAAAGAGAATAAATTGGCCACAAAGAGATGTGCTAGAAGAAACTACTTAATCAGTTTATTTTCTAAATGATATTAAAGGCTTCAAAGTAAATACATAAATAATCCACCTCTGTGGGCTAAAAAAATACCTCTCTTGGGAAGTGGTGGTATGTCTTCTGAGGAAAATAATAATAGTATGGAGGCAAATGAGGCACAATATCATGCTCATTTGTTACTCGTATAGTGTTAGGCACAAGTTTGTTATAGTAAGATGCAAAAGCTGCATTACCAACACGAGGTTGTCCAAATGTCATAACTTGAACATTTTTCTCTTTCTGATTGACCTGGGAAATCCAAAAAAGAAGAAGAAGAAGGATCCTTCATTACAATGTTAATGGTTTAAAGAACATGCTTGCAGAGTAGACTGCAATTAGCTTTCAAAGAAATAACATGAATGCAGCAGGAACCGAAAAACTTGAGCAAGCGGTGAATGACTTAGACAAATTCAAAAACTTTAAGATAACATATATTGAATACCAAAAAGAAAATGATGGAAGGTACTGGTAGAAGAAACTCAACAAAACTTGCAAGATGAAACATGCAAATATGATTACCCTTAGATCAAGACCACAAAATGAAGCCATTGCCCCTCCCATTGAATGCCCTGTAACGATGATGCCAATATCTCCATAAAACTCCTTGGCTCTTGCAATAGCATTTAGAATTCCAGGGCGTATGGTTGTGTTATGGTAAGCGCTATAAAACCCATGGTGCACCTAAAACAATGGAAAAAGAATGAGCATAGAAACTTTATATTCCAGCAAGCAACACAGTGGAGAAACTTTAACGCAATAAATACCATTGCATCAGGCATGCCAGGGTAATCTATATCAAGTTGTTTCCAATATAAGTCTTCAATCCAATTCTGTATACTGTACACATAAAGTCAACCCATTAATCAACAGATTCAAGTAGAAGAACAAACTGGATTGCCCAGGGAGATGCATATATTTTGAGGACAAACCACGAGGAATGTAGTTGGACTACACAATGACTAGCTCAACTAATGAGCAAGCCCTCTTCTATTGGTCACTGAATAATTTGAGCTCAAAAATATCATTCAGAAAAAGTGTTAAACGTGAATGATATAACCAACTACAGCATTCTACCTGTGTTCCTGAGTCCCTCTAAAAGCAATTATAATAGCATTAGGATCTTGTGCCACTCCAACAAATGCCTATAGAAAGTAAAGATAATGTCATAATAGAGGTAACGAAGAAATTAAATTTAACAGCATAAATCCAATCTGAACTATGAAATTGCACCTGTAAGCAATGCTGGATGTCAACAATCAGCTCTATCATTTCAAATTCCTGTTTCCATTTGAAGGAGGAATAAGGCCAACAATGTTTAAACATAAGAATATCAAATTATCATATAAACCTGAGTACCTTAATCAAACCATTACATCTGTCGCATGTCCAAGTAAACAGCTCTTGCAAATCTGACAAATACACCTACGAGAGCAGAATGGATTCCAATTGTTACATAACCTATAGCAGCTGCATACTAATAGTTAAGATCTGTACGACAAGTATATCATACAGATTTGCAAGGGAGATATTGAGGAATGTTTACAAACCAAATCCCTGTACATGGTCACAAGAACGGAAAACTTATCCCATACATGAAACTTACCGTAGAAGCATACCGCACTAATATTGTGGCAAGCGTATGATTGTAGACGGGGCTATGATCTAGGTGCTTGATTTTCAGTTCTGCATTTAGAAGAAAGAAAATTCCCTGTTGAAATAGATTCTAGAAGTTCAACAACAACAAAGCCATGTCCCAAGTATTTGGGATCTACAATTTCACACACCCAACAAAGAAAAATCAACTTCAACCACATGCAGGCCATTCTGCTCGACAAGGACATTACTCACAAACAATTTATATTGGTAAAGCTCTGAATGAACAATCTCTGTATTCTCCTAAGTAAATACTACCACCTCTTAAGTATCTATCAGACTAAAACCATACTATCCTTCAAGCAAATTACAATAAGGTAGACCCAACAACACCATCTGTGTTTCAAATGCTATTATACATAATGAATTAAATTATTAATTACGTATCCATCAGTGAAGCTTGCAAACCCAATTTGTCTCCTCAATTAATTTTTCTTTTACCAACAAAAATTCCTTCAAACCCAATTACAGATACTGTGTTAACAACAAAACCCAGTAAGCATACCATGCCTACAATCCAAAAACGCCATCAACTTAAACAATTTTTTATATAATGTGTGAGAAATTTCGATGCTTAAATTAGAAATTTTACCGCTTCCAGCAGAAAAAACAAACATCCATGTCAGTATCGCCAATACCAACCATCTCCTTTTCTCCATGCTCTGTCCCAAAAACAAAATTCAAATGTTTGCTGCAAAGAAAACAACTTAGGGCACAATTCATTATTAATTAGTTGAAATCAAGTTACAGAAACGGACCAGAACGACGACCCACTGGGCCCGTGGCTTCGGAGCTCCGACGACTATCGGATTGTGCCGGTTCCGGTGACCGTGCAACCGCGTACAACCGGAAACGCACCGTTTTGGAGACTCGTGCAGGTGGTAGGCGACGTATTTAGACCGCAGAGGGAGGCAGAGACAGAAGAGTAGTCGAAACAATAAATGAATAAATAATTGGGTCGGAATGGGCAAAGTTTTGGATTTACCATGAAAAGTTGAAAACAGAAAGAAAGAAGGAAACAAGTTTGTTTTCTGTAGGCTGCCGAAATTACCCTCATCAGTGCCGTTCTTTCACTTCTTTGTATCTATTTTGCTAAGGTGTCAGTGAGCCAGGAGTTCCGGGATTGTTGTTCAAGGGTATTATGGTCATTATCATGTTTAAGGCATGTCGGACTACACGCGCTGATGTGTATTTTTTGTTTTGGATTGGGTTTGGATCAGATGAGTTATGCCTTCATCACGTTCCCTCTCCTTTATTAGTTTTTTTTTTTTTTTTTCTTACTCACTATTTTTATCTGTGGGGATTTTTGTGCCTGTATAATACAGCCAATAGCAATCTAACTAATGTGACAGATAACATATTTAATAATTTGATTTAATATAATCGTCAAATCAATAATTCATCAAAGTAAATATAAATTTTGAGTGAAATGTCCTTCACTTCAGTTGTTCCCTTTTATATCCTTTAAACGAGCAAAATTATAGTGAATAGTAGTTTAAGAGAAACAACTATATCTGCTGAAACCCGCAAGCACATAGATAGTAAGAGAGTGAATTATTCAAGCACCTGCCACCTCCATATCCATATCCGAATTTGTTTTCGGTCCCATACCTTACCAAATCTCGGAATTTTTCAATTTGAGGATTCCCATATCAATATATATATATATATATATCCGCGAGAAATGAAATCCCAATATCAATATCTAATCCTTGAATCCACCCCATTAGTTAAAAAATGTTTATGTGCCATAGATGAAGAAGAGAAACAGAGAGACCATAGATGAAGGTGGAAGCAGCCTAAGAGTAGGCTTAGGGTATAGTGACTCTGACAGTAATTAGTTATTAGAAAAAAAAATTATTGTTATTATATATATTTTATATTATAAAAATAAAAAATATATATTTAATTCGGAACAGGTTTAAGGATAGCCCGGGATTGCAATACCATCCCCACTTCGTACCCGATCGAGTATTTTAAAAAATCCACAAATTCATCCCTATACTTGCTTTGTTCAATTCGTGTATTCGCAGTTATCCAAATCCACGATTTTTTTACCATCTCTATTTATTTCTCTATTTTAATTTTAGTTGTGTATTGTAAATTCTATAATTCACATTTAAATCAGAGTTAATTACACTTACACCTCCTGAGGTTTATTGTGTTTTCACATACATCCCCTGAGGTTTCAATAATTACACATACACCCCCTGAGGTTTCAAAACTATTTCATATAACCCCTTATAGTGAGCAAAAAATGATGATAAATTATGCAAAAATGCATGTTATGGGGTTAAATGGCCTAATAAGACTACTCAAGGTGTAAAGTCCAACCTCAATACAAATATTTTTATTTTTGTTTATTTATTTTTTTCTCTTGTAGGGGGTTATATGCAATAGTTTTGAAACTTCAAGGGATGTATGTGTAATTTTTTAAACCACAGGGGTGTATGTGAAAAGACGATAAACCTCAGGGGGTATAAGTGTAATTAACTCTTTAAATCATCTTCATTTACCTCTTTCTACTCAAACACTCTTAAATTTATAATATATATAGTTAAGACTAAAAATCAGACAAAAACAAGCACACTTAAACAAAACAAAAAAAGAATCGATCTATATCCACTCTCAATTGTTAACATACGTGCTTGAAAAACTAATAAAATCTATAAATCGGCTACAAATTAAGTCTTATTTTAAAGCATGTTTTAAATATCAGTATATCAAGTTTTCATTAAAGAACTCTTACATAATCTTATTTAAGAGACACATTGTCAAGTTTATTTTGCAAAAAGAAAAAAGACAAATGTACCCCAACGTAAATAGATTGGAGCAGGACGGCACAGCTCTTTTTTGACACCTCTATGTGCAAACAATTAATAAATCAAAACGTACAGATTTAGAGTTCACATGAACTATATTTCATGAAACATATAATCAATTGCTTACACTGAAACCCTAACATTGGAGATGGAGTTGGGACAACTTTTGGACATTATATTGATCAATTACCAGCTGTTGTATTGCATTGGATGCATATGATGCATGGCATACACGTTTTCCGAATCTCGCCACCTGTGTACATACGCATACATGCTTGCACAATATTCCAACACAAGTTAACATGAATTGAAGAAGCTCAAGAAATGCATGCAGAAGCATACAAAACCACAACACGTGCAATGCCACACGTAAATCTAGAATTCGAATCTCATGCCTATAAATTATGAATGCACGTACGTACGTACATGTTGAGGCACTGAGGGGAATTAACGATCGATCGAGTACAGAAAAAGAGCATTTTATAGTAGAGATCGATCTGGACGTTTAATTGAGATGAGTTTTAGGATGCAGCAGATTACTTCGCTAGTGGTGGCAGTGATGGTGGTGGTGGCCACCTTTGCCCCGTCGGCCTTTGCCCGCTGCCAGAACGAGCTCCACCCCGATGCCATCGGGGTGGCTGCTGCGAGCGGCAGCGGGAGGAGTCCCCTGTGGAGGATAATGCTGGAAGATGGTAGAGTGAATCGGAACGATGGTTGCTCCGGTTCATCATGCAATATCCTCAACGACCCTTGCTGTGGAGGTTGTTCTTGCCTCCCAGTTGGTATACTGGTTGGGGTTTGCGTTGGTGGGTGTTGTTAAAACTCAACTAATGGCTAGCGTTCGATCGCTAGCTGCTTTAGTTTAGTTGTAAAATGAAATAAAGTCGATCGAAAAACTAAAATAAAGTCGATCGATCCAACTTGTGGATATGCATGCTTGTTGTATGGTGGAACCGATGGCTTCATGTCCTGCTTCTCTTTTTCTATGTCTAGTAGAAGCTATGCAATAGTATAATTAGTATTGTCTTCAACTACTACTTTTCAGTTGTGTTAATTGTTCGTTGTCTTGTTTTTATTTTATTTTTATCTTTTTTTTTTATTATTAGACCCGGAAAATCGTACACAACCCATTAACATGATACAAATACCCATAAAAAATTCAGTATTCAAGTCGAGCCTTATCAACGAGTGGATCTGTTAGTGACTCCTTAAAAACGGATCATTTTCATGTTAACCCAACCTACGAAATCCATTAACAAATAAAAATATTATATTATATATTTTGCTTTAGATATTAATAATCTAATTTGCACATTTTTTTTATTTATATTTCTTTTGTATAATGTTTAAACTATATATTTATATTATGAAAAGTATTTAATTTAATAAATATATATATATTTTTTTTTTTCAAATAACAGGTTGTTAATAAGTCCAACAGAGATTTCTTAACGAGTGAATTAGGTCGTGTGCGGTTACTTGTTATTGCAGATCGTATATGAATTTGATTTCTTCACCTATTAGCTTAACAAGTTGTGTTTAAGTTCAACTAGTTTTCACGCGACACAAATGTGAAAGAATAAAAAAAGACAGCGAATTTCCAAGTTCGATGTGCTGAGGTGTCAATGAGCCCGGACTGTTGGTGGAGGGTTTTATGGTAAATTGTGGTGTTAGAGATCATATCGATTTTAGTTAAAATCTTGATTTTCGGCTGAATTCAAAATTCTAGAATTAAAACCTAACATGTAATTTTACAAATCTCACTTTACACCCTAAAAGGGGAAATATCCTTCAAATTTGAGAAGGATTTTAATATAAATTAAAATAATTTACTTATAAATTAAAATTACTTTATTATTAATTAAAATGATTTTCTTATAAATTTTAAAAAACACCCGATCTCAATTTAAAAACTATTTTTTTAAAAAATCCAAATCTAATTATCTCTAATTAAAATCTTGGCATATAATCTAGAAAATATCCTTAGAGAACACGTGCAACACCACAATTCGAATCCCATGCATGCCTTCGGTGACTCTTGCTCTGGTGTACGTAAATTCGGTCGGGATTTGCATTGGCTGGTGTTGTTAATTAAGTCAACTAATGGCCGACGTTTGACCAGTGGCTTTAGTTTGGTGTATGTAAAATATAATAAAGTCGATCGAAAGAGTAAAATATATAAAGTCGATCGAACGTGTTGTATGGTGGAAGCCATGGCTTCATGTCCTTCTGCTCTGTATAAAATACATTGTACATGTTGTTATCAAATTAAGAAATTGAGAATACAATTATTCATCATGATAGCAGAGCATACAGGCTCTTGGTAACCAACGGAAGAACAAGAGTTTTTCCCAAACTAGCCACAACTTATCTATTCATCCATGACCGACAATACAGAGCCTTCAAAATCTGGCAACACATATAATGATCCCAGTGATCCTTTCTATCTTCATCACTTGGATCAGCCAGGGGCAAATCTTGTCTCTCAACCATTGAATGAAGACAACTACAACACATGGAGCCGTGCTATGGAAACGGCTTTGAGTGTTAAAAACAAAGTTGGGTTTGTCTATGGATCCATCAAAAAGCCAACCAAAAAGGGTTCTGAAAGGGAAGCCCAACAATGGATTAGGTGCAACGATCTAGCTAGTAAAGTCTTGGCTTCTCAATTCGATCTCACCAGAAATAGGAGCCAGTGTTATCTAAAATGAAGTAGCCTATGAGATATGGGTTGATCTCAAAGAAAGGTTTTCTCGTGTCAATACTGTACATCTGTTTCACGTAAAAAAAACCATTCACAATTGTGTGCAAGGGAACATGACCATCGACTCTTATTTCTCAAAGCTCAAAGGTTTATGGGATGAACGCGCAGCTCTTTGCGTAATCCCTGATTGTAGTTGTGACACGATCAAAGAAGTGCAACAATATCAAGACAGTCAGAAAACCATGAAATTTCTCATGGGCATGGATGAGTCCTATCTTGCTGTGAGAGGTCAAATCTTGTTGATAAACTTGCTCGGGATTCCCATTGCTCTTCCATGTTTACTTATTCAACTTGTGTGATTCAAGACCAACGTTCGGGGAAGATAATTGGGACGAGAACTGAGAGAGGAGGCTTATACTACTTGGTTATTCCACATGAGGCATCGTGTCATGCAACTCAAGCCGCGACTCCTTCTTTGTCTTGCATTTGGCATCAGCGCCTTGGGCATTTATCAAATAAAGATTTGAGTCTTCTTTCCCATTCTGTCAAAAGTATTCATTCTTTTGATATTGGTGATTGTTTGGTTTGTCCCTTAGCCAAACAAACCAGAACTAAATTTACTTCAAGTTCCATTTCTACTACTACACCTTTTGAGTTAATTCATACTGATATTTGGGGTGGTTATCATGTTGCTTCTATTTCCGGTGCTCGTTATTTTTTGACGATGAGGCCGTATTTGATGATGAGAACTCTCCATCTCTCAATCATATTCATTCATTTGTTAAGACTCGTTTCTCTCCCATAACAGCGTCTCCATCATCACCACCTAATTTTTCTACCCCGGCACCTTCCTCGTCAAGGCTTACGTGTGTTACACAACTTCCCAGTCAGCTCCAGGACTTCCATATTGGTGTCTCTCTTCCCTCACGCGCCCCTCAATCATCAACCTCTGCATGCGTTGGTTGGCTCACCAGATACTTCTTATCATTTATCTAAATTCATTTCTTATGATCGATCGGTTATCTCCTACCTATCATGCTTTTACTACTTCCATCTCCGCTGCCAAAGAACCCAAATATTTTTCCCAGGCTATTCAGAATCCAAGATAGTGTACTGCAATGCAAGTAGAGCTGGTTGCCCTCGAAGCCAATCACATGTGGTCTCTTCAGCCTCTTCCCCCAGGCAAGAAGCCCATGGGTTGCAAATGGGTGTATAGATTGAACTAGATTGAAGTTCAATCTTGATGGGTCCGTTAAGCGTTACAAAGCTCATGGGTTGCAAAGGGGTGTATAGCTCGTTGCCAAAGGTTACAGCCAAGTGGAAGGTCTTGACTACCGAGAAACATTTGCTCATGTTGCCAAATTGGTTACGGTTTGTCTTCTTCTTGCCATTTCTTCTGTCCAGAATTGGTACATTCACCAGTTTGATGTCAATAATATCTTTCTTCACGATGACCTCGAAGAGGATGTTTATATGTCCCTTCCTCCTAGTTTCGGACGAAAGGGGGAGACACGCGTAGGCAAGCTTTATAAATCCCTACACGGGCTTAAACAAGCCTCTCGACAGTGGTTCCTCAAGCTTTCGTCCGCCCTCAAACAAGCCGGCTATCAACAGTCCAAAGCCGACTACTCCTTATTCGTCCGCAACCGAGATAATTGTTTCATTGCTATTCTTGTTTATGTGGATGATGTGATATTAACGGGTAACAATTTGCAAGAAATTGAAAATGTCAAAAGCTTTTTCAACTAGCGGTTCAAACTGAAGGATATTGGACAATTGAAATACTTCTTAAGTATAGAAGTTGCACGTTCAAACAAAGGAATAGTCTTATCCCAAAGAAAATATGCACTTGATGTCCTTAAGGAATCAGGATTCTTAGGATCCAAGCCAGTCCATGCTCCTATGAAACAAAATTTGTCCCTTAACCGGACTGAAGGAGAATTCGTTGGTAACCCATCCATATATCGACGGCTTGTTGGACGTCTAATATACTTGACCATCACACGGCCTGACTTGGCTTATGTTGTGCATATTTTGAGTCAATACATGGACAAACCCAAGGTACCACACCTGGAAGCAGCACATCGGGTCCTACGGTACATCAAAAATACACCTAGACAAGGTATACTTCTCTCAGCTACAAGCCCTATTCAATTAAGGGCTTTCTGTGATGCGGATTGGGCTCGTTGTAGAGACACTAGAAAGTCTGTCACAGGATATTGTATTATGCTTGGACAATCATCCGTATCTTGGAAAACCAAGAAGAAAACAACGGTAGCCCGCTCTACTGCTGAAGCAGAATATCACTCTATGGCAACCACTTGCTGCGAGATTACATGGTTAAAATACATTTTGAATGATTTGCAGGCGAAGCATCCTCATCCAATCCAACTATATTGTGACAATCAAGCATCATTACATATTGCTTCCAATCCAATATTTCATGAACGAACGAAACATATTGAGATTAACTGTCATCTAATTCAAGAAAAGATACAGGAAGGCTTAATTAAAACAGCACACATATCCACTCTGCAACAACCGGCGAATCTCTTCACCAAAGCCTTAAGTTCTTCCCAGTTTGAGACTTTACTTGACAAGTTGGGTATCATCAATATATATTCCAACTTGAGGGGAAGTGTTAAGGTAAGAAGTAAAGTCAGCTAGCCTTGATGAAGGCAGTCCCAGGAATCATGCGTTAATACTTTCCTTATGTATAGAAAAGGCAGTAAGCTAGGCATAGTTTTAGGATCTAGATTGTTTCTTCTCTTGTATAAAATACCTTGTACATGCTGTTATCAAATTAAGAAATTGAGAATACAATTATTCATCATAATGACTTACAAATGTATGCAATTGCATGGAGGAATAATTGTGTGCCTAATCGTAAGATTTTAATTCTAAATTTATCAATTTGTTAATGCCACATTAACTATAGTTAATGTAGGTATTTTGTAATTGATCCAAAAATTAATAAGGATGAAACGAGAAAGTATTGAAAATTTGTTAGGTCTTGTAGTGTATTTTCTTTTTGTTTAGTCTCTGTCTTTATCAGATTAGACTTCCTTTTTTTACATCTTTTTACTGCCTTGTTATCGAGTTTTCTCCTCAAACACATTGAATCTGGTAACCAAAACTAACAGAACCAACAACCAACAAAGTATTGGGCTAACAATTTAGCCTAATTATAAACCCTTTGGTCATAAAATCAGCCCAAGAAAATCATTGAAGAATGAGTTAGATTTTCGGCCTATACAAAAACGCTTGATCCAATTGTTTTGATGTCATCATTGTTAATGTTGTTTAAAAAAACGAAAATGCTATTGCAAAATGTTGATTTTTATTCCATGTAAAGGCTACATTCATTCATAATTAGTCGTGATTTTGTCGAAGTTAATTCATTTACTAATGAATCACAACAAACATGTTCCAAATTTCTTAGAACTGATTCAGCACGTGTTGGTCGCAATTCCTAGCAATTTATGATCCATGCCCCCAACTCAAGCAGAGCAGTTAACCAAAAATATATCTCATTGAATGACCTAAAATCCACGGCGTTCAAAACATTGGGTAGATCAGTAATAGTCTCTATTCATTTATACAGCTTTATAATTGGTTAACCCAATGGGATCGTGGGTAATGTTGAACCCATCAGGTAATCCCAAGAACATTGGGAAGAAAACTAAACTCTAGCATTCATGCTTCTCAATGCTGAAACATCTGACGTTTTCAAGCACCCCAAAAAATCTTGATCCAATAATTAATATCATTTCCTCCTCTTACCCTGCAAAAAATGCCATAATTTCAATTATTCTAGACATAAACTACCACCACCACCACTTAGAAGAGAATAAAAAGAAACACAACCTACCGAGCTGACATAATCATCCATAGTTAATTGCTTCCTCTTCTTTAAAGTGGGGCTTTCAGTCGGCTGCCGACCCATGGCACGCTTTGATGGTGTCATGCTCTGAAACAAAACATACTACATTATAATACATTCACCAATTTGGAATATTCTGAAAAATCAGCTTGATTTGAAATTGGCTTGGCACTAGACCAATGAAAAAAGACAAATAGAACAAATATGTGCATTTGGTGCTTTCAATAGGTTGAGGTAGGGAGCACAGATCAAACCTTAGCAAGCTTCTTCTCTTTACGGGCCTGTCTCTCCCTCTCGTCATATTCTTGGTTCTCTTTCTCCACCAATCTAATTAATGTATCGCACCTTCTTGCAAGTTCCTGAGTTGTGCGAGACTTCACAAACCAATCAAAACGAAACAAGGGTGATGTGCGAAACGCTGCCTTCAACTCATCCCAGTTCCCATACCCAAGCTTGTGAACCATGCATATCTGCATTGAGCAACACGCATGAAAACAACTATCAGAGGTATTGAACAACAAAGTGAACTATCAGCAGTATGCATGAACAAAAGCTACAAAGATGTTTTCAAATTGTACCATGAAACGATCACATTCTTCATTGTACAACTTCCCCTTGTTCTGACCATACTGGATCTTAAGTTCCAGCCATGGATTCTTGTAACGATCCAACTTCTTCCCAATAGCCTTCATGATCTCATCTTTCCGAGAAATTCTAGCTTCTCCTCTTTCAATGTTCTTAATGATCCTATCATAATCTGGAAGCACCAATAGAGTCAACAATTTAGAATTGAAAGCTATAAAAATTCAGAAACAAAAAATTTGATTATGTGTGAACAATTTAAACTAAGAAATCAAACCCAAATCTCATATTATAAATCCACAGAACCTTGGGCTAACTTCCAGTAAACTACATTGTAATGCTACAACAGAAAATGATTGGAAATCAGTACCATTTAACTCCTTGTATCTTTCTTTAAAAACCTTTGCGTATCTTTCAACTTCCTCCTCTGTTTTCCCTTCCATTTCAGCAGCAATGCTTTTTATGTCATTTCGGCCATACTTCTCACAAGCCCTGATGAAGGTATTGAAATCTCTTCTACTCCAAGAAGAGAATCCCTAAAATCCACCAATAAACAAACTCAATATAGAAAACCCAGAAGAACCCTCATCTACAAACATATATTTTACTCACGTCTTCCAATAGACGTTCCTTTTCCTCCAGCTCTTCAGCAGTCAAAGGATCTCCAACTTCTAAACATTCAAAGCTCAGTTAGCAGATGGGATAGCAGAAAACACATGAGCACATGGATCAATTTATAGGAAAACAAAAAATACCTTCAGGTTCATCCACCTCTATTGTGTCTTTTAACTGATTCTTTTGATGAGTTTGCTGAGAATGTTTTGTCAAAAAGATAAATAAATAGTTTGCACAGGCATAAACTCTCAAGCCATACAATGTGCCAGTCAAGTAGAAAGGAAAATTAGAGTTCAGTTATACACACCATGAGGTAGCGTACTTCCTTTTCATACAGCTCACTTAGCCTTTGTGTGTTAAAAAATTGGAAATCATGCCTGAAGACAAAAAGAAAGGATAATAAATATTTATTAAACATTGATAAGATGTGAGAGAACACAACACAGATAGCAATCAGTAAGAAGCAGGTTCAAGAGGTGCTTACAATTGAGGCATGCGTGGAATTCGAGGCTCTTTCGGTTTCGCTGGACCACCTTGTCGCATTGTTTGCTTAAAGTATTCAGACTCCGAGTAACTAACAGTGAAAGGACAAAAACTCATATTTCAGAAACTAATAGAAAACTAATGTACAGCTCAAAAAGCAGATATATAAAACTCTTACTTGCGCTTCCGTTCTCTTTTTGGTGGTTCAATCCAGTTTTCACTAACAATTTTCTTGAAGTCAAACTTCTCATCCTAAATCAGGTAAAAAAAGGGAAAAGATAAGAGAAACACATAAAATGAGTAATAAATTACACAGATGAGCCATACAGCTATGGTAATACACAAATGAAACATACTATCATAACTTAAATAAAAAAATCAATTATATACTCTCTACCTTCTCATCATCAAAGTCGTACAATTCAGCAGCTGCAGAAACAGTACCAATATTAAAAAGTTGGAAATTTCCATTTTAACATTATGTCAATTGCAGCAAAGAAAAAATGGATAAAACTAAATGACAAGAAATTTTCAGCATTGAAAAACGTACTATCATCCATCTTAAATTTAATAGCATCTTCAGTAAATTTCTTCATCTTCGCATCAAGCTCAGCAGTTGCCTCTTCTCCTTTTGCAATGATCCTATCGATGTCCTCATCCGTGATTGTGCTATCCTTGGAACTGAAAACCATTTCAGCACCAAACCTCACCATTTGAAGTAACTCATCTTTATTAACAGCTGCATCAAAGAATTAAAATACAAGGTATAAAATTATGTTTCATGTGCTTATTTTAGCAGAAAGATATCTTAGAAGAAATTAGTAGCTTAGTAACTTACTTTTTTGCTCTGCTAATCGCCCTTGTTGGATCACCAAAGCATCAAGGGCAAGCTTTTTATAAGCCCTCTCAATCACTTTTTCCTCGATAGTATACTGTATGGAATCAATCAAAATGAGGAATTATGGTATGCCAGTATTGCATAGCTTGAAATGTATCATGTAAGACCACATCCATACCTCAGTGCAGAACCGGAACACTTGAACTTCTTTCTTTTGACCAATCCTGTGAGCACGGTCTTGTGCTTGCAAATCAACTTGAGGGTTCCTACATCCAAGCATTATAAAAAAATAGAGGTATAGACAGGCACACATAACAACACAAATCACTATCACTATAGAGAAAACGATTGATGCTCACCAATCACTATCATAAAGAATGACAACATCTGCAGTAGCAAGATTGATGCCAAGCCCTCCAGCTCTCGTTGATAATAAGAAAACAAATTTCTCACTTCCAGGCTTATTGAAGGCATCAATGGAAGCATCACGATCTTCTCCACCAGTATTCCCATCAATCCGACAATACAGGTATCCTCGAAACATTAGATAATCTTCAAGAATATCTAGAAGTCTTGTCATCTGATATTAAAACCAAACACCAAAAACGCAATTCAGAATTAATAATTCTGAGCATGCATAGCAACATAAATGATTACAAGCATTCACAAAGATTCATACTGATAACTAATACAATGACTTCACAGAACAGAACTAACCTGTGAAAATATTAGGACCCTAGAATCACGCTCTTTTAGCTTTGGAAGCAACTTATCCAAGAGAACCATTTTACCTACAATGGAAAATTAAACACCGATGATTTTAATGATCATCAGTCAAGCAATGAACATCTATGAAGTCAATGGGTTACAAATTGTTATGCTTACCAGCACTTGTGATAAGATGGTCCCCTGTTGTATAAGGAGGGCCAGGTTCAGCACCTTGGAAAAGATATGGATGATTACAGCACTTTCGAAGCTGCATTGCTATATTCAGAAGACGCTTGCGTTCTCCACCAGCGTTAACAACTTCAAGATCTTTCTGCAGTAAAGCCCTGTAGTACTGTTTCTGCATTTGTGACATACCTACTTTGAGTATTGTTTCTTTCTTTGGAGGCAAACCCTTCTCAACATCTGACTTCAACCTTCGGAGTAGGAATGGCCGGAGGACCTTAAAGATGCATAAATGCAAGTGAGATATTGTAATGATAAGTAGGAGCACCAATACTCAACAGTTGAAAAGATTTTAGGCCTACCTTGTGAAGCTGTTGAACAACCTCTTGCTGGTCATTTTCACCAGAAATTTGAAACCATTCGTCAAAAGTTTCAGCAGAACTAAATATCTCTGGCAGAAGAAAATTAAGCAGAGACCATAGTTCATGAAGATTATTCTGCGAGTTAAAACCACAGGAAAAATAAACATCAAACATGCTTACAACAGACCAAACTTCATAGTGCGAAATATTGTTGTTACTCCAAATGGAATAAGACAGATGGAACTCCGATTACCCTCCAAAAGTTATATCCAGGAAACAAATAAGATTAATAGAAAAATACACATGATTAAAGCCTCATCATAATATATTTACGCCAGTATGTAGCACGGCCCGTAAATCAAACAAAGATCAAAATTTGTACCTGAAGCGGTGTACCCGTGATTAGAAGGCGGTAGTTGGTATTATACAGCCTCATTGTTTTTGATAGCAGCGAATTCTCATTCTTGATTCGATGGGCTTCATCAATGATTATATAACGCCAACTGAAACGGCGTAAGCAAGTCTTCTCTTTGATGGCCATTTCAAAACTTGTGACACAGACATCAAAACTCCCAGCAACCAGCAGGTCTTCACGTATATGCTTCTGCAAGATTTAGGAAGTAATGGAATACTGAGCATATTATATTCAAATATGTATAACTTACTTGTGCCGACCAAGCCAGAATAACTTACTCTTTCATCAGGATTACCAAGAAACTTCACAGCACGCAAAAGGGGGCAGAAACGCCGAATCTCATTCATCCAGTTTCCAAGTGTTGACTTTGGAGCAACTACCATATGAGGTCCAGTAATTCCTCTGAACTCATGCAGGTAGCCCATCAAGGAGATGGTTTGCAATGTTTTACCAAGCCCCTGATGGAAAGGAGCAAAAATCATTAATCTTTACTAAAGCTTATCAAAGTTTAGTATCCTTCATTTAATAAAACATTAAAAAACATGACAAAAATAATAAAAGTGGCACATTATACAACTTGAAAACAAAGCTGAAGTTCATAGTTCAACAAATGGAAGAAAGGAAAACAGTCAACCCTAAAAGCCACAATTCAGTGCTTACCATCTCATCTGCAAGGATTCCATTTATCCCATTTTCATAGAGCCGTATGAGCCAGTTCAAACCAGCAAGTTGGTAATCCCTCATCTTCCCCTGAATACCTGCAGCAAAGGAAAAAGGAAAACCAACTCTTCAATTTTAAGCTGCACCCAAACTGCAAAACATGTCATCAACAATAGGCCTTTCTTTCTGAAAGGTAAAAATAAATAAATAAATATATATATAAAAATATCTTACAAGAAGGTTGTGTCACCAGCCGTGTGGTTCCTGCCCCAGACAAACCATCTTCTTCCTCCTTAAGGCATTCTTCATCTTCTTCTTCTTCAGTCATTTTTGACGCATGGCGCCCTCTAATTTATGTATACATGGAAGTATGCACCAGTCAGAACATTTCAAATCTAAATGCATTCTTGCCATTATTGCAACCAATTAAAGGCATCCATCCTAGTTTATGGAGTGCCAGAAATTCTAGTACAACATTTTGATTCATATTTGTTTCTTCAAGGTATATAAATTTCCAGCAACAATAAACAATGACACAATAGTGCAATACAGTAAGGATTACAAATAGGCATGACTCTTAAATGATATTAAACATACCTGCCCTTCACCTTCTTCTGGGATGCAGATTGGTCACCTTTGGCAAAATGGGCAAATAACTCGGTTTGCTGCAGAAGGTATTTCAACCGCCCCTTCCCCCTATTGTTCTGCCATTAAACCAAAACCAATCAGCTCAGCCACCATACATAAAGACAATAAATAGCAAATAACAAGTAAACTCAGCAACCAAACCACATTAACCCTTCCAACACACTCACCATGTCAGCATCAATGGCTGCATTTTGGGCATCTAATATTTCCTGAATCTTTTGTTTCTTCAAGTGTTGCATGTCTCTAAGCCTGGCCTTTTCACGTTTGCCAATTTCAGCGTTACTCAGATTAGCTTCATCCTGCAAGTCAATCATGCAAAACAGAACGTGAGGGAAGAAAAAGTGCACCCAAAATGCTTAGAGGCTTACAGCAGCAAACCTTAAAGAATCAAACCCAAGTGCACATGGCAATGCAAATGATTATCCACCAAAAAATAAGTAATTGAAGAGAGCTCAGTAAACAAGAACCCAAAATCAATCACCGCCTTCCACTATACAACAAAAATAAAAATGCAGGGAAACCATGTAAAAGCCCCAAAAGCCCGGCATTCGTTTATCTCCCTCGCTATTCTTCTAGCCCAAAAAGGAGCAAAAGTAACCAATCCCAACAGTCCAACACCACCAAACCCTAGTGCAACAAATTCCACAAGAGCAAAAAGGAACAACTCTAGCCCACACAAACAGTAACACTTCAGCTCAGATCCAACGAAAACGAAACCGCAAAAGCACCACAGATAGCTTTCGTAATGGCACAATCGTAAATAATTATTACCTCTTCGTCCAAGTCATCGCCGTTCTCCGCGGCCGGCACGTCGTCATCGGAGCCCGGGGAGTTGTCGGCGGCGGCCGAGTCGGAGTCGGAGTCGTCGGCGGAGCGAGCCACGGCTTCGAGCTCCTCCTCGTCCTCCTCGACCTCCTCATCGTTGATCGGCTCTTCCTCCGACGAATTCGAGCCGTTGGATAGGGCTTCATCGGACGACACCTGTGGCTTCGAGGCTCTCGCCATGGTTTTCTGAGATCGAGGGTTTCGTAATGGAAAGAAGGAGAGAGAGAAGGAGACCGACTTTAAGATTTTAGAAGCCACACGGCAAAATAATGAAATTTTTTTTTTGTTTTTTGTTTATAAATGAGAGATACTGAGTGAGGAGGGCTTGGGTGTTAAATATGTTTAAGTTTATAGCCGTTCGATTTGAGAAAGTGAGATGTGCGGTTTAGAAGAGCTTTGGGTGGGAAAAATGAGAATTTCCCGCCAACAAAAGGGAAATGTGATTTCCCGCCCGTAACGGAGTGGGTTGGACCTCTGGGCCTCTGGCTCAGGGCTCGGACCTGCATTGCAAATTGCTTGGGCTCGGCTCGCTTGGTAAGTTTTTATTTTAGAGAGGGCTTATTCAGACCACTCAAATCTATTTAGTTGACCATCCCATTAATTTTTTGCTACCCATTTTGTCTCTCCAATTTTGGCCGGTCACCCCTCCCCGCCGCCAGCGCAACTCCACCCCCTCCCCATTGCTGGCGCGACCCCACCCCTCTCCAGATTGGGGGTCGCGCCGACCACCCATGGTGGTTCGATGAGGGAGGGAGGCAAACAGAGGGGAGAAAGAGAGAAGGAAGATCGAGCCAGGGGAAGGCTGGGTGGATCGCACTGGCGATGGGGAGGGGCGGGGTCGACACCAGCGGCGGGGAGAGGTGGCCGGCCAAAATTGGAGAGGTGAGTTTTTTTTATGCAGGGGCAAAATGGGTAAGATAGGACAAAAAATTAATGGGATGGTCAACTAAGTGAATTTGGATGGTATGAATAGCCCCCCTCTTTATTTTATTATAACTATTGATTCAAAAATAAAATATATGATAGAAGTAATTTCCATAAAAAGTATGATATAAGTAAGAAGAGTTTGGGAAGAAAATGAAAACCAGCATGTATAAATATTTAAAATAAAAAGAGGAAGCAGATTAAGGTCTCTTTTGATTCGCATATTAAAAGTTTAAGAACGAAAACAGTCACATCTCATGTTTGGTAACTTCACTATTAGGATTTGAAAATAATTCTCATTTCATAGAAAAATAAATCAAGTGATGCCCAAAACAAGAAAATTGAAACACTCCAGCTAACTTGGAGGGTTTCATTTTTCTTTCCTATGAGGAAATATTAAATGCAACTTTTCAAGACCAAATTGTCCCTATTAACAATTAAGAATACAAATTATGTTACGTACATTTGTCTATTATATATGTAATAATAAATAAGGGTATAATGGAAAACTTAAACAATTTTTATCTCATATTCCTCCGCAAACCAAACATGAGAATTAAAATAAATTTTGTTTTTTTTTTGGCTTTTTAAGCATTACTAACATAGGATTAAATTTCTAATGAAAAATGCATAACAATTGATTTCCCAATATCTTCATTATGCAAACCAAAAGAGACCTAATAAAAGCATGTGTACATACATATTTTAATATATTAACACTTTGTACGTACCTAGTTCATGGATATTGTTGTAGTTAAGCTACCTTTCTAGCATGTTAAAAATTTCAAAGCATACAAACTTAAAGAGTTACTTAAATCATTAGGCTCTCAGTGTTTTGTATAATTTTTTAATTAAATAATAAAATATTCAAATCATTAAAGTACAATGCAAAATGGATGTCACGATATCTCTTAAACATATATATATAAAGTCAAAAAGCCTTATCCTTATATTTTCAAACATTTAAGTTGAAAACACTTAAGTTGTTTTGACATATTAATCTTAAGGGATTCAAACATTTACAATAAAACCAAAACGGTTCCCCAAAAAGATAAAATAAATAAATGTCAATCAGGTTACAATGCCAAATCAGGTATGTTGTTATCTGTGGGAATTCGTCAGCCAACTCTCCAGTAAGTGTAGGTATAACTTGGACTGCACAAAGAAGAGTAAGTCGAAAAGAAGCAGTTTATTGCAAATGACTTAGATTGATGCAAGTAAATTCTTGGGAACCTACAAAATAATCGGTGACTGACAAGAAGAAGAAAACTGCTGTCAAAGATTCTTTTGTCTCAACTCTCAAGCAATTAAAAACCACAAAAATAAAATCTTGGTGAAACTATTAAGTTTGATTAAGAGCTTTGACAATATGAGTAGTACTATGCATTCTCTTAATAAATGGGTTCTCTTAAATAGCTTGAGGTGTTTCAAGAAAATCCATGCACAGATAGTAACTTCTGGACTTGTTTGCGATGTCCTGGTTGCTAACAATGTTGTTGATTTTCACGGCAAATTTAGTTCTGTTGATTATGTCTGTGATTTTAGTCCAATCGAACTTGTTTCAAAAAATCACAGACATCAACAGGACTAATGGATTTACCAAGAAAATCAACATCATTGTCAACAACAAACATCACAAGCAAAGCCAGAAGTTATTATCTGTGCATGGATTTTCTTAAAACATGCACATTGCCAAAGCTCTTAATCAAACTTTTTTCGCAACCATTTTCGCAAATTCCATTGCCGCAAACGTGCTCATAAATCATGCTATGACCAATACTAAGATCATGAGGTTGAGAGAGAGACTTCAAAGCAGAAGAGAAATTCATATTCGAAGCATAAACTTTACCAATTGTCAAACGGCTTGTCGCTGGTTGAGACGGCCTTTGGCCCCTTCTATCCCATTGTGTCATTAGAGTATATACTGGATCAACTAAGGCTTCTTCTCTTTTGATTTAGATTCTTTTTTTTTTTCAAGGTCAAATAGATCCATTTCTTATTTTAAAAAATTAAGATTAAATACCAAATTTTAATAATTTTTAGAATAGGATAAAGACTATATAATATTTCAATTAGAGTATCAAATTTAAATGTAATTTTTTAAATTAGGTCACAAACATATTGATCTCTTTGTTTTGGGCCTTTTCATTTGACAATTTTATCCTTGAGGCTTTCATATTGTCTTAGAATTTGGCTAATGTAGTCTAGTTGTACTTGTTAGCATAAAATTACAACGTTGCCCTTAATTTAGTTGATGGTATATAAATGTAATGCATGATATTAAAATTGGGTGCATGGTATATAAATGAAGTTTAGGGTTTAAAATTAAGATTTCGGAGCTTATAGCTTAGAGTTTAGATCTCGGATTTTGGACAAATAGCTAATGTAATCTAATTGTATTTATGAGTATAAAATTACAATATTGTCCTTAATTTAGTTTGTGGTATAGAAATGTGATGTACGGTATAAAAATGAGGTGCAGGGTATATAAATAAACTTTAGAGTTTAAAATTAGGGTTCCGTAGCTTATGACTTAGAGTTTAGGAGTCCAAAACCTATAAGCTATACCCTAAGTCATTTTGCTTCATAGTAGTCAAAAACAATCTTAATATTTTTTTCTTAATTTATTTGTAATTGATCATATTTTTTTATTCTAATGTAATATTTTTGAATTATAGTACACTTTACTATATTATTATGTTTGATTTTTCAACTAATATCTAATCTAAAATACTATTAAACTTTAATATAAAAAACTAAAAAACTATAGAAATTTGATATTAAAGTCAATGAAACTTTCTTATTTTTGTACCAAAACCCCTTAATTGCTCGTCATTTCGTCTCTCACGCCAAAGGTTTCAAAAGTTAATTTTGCACATAAACAAACAAAAAATAGTTGAAAACAGACCACATGGTTAACGCTATCAACATGCAAATGGGGCACGAGTGACCCATTTCTTTAGTAGCCTCATAACACGCGCACAGCACACGTGATATTATTCGGTGTTTCTCTTGTTTGCTCATATAAGAAAATTGTAACTATTAATCCCATTTTAAAGTTTAATAGTCTAAAAATTCTCTTAATTTGTAGTACCAAATGATTTAGCAGTATGGGAGGCCCAGGCGAAAATAATGATGTTGCATGTGATTCATTACTGTCTTGTTTGAAATAAATGGTGTTAACAATAGTCAGATATGAACAAGTTAAACATAGGACTATATTTTTTTTGGGTCTGGAAGATGGGACTATTCCTATCACCAAGAGGACAGAAATTTTATGAATTTCTGTAATGAAAAATCATATCAATTATAAATTGGTGCTGAATCAGTTCTCAGAAACACGGAACATGTTTTTGTGATTCATCATGAGGGTATGGAACTTCACCAGAATCACAACTAATTATTAATGAATGTCTTGCATAGCATAAAAACCAACGTTTGCAATAGCTTTCTCTTTCTCTTTTCTCTTTTTCTTTTTTTGGGTAACTTGAACAATGATGACATCAAAACATTTGGAAAATAACTTGATAGGAGAGAATTTTACATGGAGACTAATTGGACCAAACGTTTCTGTATAGGCCGAAAACATGACTCAGAAATCCATACATGAGATTGTATGAGTTCAAGATGTAGGGAACAACATCCAAACCAAACCCACTAATTTCCCCACATACAGGCTAACATATGGGGCAAAAATTACACATCGTCCTGACCCTCCCCCCTATAATATGAGCATCAGAACCTAAATACAAAGATGAACATGTTGCATGCATACGACAACCATTCCGCTGTGAGGCTTCCAGCAAATGCCCCGAAATCACGAAACTGCCCCCCTCCCTCCGAATCTCTCCCTTTCTCTTACTGTGTTTCCTTTACCACAACACCCAAGCATTCAGTTTCCATACTCAACTACAAGAATGACATATGACAAGCAAACAATAGCCAAAGTTGGAGGATGAAAGAACACTTATTCCCTTGGTGAACATGGAAACCAAGACTGTATGATGTGCCTCTGGCAAGTTCTTCTCTTTCATCACAGTGACCCTGAGAACCTTACAACACTTTCTTTTTTCTTTTTTTCTCAGAAGATGATAGAAAAACTTGCTCGGCATGTTGGAGCATTTACTCATTTGTACCATCAAAGCTACCCATCACATTTGCTCGCTTCTTTTCTCTCCAATTTTCACCCCAAACCTTTGCCTCAGCCACCGCACGCTCTCTATCCAGATCCCGGTTTCTTGGAGTTTCCCTTGCTCTCCCAGCACTTACAGGGCTGTCTCTCTGAGACTCTTGCCGCTCTAATCCATCTAAACCCCACTTTCTCCCAGACCCATTGCCAGTTTCAATCCTCCCTAATTCTACACCGGTATTCAAGTCTCTCCTTCTGAAATCAGGTGAGTTTTTATGCGTAGAAGGTGAACCATGCCACCTACCACGTCCATGCTCATCTGGGCTATCCAGCCCATCTTCCATGGTCCTTCGTTCATCCTTGTGCCTAGGAGTCGATGGACCAACTCTGTTACTATGAGCACTGGTTGCATTTGGATCAAAGGTTTGGGAGGCTAAGTATGTGAGAGCAGTCACAACATCCCCAATTAGAGGCCTTGTAGCCGCTTGTTCCTGCAAACACATGGCTGCAACCGCAAGAGCTTGGTAAAGCCCTCGCATTGGGTATCGGCCTTGCAATAATGGATCAGCCATTTTGGGGAACTTCCTACGATCCTTGAAAAGTGGCCTCGCCTGCAAAACCGAAGAGCCACAATATGGAAAGATAAAACAAGAAAGAGAAAGAAACCTTGCTTCAAGTGAATTTGCAGAAATACGAAAAGTTAACTAGAGAAATATTTGACAGCTGAAAAGTTGTCAAAATGACAAAAATAAATACTTACCCATGCAACAAGATTATGCTCTCCAGGACCTCGGGTATTATCAATGGCTTTCCGTCCTGTAATAAGTTCAAGAAAGACAACTCCAAAACTGTAGACATCGGACTTCAGAGTGAGTTGGCCAGTCATAGCATATTCTGGAGCACAGTAACCATATGTCCCCATCACACGCGTTGAGACATGTGTTTTGTCACCAACAGGACCAAGTTTTGCAAGCCCAAAATCAGATAATTTTGGGTGAAAGCCTTCGTCAAGGAGGATGTTGGACGATTTCAAGTCTCTGTATATGACAGGAGGGTTTGCTTTATCATGCAAATATTCCAACCCCTTAGCTGCACCAGCTGCAATCTTCATTCTTGTATTCCAGTCCAGGGGCTCTTTGTCCGGTGGAAGATCTAAAACCAGAGTATAAGAAAAGCAATCTGGGTGAGAATAAGTTGCTGAAGTAAAATACAGATAATGATACTGCAAGTCCAAGAATTAGGCATCTTAGGCATTAACCTAAATCCTGAAGTGAAATGAAAGACATACTAATGAATAGATCTAGAAATGAAATATCATTCAGTACTAATGTTTCATATGCAGAACTGAGTAAATTATGACTAAGATCTCCAGGTATTCAGTGTACGACATCAAGATTCAAGAACAAAGTTTTCCCTCTATTTCTAGTAATACAAGCAGTGTGTACGAGACACAGGTGATCCAATAGTTGATCTTGCAATGAAACCAAACAAGGGAATCCTGACACACATGTTGACGAAGTGCTTTATATATAAATGAAACGCATGAATATGTAAGTGCCTTCTTCCATGTGATCAATGACTCATACTCTCTCTTTTGAATGCTAGATATGGAAAAAGGAATCATCATGTTTGAAGAAAAGGCCAGTAACCATCAAATTACTCATCTAGATAATTCCCTTTAACATATTATTTAATTGTCTAGTTTTAAAATTTTATGGTTTATATATTATTTCTTTCAGAGCAATATGTGACTGTTCACTTGTTAGTACTTAGAAAGTTGTCCTAGAGATCCTTAGTAAACTTGAACACAGATCTGGGTAGTTGACGCTCATAAGATCTTATTAGGAGAGCAATTCACATATTTGGAGATTAATAATTTGAAGTTAAAGCCTAGATTCTGAAAACTCGAGATTGACTATACCCTTTCGCCACTTAGCTTCATTAAGTGCCCTTTTCTCACGCTTAAACCTAGGTTATATGCCTTTTTATTTTTCTGCTCCTATGCTATTTTAGTTTTTGTCCTTTTGATACCCTTTCACCACTTAGCTTCATTAAGTGCCCTTTTCTCACGCTAAAACCTAGGTTATATGCCTTTTTATTTTTCTGCTCGTATGCTATTTTAGTTTTTGTCCTTTTGATGCCTTAAACTTGAATCCAATCACCTCTTCATACCTTTTTAAACCTGTTTTCTCCCAACCCCTCTCTCTCATATCATTAGAGAACCATTTTAGACAAATTTCCCTTGACTGGAACTTTGACAGGATCACCTTGGACAGTTGCACTTATTAGAAAAGCATACAATTATAGTCATCTATTTTTTTATTTCTATTCATTTATCTTATTGCCCTCATTTTGGCTTCATTAATTTTGTATATTTATCATTCACTAACCAAAATTCAGTAACATAAGACATATCTGGCGTCATCCGGTAAATATAAACCAATGATTCCCCTTCTTTCTTCTGTGATAAAGTGGTGGCCAGATTAACAAATTCCTCAAAATTGGAATCGACATCACTACCATGTCAGCCTTACATATAGGCCTTATGTACATATCCCATGTACATTTAGGTGCTGCCTCTCTTAGGACCATTGTCCCATGTATACTCAAGTGCTACCTTTCTTAGGCTACTAGCATCTCCAATCTAATATATGGATTTACAAATATGAAAAAATGAAATTTGGAACTTTGACTACAAAAAACCAAGCCTAGAACTAGAAAAGGAACCCAGAATGTCCCATCAATGTATTGAACCCAAAATAAGAACTATGCAGAAATCATAGGTAATATCGTAATAGCGAGACATTTTCATGTCTTCTCCAACAATTACAAATATCACTGGTTTTTGTGATTCCAATTCCTCAATAACGTTTTCTTATATCCAATCTCACTATTAAAAGCATAACAAAGTTGTGAAAAAATACTGTATGACAACACTAACACTTCAAACAAGAAGGATCAACTCATGCAGCATGTAGACCCAGGGATTATAATAGCAATTGAGTGTGCACTAAAATTCCAAGTATAAAGGATTATACGGTTAGAATGGTAGGCAGGCACTATCAACTCAATAGTGCATTATGTCATGATTCTTCTTGTAGCTTGGCTGAAGCTAAAAACCATTAACTCTATATCACTAATCCTATGTATTAACCAACATCAGCATTCCCATCAACTTCAATGATGCTAACCTATTGACATAATCCCAACTCATTTGATAGAACTTCTAGATATTATATACCTTACAGCTTTGGTGCTCAGATAACCATGTTAAGAACTCCTAGATAATGCTTTACATCCATTTATCTAAATGCAACATTACATCAGTAATGTCATTAATTAGTATTTTTTACTGCAAACCCCCTAAAATAACTCAATTCATAGGCCACAATAGCTCTTATATTTTTAAGTAAGCCATAAACAAACACACACCACACACAAAACATACACAGACATGCAAGCACTCATAACACATAGAGAGTATGGCAGAACCAGAAAACTTTAACAAGGGGGGAACTTAGAGACTTCAAGCATTTTTATTTTTTTGACAATTTAAGCTAGTTTTTATATTCTAACAAAAATTTTTCAGTCTCTTCTATATTCCTTTAAACTTGTTACATAAGCAAAAATTAATCAAAGGGAAGAAGAATGTGTCACCAAAATCCAGAGTAAGGTAGAGATATTTTTGAAAGAATTAACATGAGTAAGAGATGGATAGAAAGAAAAAACAAACAGGGAAATGATCTGTTTTAATTTTCTTTATCATTTGAATGAATGAAAGAAAGATAAAACCCAAAATAAAAGGGTGAGAGGGGGCACACGTCCCCCCTGGGCCTGCTGTGGCTCCGCCTGTGGTATACATACATGCTGCATATGTTTCAATTGAAACAAGGCTTGAGGTTTTCACTTTTCACTACTAAGCACTAAGCTTTGGCTGAATCCATGATTAATGTGAGAAAAGCTGGCATAACAGCAAACCCAAAAGGCTTATTGCAAAATCATAAGATCACTTAAAGGAAACTAACATTCCAGGACTTTCAAAGGCAAATAACAAGTTATCCAGAATATATAATTTAATATGTACATTGTAAAAGATCGTATCACCACTAATTATGGGAGTAAAAGAAATTCAATCTGACCGTGTAAATGATCCTCCAAGGATCCCAAAGGCATAAACTCATAAACAAGGAGGCGTTGATCCCCATCTGCACAATAGCCAATCAAGTTGACAAGGTTTGGGTGGTGCAGAAGGCTAAGCATAAGAACCTCCACCAGAAATTCTCGATTTCCTTGCAGGCCATTCCGGTCAAGTTGTTTCACAGCAACTACCTGGAAACAAATAATGCCAAAGGACAGAGACCCATCATGCACTAGATGAGGACTCGACAACTGATGTTACAATTCAATTCTGCAGATCATATTTGGAAAAGAAAAATGTAGAACAATGCGTAATATGTTGAATAAGATCCTAAATCTTACAGATAGTATAAATGAATCAGAGGAACACTTAAACATGCTTTGATGTGGTACAGATGTTTCTCACTTTAATTTTCAAGAAACCAACCTACCTGTCCTGTGCTCTCCAAGCGACCTTTGTAGACACGTCCAAAACCACCTTCACCCAATAAGCATTCTGGCCTAAAATTCTTTGTTGCAGCTGCGAGCTCCCGAAAAGTAAATGTTTGTGCAGCAATATGTGCCGTAGGTCCATCTTTTGGAATAGGTGGTTCCTTCTTAGGATCAGAACCACTCCGTGATTTTGGTTTGTCTGTGAAAGTTATTGAATTAGATGCAAAACAGGGGCACAAAGAAGTTAAAAAGACATTTTATTAATAATGAAACTGAAATACATAGCCATAGTGAACATCTTCCAAAAGTTATAGAAAATATTCAGTGCCGTAATGGCCATTTAGGGAAAAAAGATGGTAACGGCTGAAGTGGCCTCATATTTTTCCAATGTGAATATACAAGCAACACTTTAAATTCAAATCACCAAAAAGGTAAATCACCCAAATATGTCTACCATAATATAATACAACAAACCATTTGTAGGATGTCCTATGCTGGACAGGTAATCCAAACCAGTACTGTATCGTACACATAAATTGCCATAATATCACTCACTCCAATGACCATGCTAATTTAAAGCTTAAACATTTCAACTAATAGCGCATTCTAAATTATATACAGAGGTGCACAGCATCTGAAAAGAAAATGTTTATTATTTTAATATTTGACTGTACCATAAAAGCTTTCACCTGAATTTCACTTATTAGAATCTCTATCTCTCACATTTGGCAATTAAAGGATGAACAGAAAACTTCATCAGAAGAAAGCAAGAAGCTTGAAACCTCAGGAATTAATTGCAGATCTCCAGGATGATCCATTTGCAACTCCATCAAGTTAAAATCCAAACAACACGAAAAGGAAGAAAATCTACAAACAAGGAATTACTCTAACGGAGAAGCATGAAAACCCCAAATAGCAAACCAACCAAAAGCACCCCAACAACAACCACAGATGCAACAGATCAAAGTAATATGAAATTCTACCAGAAACCCATCATCAGAATACATCAAATAACACCAAGAAAATACAAAATTCAGCACAACCATAGGACACCCGTAATCAGACTAACCAAAAACCAAGAAAACCCAGAAGTAATTCTCAAAAAAATTGGAAACAAAAGAATTCACCTGAGCTAACTCTGCTGACATGGTGAGACTGAGCAGCTGAGCCTTCTTTAACTGAGTCCTTCTTGGTCACTTCCTTTACACCACTACCCTCTTTGTTGGATGATCCAAAACAAGGAAAGCACCCACCCATATCAAAGTCCAAGCAAATCAAAGCCCCACAACAAAGACCAGTTCATACAAACACAAAACTCAAAACTTTTAGCAATCACTCATCATCATCAGTCATCACCTACCTTCTTCTCACACAACCCCATCTCAGAATTCCCAATCAAAATTCAAAACTCACTCTTTGTCTCTGACCCTCTGTCTCTCTCTCTCTAGGATCCCCAGTAGCCATTTAAGAGAAAGATCGAGGCCAACATGTCTGAGAAGCAGATCAACAAATCGAAGAAAAAGTGAAAAACTGATGTGGTGTGGTGTAAGAGAAGGTAAAGAAAAAAAAGAAAGGACCCCCCAAAAAATAATAAATTTAAGTTAAAAAAAGAAAACAAATATATAATAATACAAGTCTTGGGTTGTATTAACTATTAACCTCGAAATTAAAATTAATAGTTTCGTCATTAAGAGCGAAACACGATACGTAAGAAGATGCCACTAACAAGAAAAAAAGAGAAATACTTTTTGGTTTTGCTTTTTTAACCTTTTTACCCCTGGGAAATGTCAAAATTTACAAGGCCGAGGACGGTAATACTGAGATTAATAATCATCATCACGGTCGGGGAAAAGTGGGACCCACCCTCCAAGGGGATGTGCTTCCACACAACTTGTGATGTACATTCTTAACACATGTCTTAAAACCACATTGAGACTTTGTTGTTGTAAGGAAGTGAGAGGTGATGATTGGGTGCGGCAGGGATTATTTTATTGAGTGTGGTGTTGGGTTGTGAGCCGTTGGATTTGAGTGAATGGTGGTGGACTGACCTCTAAAAGGTGTGACGTTTTTGGTGCTTGATCCAACCTTATGGGGAGAGCTCGGAGCTGCAGTGGACTTCAGACAAATTAAAAAAACTAATAAAACAACGAAATTGTTATTATATTTGTTTTTTCGGAAAATGATATTTTATTGGCAAAACCATGTTAAGGTGAGCCCAACCCCATGTTTTAGACCTTCTGAAAGCCCAATACCATTTTATACAAGTGGCATCATCTGGGTTTGTCTTTTCTTTTCTTTTTTTATCTAGTCTTTTTTTTTTTTGGCCATTGTCTTTTTTCCTCGAGTCAAATAAAGCAACAAGTATAATTTGTACTTGGTTTATTCGCGTCAATGCTCTCTAAAAATATTTTCAATTTTCAATTTGCTTTTTGAAACTTCTTTCCTCTCACTTTATCTCTCAAATTTTACAAAATATCATATTCCGTTAAATCTGTCTATGAGTCTGTCAAAAAAATCTACGTGTCGCTTATGTGGAAGAGACAACAAACTATCACGTCAGTTTATTTGACGGAGTTTGTAACGAACTTGACAAAATATCATATTTTGTAAAGTTCGAGGGATAAAGTGAGAGGAATGAAGTTTCAAGAGACAAATTGAAAATCAAAATTACTTTTAAAGGACATTGATGTTAATAAACCTTTGTACTTTGTAGGCTTCATTTATTAGTAAAAACAACAAAAATCCAATCCTAGAAAATCAAGATTAGTAGAAGATTTGGCAAGAGAAGAAAATTATGAAATCATAAATAAGTCATGATTCAAGTCTCCCGAAAAAGTATGCTTACTTTTAAATTTTTTAATTGAGTGAGTAGAAATTATGCGTTGTATTATTTGAGTTAAACTTTGTGTTTCCTTTTAGACTTTTGACTATCTTCTTAGGAGCTGGAGTTTCATTTGTTTGCCATAAAATTAATTATTTTTATCATGACATTAATTACATGGTTTTATCTAGAAAAGAAAAAAATTGGTCTAACCACTATCTTAGGAGCTAGAGAATGGCCACTCTTTGGAATATGACTACTTAGATCATCAGCACCCCTTGAGGATTATGTGTCAATGTGTGGTCTAGGCTTCTAGATTACCTCATCAGCTTAGATGGATTACCCACCCAATTTATTTATGTATGCACCCCATAGGCAAACAAAGTGGCTTAAAAGCTTAGTCTATTGCTACTACCTAGCTAGGGTTGAGAGGCTGTGACACCCTTCAACCTTAGCAAGGACACACCAAAGCATGTGCTAATGTCCAGTAATAAAGAGGAAAGAAAATGCAGTTGACCACCCAACATATCCAACCACAGTGTGTTAATGTCAAAAAAACATTATTGAATCATTGCCTTTCAACACAACCCAAATAGTATACTACAATGTAATACAGTTTAGTATAGAGCAATGCAGTCCAACGTATTACGTACCAAACAGACTTCATATTATCATATATATTTAAAGTTAGAATCCGACTCAATTGGCCAAAAAAGAAGAAGTTAGAGTTCCACTCTTACCCTATTTTTTAGAGGTTTAGATCTTTCTTATACAAATAAGAAAAAAAAAAAAAAGTCCATGCTAATTCTTTATGGAAAACAACGAAATTCTTAAATTGGGTGCAAACAGAAGAAATATATAGTGGATGATATCGATCAATTGCACAATTAATAAAAAGTCACCATGCACAGTCATATTATATAGGTTTCCCCGTCATATATATATATATACATATAAATGCAAGTCTTTGAAAGCATTTGCATAGCTTTATTAGATACTTGATGTGGTAAATTTGTTAGCCTAGGGAAAATCTACACTAAGTGGGTACAAAAGAGGATGAGATTGGAATCTTCTCTATTCTTTGAACAATATTGTTGGCAAACATAATTTTTTATCGAATAAATGACAATAATCTACGATATATAAATTGAGTAATTTATTATCAATAATATTAAGACATTTTCATATAAAACATATATAGATGGGTTTACTGGCCATACTCCTACCATGTGTTAGAAATCTAAATAGTTAAATTACAGAAAATATTAATTGTAATCAAATTTAATAGCGGGTACACGTTGATCCGTTGGTCAACATAAACTTCCATGGTTTATATGAGCCACTCTATTAATAGTACATTGAAAAATGACAAATCTTTGATATAGTTGTGTAAGATTTTGGATCATTCCAAGTTGGGACTTAGAGAATTTATGTCTTTTCAAAAACTAGTTCGCGGCCACAGTAGGTAATGATCTTGCTAATCATCTTTATAATCCTCTTTTGCTTTCTACCATATCAAACTTTTTCAAGTTTTTTTATTATGCCTTGAATTCTGAATCGATGTAAAAAGCAGGATGAGTGTCTGATCAAATTTGCCTTAATGAAATGCATGGTTGCATTCTAGCTTATTTTGCTGGTAAAGCTAAATTATAGTGATGAGTGTTAAATGTTAATGTTACAGTTTACCTGAAGAGAGAGTTATAAAAGTAAATAGGAAGACAATGGGTAAATGGAGGAATGGAGATGGTTTAGAAAGGTGGGCTGAGGGTCGACTATAAGGGACCCTCCCCTTAACGATTGGGCCAAGGTGAACTATGTAAAACAATTGGGCCATCGCACAAACAAGTGGGCTTATATATGAGCGGCCTTTACCAAGGAGCTACATGTGTATGCATTTTGCATACCTTTTCAATATGAAAAGGAGGATTATTCAGACCACTCAAAAGAATTGAGTTGACCACCCATTCATTTTTTTTGTCAATTTTTTTCTATTTTGCCCCTGACTTTAGAAAAAAAAAAAAAAAAAACTCATTTTTTCAGATTTGGTCGGCCACCCATCCCACCGCCGGCCTGACCCCACTCATCCCTACTGCTGGTCGACCCTACCCCTTCTCATCGCCAGTGCGACCCCACCCACCCCTGATCTCCTTTCTCTCTCTGCCTCCCTCCCTCACGGGACCACCATGCCGGCCACCCATGGTGGTCCAGTGAGGGAGGGAGGCAGAGAGAGGGAAGACAGAGAAGGGAGATCGAGGGTGGGTGGGGTCACGCCTGCTATGTGGAGGGGTGGCGTCGACCGGTGATAGGGAGGGGTGGGGTCGCACCGGTGGTGGGATGGGTGACTGGCCAAATATGAAAAAATGAGTTTTAAAAAAAAAAAAATTACAGGCAAAATAGAAAAAAAGGGGCAAAAAAATAAGAGGGTGGTTAACTCAGTCCTTTTGTTGGTTTGAATAGTCTCCCCATTTCAAATATGATCTCAAATTCTCAATTCCTAAACCTGTAATTCACTATAATCCCAAATCCCTTTCAAAAATTGCATGCCCAAAAGGTACAGACTGTACATTGTCGTTGTTGAGCTTGCATATATATATATATACAGTTTTTCACATTTTAAATTTGAAATTAAAATGAAAGTACACTTAATTCCATTTTGTTGTCTTTTTCTTATGCTTGGTGATTGCTAAGCCATATATGTTCATGTATATATTATAAGATAGCATGGAATAAATTCCGACACACAATATAGACAAGGTGAATATATTGCCTATCTAGCTTTTCGGAAATGGGAGAATACAAGTGCCACATAATAAAGATAGCAGTATCATCTTTTTTGTTCCATCTTGGAATATATTGGCTGGGGGACGTAGGCATAGGCAAAACATCTACTTAGATATTGCATCTAGCCTTAGAAGCTCACGCTAGGACTTGAATACTTGATCATATATAGTTCAATTCCCTAGCCTTAATTTAGGGTTAATTAGTAATTAGACAATTCTTGTATACAACCATTTTATATGTATACAACCGAATTCGCTCTCATAAAATGCTTATCTAATAACTTTCCACTTCTAATTGGAATTAGTAAGGAGATTTGGGAGCATATATTACTACAATAATTTGGAAATTATATTTATTAATTCCAAATTTAATTACTAGTTGTACATTTATATCTCGACCTCTTTTTGGGTAATTTTTTTTATAAGTAATGGACATTATACAAAGAGCTCCACTATAAGCAAGACTAATGTTACATGTACATATATACTGACCACATATATGAAAGTTTCAAATGACGAAGCCAGTGATTGATATATTGATTTGGACTCAACTTCAGGTTAATCCTTAAATTTTTTTTATTGAATAGATTTTAGAGCCTAATAGATCTCAATCCACCCTAACTAGCTAGCTAGCTATCATCGATCTTCAGCCTGCCCTAACTGGCTAGCCCCCACGGCCAGTCCACTCCATACCCTAGTCATATCCTATAACACCTAAGTTTTATATCATAGCTCCGCCTTTGGATGAGGTTAATTAAGACCTATTTGCATAGGTGGGTTTTATGTTTGGGAAAAGTTGATATATATTTGGTAATAACTAATCAATTATATATGCCTCCACGTAAGAGGAGATGATAATGCAAAGAATCACTTTTGTTAGTGACATTTAACTTCATGGATTCTGTATATAAGAATACCAAATGATGATGAGGTGTAATTGGAATGTGTACGGATCATCGATTTAATCTCTCTGCAGATGTTTTATTTAAACTTTGAGGCTGTCCGGATGAACCCCACAAGCATCGAAAGGGGCATGCGTGATGGAACATAACACTAACAAGAATATATGTGTATATAGCTAGCTCCATTAAAATCATTATTGATCCTTTTTTAAAATCATTAGACGTACATGTATGCATCAGCGAAAGAATATTATTCATTTTGATTGACAAGACATTATATTGTAAAATGAATGGAACATTGATAATTAGGCAGGTATATATGCATATATGCACCACCACCACCACGTAATTGTTGCAGAATTTCAGAGTTTATTCGAAAGGCAAATTTATAAGGGTGCTACGTCACGCACATTTACCCAAACCTCCACCTCAGAATCTTCAGCCCTGGCCTATCCAATATCTCATTCCATGATAGCCTTACACGGCAAGCACTAACATGTTTCACTCAAAAATTAAGCATCCTGTATATTATGTGATCACTGCCAATCATGCTCTTTGTTTAATTTCCATTTATTTGATTTCTTAGTTAATTTGGCTCATTTGATTTAATGTGCATACGGGCGCAACTTTAAAACTATGACACAGATTGAGCAATGTATAGTGGTGTATTTGTAACGCATTCATTCACTACTTACATCTCATTTGGATGGCACATTTAGATATGAGTGAGTAATTTCGATTATTTTTACGAAAGATGTGATTACGATGTGATTGATTAGTAAATATATATTAAAGTATTTCTTATATCAAGAAAGTATAAGATAACATGTACTCACTTTCTCAGTGAAATAAAAAGCTCATGACTATATATATAGTACTACAGTTCAATAATTAATTAAGAAGTGTTAAGTGTACACTCAAACGTACGTGATTAGTTACAAGCTATAACCACTTGAAATTGCATGGTGTGCTAAGCTCTATATCTTACTTTTCTTACAATGTACTTAATTAAGCCGCTGGATGCAAGAGAAAATTAAAAGGAAAATACAACGTCTCATGATCAGTTAATAATTAACCTTAATTATTCGAGACTGATCATATATTATATATAGTACTATTAGGCTTCATAGTTACTGTTGCTAAAGCCATAAGGCTCCTGCATCTTTTAGCAACTTCTTTAGCGAGCCATTAAGATGGAGGGTCATGACTGTGTTGGCTGAGCCCACAAACTTGCCGCCAATGAAGACCGCCGGCACCGAGGGCTGGCAGCCTAGCCTCATCAAAGCCCACTCCATCTCCTTCCCCCTCGACTCCTCATCGAGCTCGTAGATGGCAGGGCTCACCCCTTGTTCGTAGAACAGTCTCTTGATTGCATGGGACATGCAGCACGAGCTCTTGCTGAAGATAACCACCGCCTTTTGTGATGCCAATTTTGTTACGCGATCCATTTCAAAACGCTAATTAATCCCAAATAGCAAGCTAGCAAGAAATTAAAATGTACCCAAAAAGTGTAATGTAATGGCTAAGTAAAATGTAGTTGTCAAAGATATATGGTTGAGATGGGATTAGGGCGTAATGACTAAATGGGGTTTTTAATTGTTTGGAAGCCAAGAAATTAGATGGGAAAGTGAGGGAAAATTGTGGGAAATGGAGCTAGCAAATGTAGGCTATGAAGTTTGTATTAGTAACTTAGTAGTAGTAGCTTGGTGGGTTTTGATTTGGATGGCTTGTGAGGATGTATATATAGGCAGGCCATATGGGAACTTCTGCATATTATAAGCATAGCTTAATCTAATGGAGAAAAGGGAATGGAAAGCGGAAGGTTCCTTTAGATATTTGGATTGATGCCGAAACTACCCTTGATGTGAAAGTGACTTGTGTGGCTTACTAATATGTATCCCTTATTTACCTTAGCTAGCTAGTTGGGCCAAGAATCTTAGCTACCATAGAGATAAGCCAAACGTAGCCGAAAGTGGATTATAAGAGGCATTGAAAAATGTTACCAATAAAATATTAATGTAGGGTACGTGCATTAGCTTTATTTGTGTGGACGAAAATGCCCCTCTTTTACACTGTGAGGGATGCATGAAAGGGAATGTCAACTTTCGATATAATTAGGTGTTAGCTAGATGAAGACGCGCACGAATAGTTGCATCACAGATGATGATGATGCTGAGGATACAATCTTGGTAAAAGTTGGAGATCGAGTTTTGGGTGATGTGTGAGTAGAATATCAACTCGAATTGATCAAATTAAAGAGAACTTAAACTTAAAGGAGTACGTGAGGGAGATGGAACTAGGCTTGCCACTTCTGTCGTATATGTCTTATTAGCTAGTCAGAAGAATTCTTCTGTGAAATTTCAGTAATCCTATATTTTTTCAATTCTAGGGTCACTCTCCACACGTCTTACTCTTGCGACCCAACACAAACGATGGCTAATCGTAAGTCTAGAAAACTTTGAGCTAGCTAGCTAGAACTTGAGATGCCATATATTCCACCCTATCGTTAGCTATGAAATGTTCATATACCATAATCGGTATATCACAGCTTCTTGTTTTGTCAAGATCATGGAGATAAATTAAGCACAAATGCTTAACTAGCTAATTTGTGCACGTTTTTAATATATGCTGATAGCTAGCTAGCTAGATACAATTCATAGAGACCATTGATGACATATTAACACCCCCTAATTAGAAGATACCAGAACACGAATCACAGCCATTAATCTTACGGCAGTACTTGGGTCACCCCCCAAAACTACTTGTTCGGCAATGCAGGCTCAGGATCAAAACCTTTCATTTTTTAGATCACTTATTAAAGACCATCTCTGCAAAAAATCAACTCGATCAGAATTCGTTTAGTTATATAACTTTTATCGAATAAATGAACGATTTGGTCAAGAAATCACTCTTTAAATACAAATTGTTCATTTATTTGATAACAATTATATAACCAAACGATTTCCAATAGCGTTGATTTTTTGCATAGATAATTTTTAGTAATTAATTTAAAAAATAAACGATTCTTATTCTGAGCATGCACTACCTAATAAGTAGTTTTAGGAGGTGGGGATGACCAAGTGGTTCCCCTTAAGTGACCCAAGTACTACCCTTAATCTTAACAAGATCTTGCGGAATAATATAATTAAAAGGTTGAAAGAACAAAACATGTGAAGTGAAGGTTACAAGTCACTAAAAAGGTCTGTGGATAAATGGATGCATGATTAGCTAGATGATATCGTTTTTAGCAATTCTAGCTAATGATGATCAATATAGATTTTGTTCGATGTATATATATATATATATATATATATTAATAAAAATGACACAATGTGTGTTGGAATTTTATTCTATACAGCTTTATTAAGATTTTGGAGGAAGAAGTAATTGACATATTCTGTGTTTCGTATATATCCACGTACAAAAGCAATATTGATAAAGGCACTCGATCGACCACCAACCCATACATATATCATATATGTAAATTAAACCCTAATAATTTGTGATGCCAGGATCCGTCCTCGCATACACTAGCTTCTTTATTTTCTTTAATTTTAGGCTTAAAGTTTACATTCTTTTTCCAACTTACACACGTACGCCAACCACATGCAAATGCAATTGGCCTTATCGATCTGTATATATATCTCTCTCTCTCCTGGTTTCATACTTTCATGAATCAAGAGTATGGTTATCTTTTTAATGCAGAGAAAAACTTCTATGAGATTGTCGATCCTATATCTTATATATTATGTGTATTTATTTTTTATCACGTAATAAGAGATTATAGACACATAAAATATATAGGACCGTACGTCTCATGAAAATTTTTCTACATACAAATATGTTATGACATATATAGTAAGTATAGTTCATGAGGATGTATATATATATGTACGGTTATGTTATAACGAAATTCAAATTGAGACAAACATGTTGCTCATAAAGTTACCCCATTAATTATGTGTCCCCCAAAATTCTTAGTATGCATGCAATACTCATATAGTGCGCACATCCTAATAATTTATATATGCTTTTGAGATTAATAGTGATTAAACATATGTTATAATATATGCATATATTATAACCCTCATAAATCAATATACACGGTAATGCATGTATAATCCTCAAATATTAATCAACTCAACCTTAGCAATAAATTAAATGTTGCGCATGGGATTGTGACTGATGATTAATTTTAGAAAAGCCATGCATGTATGCTCTAATAAGTACGAGAGAGCTGTGTAATGTACGGTCAAGGACAAAACTGGCCCTTGGCCTCCCAATTGGGCCATTTATATACTTATATGGCGATTATTCCTTAAAATATATTTTGTCACAACTCACAAGCTGTCTAGTAGTTAAACGTGAGACCTCAAATTCCATATATATATATATATATACATATATAGAAACTCTTTCTATTGAGTTATATCTCAACTTATTTATGTTGAGGTATATCTTGTTAGAGCCCACACAAGCCATTTTGTGTCGATCCGAATCATTCATTTTTTATATCTCCATTGATAGATCATCCTTGCAAAAAATCAGCAAAATCGGAAATCATTTGCCTATCTAACTTTGATAAAATAAATGGACGAATCAAATATTTTTGATGAAACCATCCATTTGTTTTATTAAAGTTAGCTAGGCAAATGATTTTCGATTTGACTAATTTTTTGCAAGGATGATCTATCAATGAAGATGGTTCTTGCGAATGATTCGGATCGACAAAAAAACAACTTGTATGGGCCCCAACAAGATCATATCTCAACATAAATAAGTTGAGGTATACCTTAATAGAAGGAGCATGTACATATATATATATACAGTGACGATCACTCGCTCACCATAGAGGGGAATTTCCTGCTCATCTAACTACCTAGCAACGAATTTCAATGATTGGAATCGTCCATATTTTAGAGCATCATTCAAAGATCATACTTACAAAAAAATCAGCTAAATTGAAAATTGTTTAGCCAGTGTATTACTGTCAACATTATTTCAACCTTATCTAACGAACAATATTAATTTGTCTGCAAAGTTTGGAGGATCAAACAATTATCGATTTGGCTAATTTTTTACAGGGACTACCCTTAAGGATGAATCTAAAAAATGGACAGTCTCGATCATTGAATTCCTCGCTTTATGGTGAGCGAGTGATCATTTCTGTATATATATATATAGCAAAAAGAGTATATATATATATACAATAATATATGCTCTAAAACTAACTGGTTAATAAGTTAATACAAAACTAACTACCATATTGGGTCTACCGCATAATATAATATCAAAATCTGAACAATTCATTTTTAGGCCCTACTTCAAAAATCATTTATGTAAAAAATCTAAAAAATTGAAAGTTATTTAGTCATCTGATTATAATAACAACTATTTATATGTTTTTATTGAAAACAATAATCGTCTATTTATTTGATCACAATTAGATGACTAAATGATTTTCGATTTAATTGATTTTTTGTAATGATAATCTTTCAAGTATGGTCTAAAAAATGAACAGTTCGAATTATGAGATTAATTATGTGGTAAGCCAAAAAATACGGTTAGATTCGTATTAACTTACTAACATGTTAGTTTTAAAGCATTTCTCTACATATACATGTGTATATAAATTACGTATATATACTTTTGACGTTGCCATCAATTAGATGACCAATATTCGAATTGGTGATGGAACTTAAAGTTGAGAAAAAAAAAAAAAAAGTGAAAGAGATTTTCATTTGATGGGATTCATTCATTCTTCTAGATTGATCATGACATGCATGTATATATCATATATGATATATATCTGGAGTACGTCTTCTAAAATATTTACTACTTATATACGCTTGGTGGGCGGTTCAGATTGGATCGATGTGTATACATATGCATGATAAAGAAACAAATTCAAATATGGTATAATATATATTTTCCAGTTTTAGGTACGTATATCGAATAAGAAATTAAAGGTAGAAGCTAGGCAACTACATGTTGGATTAATGGACATGGAAAGGTACGTGTACAGAGGATAACGTTGAGGACCTCATGGGCATCCATGTACGTACGGCTTTTTGTTTTTTTTGGTTTCGGACGTGTCATCGAAAGTGAGAGCTGGAGACTTATTAGCTCATAATTCACACACACACACATATATATATATATGTACGTGTGTGTGTGATTTCTTTGAAATGAAAGTAGAAAAATAAATAATTTATAAGAAAAATAATTAATATTAATTTCTGTTATCCTTGATCATAATTTTACTTGCAACACATGGAACTTAATCTAATATGCATTAATATATTAGGATGATCGTGTTCTTGGATTGTAGCTTAATTATGATATGCAGGAGCATATATATATATATATATGATAATACATATATATATCATGTTCTTATAGACATAATACATGAAGTTTATATAATTATTTATGTATTTTATCTTTTCAGTAATTGGGTTTCTTTTCTGTGTTCCTTTTCATGAATTGGATGCGAATCCAAATCGAAAAAGGAGGTCCCAATTGGATAGATGCAACTAGCTACATAGCTGCTTCTCCAACTCAGCAGATGCTACAGGATTGATACGCCAGACCAATTAATACCAGCATGGAAAATATGGGCCACCTGCTGATGATCAAAGCTATGGGTAGAACGAAGAAATGCGTTCTCTGTTCAAAACTAAACAGCCTCTCTCCCTATAGTAAAAGCATTTGGATTTATCTGATACATACAGTTTGCAGTGTTTACCTATAAATAATTAAATTAACCTTCCAGAGTCTTCTAGTTACCCAAAAGAACACAAAGAGCTAGCTAACCTGGTGAGGCAGAGTAATGGAAAAGAATTGAAGAGCTTCACAAGTGCAAAAATGATTACTAGACAAATATTAATGTACATATTAGGCAACAGGCACATATGAAACAAGATCAGAACTACATATGTGAAGCCGTACAAAGGACACGTCTCTATTTCCGTATGCAAAGATTCGAAAATGTGTGCATGCCACTTTAATTCTCTGACTTGTAGTGCAACATTTTTCCATCTCTGTCAAGTAATGATCAAAGTGTGAATTGGAAGCAGGGTGGAAATATCTAATCCACACATTCTTATTTTCCTTCACTATCAAACCCCTTTAATTTATAGCCAAACCTAACAATGCCAATCCACTTGTCCCACACCCATCTCCTATATAAACCCATGAACCCTAAACACTCCCCACATCAAACCTCAAACTACTCTCACCAATCCCACATTGCGTCATTTCCTCATCATTTTCTCATTCTCACTTGGCATTGCACACTTTGCCTTCTAATTACTCGCATTTTGAATTCATATATACGTACGTAGTACTCTGATCTTAGATTAATTGAAAGCTCGACTAGTACAATATATTATTGTACATTACAATGGATGTGGTGACAAAGATGGTGTCGGAGAGGCCGGTGGTGATCTTCAGCAAGAGCTCATGCTGCCTGTGCCACTCCATCAAGACCCTGCTGTGTGACTTTGGGGTGAACCCAGCGGTGTATGAGTTGGATGAGATGCAGAGAGGGAGGGAGATAGAGCAGGCTCTCTCCAGGCTTGGCTGCAACCCAACTGTGCCTGCAGTGTTCATTGGTGGTGAGCTTGTGGGTGGAACCAATGAGGTCATGAGCCTCCATCTCAACCGCTCTTTGATCCCCATGCTTAAACGGGTCGGAGCATTATGGGTCTGATCATATATGGATGATCCGAACCTTATTTTGCATAACAGCAGGCGCTAGTGAGACTTGAGATCGAGAGCCTTTGTTATGCATCATGATCGATATATAAGAAATATAGAGTTTTAAATAATAAGGCTAGCTACTTAATTATTACTTACATGTACTACTCTTTATATAGCTTTTTTTGTAATGCTATTTTGCTTAATTCCTATCATAATATATAATAAAATCTCACTTTCATTAAGTCTCCATGCAGTTTCGTATGTTTTCATCATAGAAGTTAAAGTATTTAATTTTGATTAACAATAAATAAAGAATTCCATAACATTATATATATTGTGACACAAAACTTTAAATGACTTATTATATAACGTGGTTAGAAAAAAGTTGACAAGTAACATTTTATGGCAAATGACTTGTTATATATATATATATATATGGCTTTGTCGAAGATAAGTGGTTTTGATTGGGCTTGGAGCAACTAACACAATGCATTGCACTAATGAACTCTGTATGGGGATCAATTACTGTTGGCTCAACTCGAGTGAGCTGGGTTATCGATCTTCTGGGGACTATGTTATTTGGGCTTGTGGGCCTCGTGCCATCTTAGCAGGGTCCACCATTTATTACAGGCCCTATACCCATTTTCGAAATTAAAAACTACAGAGGAAAAGAAAAAAGAGTAAGACAGACAGACAACCCATCAAATGAACCAAACGAAAAATACGGCATTAATTGTCACTGTCCTAATTATTAGATGCAGGAAGGACAAATATGTCCATTTTGGAGCAATTCCAAAGATTGTTACAATACAATTCTACACTTGCAATTAAAAAATATTTCACTGTTTCTTTGGAACACTGTAGTGGACCATGAAGTTTAGGTAGGTCATCGAGTGGCCAAAAAAATAAAAAAGAAGTTTAGGTCATCGAGGAGAAAATTTTTATACAAACATGTATAGTATATATATAAATACGTTTTTAACTTTTAAATTTTATAAATTCATTTTTTCACTATTAAAATATAAACCTTTTGTTAAATACTTAAATGGACTAATTTTTAACAAAACAATTCATTTTGATGATATATTTTAAAGTCATTAATAACTTTAACATGTATAATTTAAAGATGTATAATTTTTATTGGTAATGACAATTATAAAAATGAGAGATTGAGTTGCCATAGTATATAATTGTTATTGACGTTCACACGCGAGATGGAGATAAATTAAACGACTCAAAAATTATACTTTAAAATAAAAAAAGTTGAACCCGTGGATTTAAATGTGAAAAACACATCGGTATGTATGCATGGTAGCATATTTTAAAAAATGACAGTAGTTGGTGATCACTATAGCAATGAATTCATATATAGGGTTGATATCAAATTGAGACACACAAGCATATGTAGTATTCAACTAGCTGAGTTAACATACATATAAGCATGATATAATTATTAATCAAGTTAAATTTTATTATTATGAGATGCCATGATTATTAAACAAGTAACACATAATCTGATAATCTGTTATTATTAATCAGGATTTATACTTTATATCGTATGAGCACAATATTAAAATTTCCTCAAAACCGGTGATGTGTAAAATAGAGATGTGACGTTGCGCTGAAAATTGCAAGTCCCAATGCAATGCAGTCTACTGGAGTGGGACCCACTGCCGCACACAATAAATATCTCTACAGTTTCTCCCTCGAATATTTAAACCCCGCCTCACCCAACGGTCATTCCGAGTTTGCTTGCAAAGTTATACACTTACATACTGTTAAAATGAAAAAATAAAAAATAAAAAAACATTTTGGCAACATAATCATTTTTCAGAAAACTGGCAAATGATTTTTCGACATTGGTTTTTTTTTTTTTGGCCAATGACATTGGTTTTTAAATAAATGTTTTTCTATGATTTCAGCGAAATCAACGAAATTTCCTGTACTGCATTAGAAGACAAACCAACGCTAACGTACGCACCTTAACGTTAACCTCTGCTCTACTTACAGTTCCAGGCTCCAGCTCACTTAATAGCGAGAGAGAGAGAGAGAGAGATAACATTAGCTCACTGGCTCGTGGCTCGTGATTTTCTCTTGCAGTCCTTTCTCATTTTAGTCAGCTTTCTCGGCCACCAAACACAGGGTAATAGCTCATAGACGCTAAATTTCTGATTTTACTGGTTTAACAACTTCATGGCTCTGGGTTACAGTACTCAAAGAATGCAGCTTTCTCTCTGAAATTTTTGCAAATTTTTGAGAGCCCTTTGATGTTTATGCTTGTTTAGGGAAAAAGGGGTTCATTCCTGCTATTATTGAAGCTCTTGTTTCACAAAAATGTTCGGGTTTTCTCGTAGACGCATGAAGCTTGGACGGTGAGCTTTTGTTATTGTTCTTGTTTTTGCTGAACTTATTTCTAATTTGAGTTATTTAATAGAGCGATTAGTGCGTGTGTGTGTGTGTTTCCATTCAATAAGAAGCAAAAATGTGTATTCTTTTTTACATTGAGTATTGTATTTTTGGTAAATTATGTTGAAAGAAACAGATTGCGAAAAAGAGTAATAATCACTGTGTTGGCTCAGATTGAAAGTCCAGCTCTCAGACTCTACTCAGGGAACTAGAAGCCCCATAAGACACCCAAAACGAAATAACAGCTCCAATGTAAGGCTTTCAGCTTGTTTTGTTGTTTTTGCATATGGGTTTGGGTTCAATCGGTCCATGCACTAAGCTCGTTTAGATTTTCCAGGGTGAATGTGATGTACCGGCAAGTAGTAATTCTGATGAGCTCGATTGCCATTGTTCGTCCGCTGCGCCTGAGATTAGTAGTTCCACGATGGGGAGCTCTGAGAATTGGATGGTGTTGTCAATTTCTGGGGACAAGCCTACGCCCCGCTTCAATGTAAATTGTTATTGATTTGTCTTCTTTAGATTGCTTCATATGGTACTTGGTTGATGCATGTATGCAGTTGTTGCTGAAAGCTTTATTCTTATTTTCCAAATAGCATGCGGCGGCTGTAATTGGGAACAAGATGATAGTAGTCGGTGGTGAATCTGGGAATGAATTGCTAGATGATGTACAGGTAGGATAATGTTTCTTTCTCCCTTAAATGTGTATGTTTCAAGAGGGTACGAGTAGGAAATTTAGTTTAAATTTGGAGCAGTCATCTTTAGCATTTATTAGATAAATTAATTTAATGGGGACTCATGTAGCAAACCATAATGTTGGATATACAATGATAGCTGATGTTTTATTGTCAGGTGCTTAATTTTGACAGTTTTACCTGGACCACAGCTTCATCAAAGCTTTACTTGTCACCAAGCAGTCTCCCATTAAAGATCCCTGCATGCAAGGGTCACAGACTGGTACAATCATATATTTATATAAAATCTTATATCATTGTTTATTTTTCATTTCCTCTGTTAACACGTTGCACAGCATAGTTTTTTCGTATGTTATTTGACATTGAGCATATTGCCTGGTGAAACACGTTGGATATCAAAACCCACATGGATGATAAATTTAGGTAGCTAGTTTCCTAGAAATCTATGAACTTAAAATTTGAAAGCATACAATGGAATGGTTGGTTTGTTTCTGTAGACTTGGGCTATAAAAAGGTTACTATATCATAAAATGAATCAATGATCATGTCTAGGTAAATCAGATTGGTTGATTTTTTGAAAGTTTTGTCCATTCTTTCTGTTGTCTAGGTTTCTTGGGGGAAAAAGGCACTCCTGATTGGAGGCAAAACTGAACCTGGAAGTGACAAAATTTCAGGTTAAAATTTCTGTCTTTAAAGCTCGTGAAATCATAACTTTTTTCTTGTGCATGTATGAAATTTTTCCAACTCTTCTTTCATTTCTGCAGTTTGGGCATTTGACACAGAGACAGAATGTTGGTCTCATATGGAAGCAAAGGGTGATACACCGGTACTTTTTTCTTTTTAACTAGTTAATTATACAAAAACTTGTAAGCAACATAGTTTTATCAGTAAGTTCATTGAAATGGGGGCCTGAAATGCATGGGGAAAAGGCTTAGAAATTGTGGAAAAATGATGGCATAGATGGTCTATAGTTTCCGATAATTTAAATTGGTGAAGGATGGGTTTTGGTGCATGTCTGGTAGGGATGAAAACCAATGTAAGCCTTGTACTTTAGGATTTCTTTTGGTAAAAAGGGGATGAAGGTTACCATTGGCTGATTTTCAGGAGAAGGGTTTTTTCCCCAATTTTTTTTTTTGAAGGCTACTACATTGTTTCCATAAATCTCTGTAAATATCCTTATAATTGTTGCCAAACACAATTTTACATCGTAAGGGTATTTTAGTCTTTTTACCTTTTCTATAGATACCGTCATTCCAAAGGGGGTGTATATGTTATGAAAGTGTAAGGTTTAAGCCAAAAACAAGTTAAGCCTCAGGGAGTGATTGTGTAATTTAATTTGTTTTTTACTTGATATAATTCAACTTACATCTGGTGTAAAGTAAGTAATTGTACTTCCGTTTGTGTCTTTTTGTGGATTGCTATTTTGAAAATACATTAATGAACAAATACTATTCCTTGCAGTGTGCTTGTCAATGATCAAGATTATTAAATATCAAAGGCTACTCAATCTATAAACTTGCAAAGTTCGTAATAGAAACTCAAGTGAATAACAAACACTAAATGGTATCAATGGCTGTAACAATGTATACATTTCCAGAATTATATACCCCTTTACTGCTATATCTGTAGCCCACTGTCTTGTTTTGGAACCGTAGATTATCACCTAATGATAATTTAGTGGAGCTTCATTATATAATGCTAAGCAACTCATATATTTTATGCAAAGCAGGTTGCTCGCACTGGCCACACTGTAGTCAGGGCGAGCTCTGTGTTAATCCTATTTGGGGGTGAAGATGCTAAAAGAAGGAAACTGAATGATCTACACATGTTTGATCTTAAGTCGTTGACATGGCTACCTCTTCATTGCACGTAAGTGGATATTAGTACACTGTGTGACATTTATTGATATTGTTCTCTAATGAAATCTACATATAACAAATGTTCCTTTGCTCATGGTTGCTTCTGGACCTTTCTCCTTTCTATGGCAACAACTTTCTTTTCTTTTTATGACATCCCTCTTTGCAGGAAGTTTTAGCTAAGATTCTTTCTAATTTCATTTTATTTTTATATGCATGCAGAGGAACAGGACCATCTCCAAGGTCCAACCATGTAGCAGCTCTTTATGATGATAAAACTCTTTTTATATTTGGAGGCGCATCAAAATCCAAAACTTTGAATGATTTGTATTCACTTGACTTTGAAACTGTGTGTGAATTCTCTCTCTTCTTATATATTTTATAACGCTGGATTTTGTGGCCAAACATTTTTATCTTTTTATAGATGAGAATCTTTATCTGTGGCACGCTGATCAGCTTTTTCCTCAGATGGTATGGTCAAGAATAAAGAAACGAGGTTTCCATCCATCACCTAGAGCTGGTTGCTGTGGGGTCCTATGTGGAACCAAATGGTATATTGTTGGGGGTGGAAGCAGGAAAAAACGTATGCTTCATAACTGAAGGACATGCTTGAAATTTTTTACCTATTTCTCTAATGTTGCAGCTTTAAAGTATAATGTGCACGATTTCTTAATTCCTTAAGCTTTTCTTTCCCTAATCTTTCCAGGACATGCCGAGACTCTGATCTTTGATATCTTGAAACTTGAGTGGTCACTGGCCATTGCATCGCCTCCTTCTTCAATCACCACCAATAAGGTGTGCAACATTGATTTTTACCTTTGTTTTCATAGGTCTTTTAATGCTAGCCTCTTGCTGTTCCCGATGTAAGGCCTAAGGCAGGTCCTTGTGAGTTCCTATGATTGCATGAACATTATTCTTTGGCTGTTACTTTAAGCATTGTTCTTATCATCTTATGTTGTATTCTCAGGGTTTCAGTCTGGAGCTTGTGCAGCACAAAGAAAAGGATTTTCTTGTTTCTTTTGGGGGATGCAGAAAGGAGCCATCAAATCAGGTTAACAAGAAGCCAAATTTTTATTTTAGTTCATTCATTTTTATCTTTAAACTTACCTTATTTCATTCAAAATTTTTTTACAGGTTGAAGTACTGACCATGGAAAAGAATGAATCATCCACAAGTCGTCGATCTTTTCCAAGCAAAGGCCCTGGAACTTTGCTGCCTGAAAAACGCACATCATCCACTGGCCTGGCTGGTCAACTGAGTAATGGTTCTTCCCAGCACTCAGTTAATTCGGTTGCTAGACAAAATCTTGCATCTGCGATTGAACAACACGGTTCTGGAAGAAGATCTTTGTCAGAGTCCTTGCTCGTTGATCCAAATCCTGTTTCTGGCAACGTTTCACTTAGGAAACAATTCCATAATGACGAAGAATACAACACGGCTGTCAAGGTGGCAAAGAGTTCAGAAGATGAAAGTTCTTTCTCACAGGTAAACTGCAGAAGTTTTTCTTAATTAACTATCACCACCTAACTTGCGTTATCATCTTTATCCAAAGTTGAAAATGAAATTCTGAAATGAAACTTATGAGCTTTGAAGAAATTAACTTTCTAGTTCAGTTTTGCTCTGTGTTCCTCAGATTGTCCATGACTGTTGGGAGCTGCCTTGGAAATCTGTTTCTGTGTGCCTAGTCTTTTTTATTATTAACTTAACCTATTCTGGTGATATAATAATTTATTATTATGTTAATTTCAGCCAACAGAAAAGAAAATAAGTCAATCTGATTCAGGAGTCCAGACTAACATGCTTGGAGGTAGACTCTATGCAGAGGAGATGCACTCTGCGTATGAGTTCGAAAATTCAAATCTCCACAACCATGGAATTGGGAACCTTCTAGCTGATAGCAATGATGCAATGTTCCCAGAACACAACAGTAAACCAGGAGCACTATCAGCTCCTTCAAGTATGTACCAATATTATGACTCAAAGATGGCTGCACTAATAAGAAAGAATGGAATTTTAGAAGGACAGTTGGCAGCTGCATTGGCCAGTCGAGAAGCTGCAGAGAAAAATTTATCCTCTGCTCTCAGGAGCAGACAGGAGATGGAGAAGAAAGTGGCGGACACCATGAAGGAGATGGAGTTGCTGAAGGAGAAGGTAGGTGGTGTAGAGCTAGCACAAGAAGAGGCCAACAACCTCTCAAGCATTGTTCATTCTGATAATGTGAGGCTTGAACACGATGTGGCTTTCCTCAAGGCAGTTTTGGATGATACACAGAAGGTATTGTGAACACCACACTTTGATGCGGATATCTTGTAGCCAAGTTATTAAGTATAACATAAACCGATTTATGTCTGATAAACCAATTATGGGAATGAAATATTTAATGTAGGAGCTGCATTCAACTAGAGGAGTCCTTGCAGGAGAACGAGCAAGGGCATTCCAACTGCAGGTATGGCTTTGAAAGCAATGAAATTTGTGCTGTGATAGTTGCTTTACATTAAAACTCTTATAGCATCTTTTAAGCTACCATCCCCATCCATCCTCTTCATGTTTCCATGCAGGTTGAAGTTTTTCATCTCAAACAAAGATTGCAATCTATGGAGAACCGAGCACCTACACCAAGGAAACCTTTCTAGTCTGGAGAAAACAAAGAATCGACTTATGTATATTTAATGAAAGGTAATCTGGGAGCTGCTTAATAACTCTTAAGTCTCAACTGCCCTACAACGGCCAATGGCCCCAACCTATACCAGACGTCAAGCCACCCCAATGCTTTGCTTGGTTACAAGCCCATGCAAATGCACACCTTCAGAGTGTGGCCTGAAGAATCCTATTTATTCTACCATGTACATATGTGAATCTTTCGAGTTTGATATGCAACATTTTGTAAGCCTTTTCCACGTTTAATGTAGAAAATGTTGATTCCGATGTCTAATGACTACTTAATGGAAGCTAATTTCATCCTCTTGGTACTAGTGATTTGTGACAAAGATGGATGAATTTAATCCAGTCCGATAAAAATGTGATGGGTGGTAACTATTTGGGTTGCCATCAGAGCTCCGCTAGTACATCAAAATCCAATTATTTCTGGGTAAGTAATTCATAATGGTAGGGAGTGAGAATATAGATTTAACGAAAGTAATTGTAGAAGGTTAGGAAATGGATTATAGGGTCTGACTAATTAGATAATGAGATTGAGGATGCTGATGGAGACCAAGAAGAAGCTGACCCAACTTGCCTCATCTCCTCATATTATACAATGTATGAATTGGATCCGGTTGCTTTTCTATAACTAGTTTCAATATGACTAATTAGAGATAGTTCGAATAGATGTTTCCATCTTCTTGATAATGTGGACAAAATTAATATTAGAATTACTAGGTACAATTTTAAAAAACACCTTAGTCTAGCACAAAAGGTTTAAGTACAAAGGCAGAGGCAAGTTGTTCATTAGTATAATAGTGCAAAACCTAATATAACCTTCGTGATTGTCTGCACGAAAATTGATCAACAATTGAAAAATGGAAAAAATGCTCCCACAAAACCCTTCTTTATCAATAATTCAGCAGCTGAGAAGATATGCAAATACAACTTGTCAAAGACTCCACTTTATACAAGTTGTAGCATGAGATCACAAAGCAAAATACACTACATGACACAAATAATGTTGTAACAAAAATTGACAAGGAAATGGTAATGACATAGGGTTGACACCATGAGGATTGCCTGTCATGAAGAGTGAAACTATGCAGCCACTAGTCCATATCCTTTTCTGCTCCCTATCTATGCTGTATCACCTCCGGCCGTTCATTCCATAGTTATATAAAATGTTTCAGTTACATGCCGTGACACAAATATATTGGAAAAGAGTTTCATTTCTAGGGGTGTCAGCTTGCTTGCACAATGGCAATACCTGGTCTACCTGTGTGATCATGGCATTCTTTGCAACAGTCTCTTCAGAAAAGGCTTGACAAATATCCTTGTTTCGCTTTAACTCATAAAAGCTCAGTCTCTTCTTGGTCTCCATCAGCATCCTCAATCTCATTTTCTTCATCCTCTTCAGGTGCATCTGGATCCACCCCCTAGAGAAAGTACAACTTTTAAAAAAAAGAAATTGGCTTGCTGAATTACCTACATTTTTACGTTTTAGTAAGTAATTGCCTCACCATTATTACTATTGTACAGAATTAATAAATCATTACATCAGAATAGACCATGGTTGCATATCTTGTGGATTTAAAATGACGTATTTAGATTTAACTATTCAATTTAAACGGTTTGCATCAAATTTTAAAAAGACATAAAAAGAGAGTTTTGGTACTTTTTGTTATAGATTGAAAAAAACTCTATGATTAAGTGAATTAGAGATAAATTCAAAATGACACTTTTTTCTTGAGTATTTGAAATTCATTAAATTTCAAATAGTCAAATTTACATGTAAAAAATTAGTACTTCTAAAGTTTCATTAAACAATTTACATCTAAGAATTCAATTTCAAATCCTTCATTTTAAATCAACATATCTAAATGTAACCTAAAATTATTCTGAAGCAAAGTGCATACCACTTGCTGTTGAGAGAGCACTATAAATTATTAAAGCTGCCTGATAAATATAAACAGGAAGACAAACCTTCATCTGTTTCTCTAAGCGCTCTAAACCTTTTTTTGCAGCTTCATTCTGTGAGTTTATTCTGCAATGCATGTCAGAAAATAAAACTGTGAGCATTTTCAGTCATTTTATGATCATGCCAAGACAGCATATTTAAACAACATTCAGGGTGTTAATTAGAACACTTCAAGAGATTCAATGACCATTTTTCTATGTAGCATTGGACCATGAAATTTCATGGTTTGTATGACGCCTTGAAAAATAAAAAGGCATATGACAAATCAAAAGTGTGTTAATCTCAAGAAAACTAAATTATGATCCTATGCCTTGAATAGTTGGCTTTTAACCTTTTAAATGACATTAATCTTCATGGTGTCTACTTTAAAATGCTATTTATGGGGACACAAACCCATAAATTTCCACAGCATACACAGCATACACAAACCCTAGCGAAAGCTCAGTCAGAATGCAGCTTTCAATCCCTGACAGTAAGAGAGTGATTATGGATATATAACATAATGTCTAACCTCAATGCATCATTATAATGTGATAATGCCTCTTGCAGCATATTTGTTGCAGCAAATACTTGAGCAAGTTTGACATGCAAAGAGTCATCAGCCCAGTCCTTGAGATATCGCTCTAGCAGAGACACAGCATCCCCGTTGCGGCCTTCAATGACATGAAGCTCAGCGAGAGCTAATGCAGCTCCAAGGTAACCAGGTTCCAGCCTAAGGGCCGACTCATAGAACTTTTTTGCCTGTTTCAAGATTGGGTTGAATTCATAAGAGGCAAACTTGACTTCTTAACGCATGCTGAAATGACCTGTTACTGGTTTACCTTCTCCCTACCACCAGAGTTACTCGCGTGCACATCCCCTACTAATTTTAGAGCCTTCGCGGATTGAGGCATGGCCTTCATTGCCTCCCTGGAAGCATATAAAGCCTCTTTGATTTTAGAGAGAGCTAAATAAGAATGAACCAAACCTGAAATCATAATTGAGATCCAGATCATTAAGCTTCTAACTTGATATTTCTTTCTTTACAAAATGGTTGCACAAATGTGAGCAAGTCAATGGTAGACAATGTCATGCAAGTGAGCATTTGCCCCTTACAAATCCCACCTTGATATGAACGAATATCAGGTCTCAACTCTTGAGCTGCCCTGAAGGCAATTACAGCTGCTTCTGCTCGCTTCATTGATAACAACAGGTTGCCCTAAAAGCTTGAAAGGAATTTTTATCATTGAGAACAGAGTAAGAAGAAAGATACTGAGATATTCATAAGCATTGAAGCTCCAGCCTATTAAATATAATCAATACCTTCATTATATAACCTGGTACGTGCCTCTCATCGATTCGTATGCTCTGATTGAAAATAAATTGGGAACTTATGAGATATATAATAAGAAAAAGAAACGGATCCAGCAAGCTTACTCTATTTTGACAGACCTTCTCAGCATAGGACAAAGCTCCTCTCTCATCTTTCCTTTCCCAAAGCACAGATAAGGCCACAAAAACTTCTGGTCTTGTAGAATCAGTAATCAGCAAATCATGCACTAATTTGTTTAGCTTTGAAAAATCAGACTTTAACTTTAGAAGCATTGCATACTCATCCATATAAGTTACAACATATGGATCAATTGATCGAGCCTGTAAAGAACATCAACTTGAAAGTGAGTTTGTATTTGCATGCCATGCATTCGTTTAGGGGTGAATGTGCGTGCGTGTGTGAGTGAGTGTGCACACGTGTGTGTGTGTGTGAGAGAGATGAGAGGACTATGATCAGTTGCATTACCATAATAACTAGAAATTTTAATTACCTTGTCAAAATTCATTATAGCCTCATCGTTTTTCCCAACGATAGCTTCAACCTTCACATACAGGTTTACATATACAAAAGCAGAAGTCAAAATGCTTTCATTCTTTTCTTGCTAGAAACAACATTGTAAATATAACATTTAAGACTATCAAATCGTACGTACAATCAGTTCTAACCTTTGCAACTTCAAGTAACAAGTGTAAATTATTAGGGAAACGTTGTAAGAGGTCAGTAAAGAGTTCCAGACCACCTGCAACACCAAAAATGAATATTATAAACCGTAAAAGCATGTACGCTTCAATCATCAATTATTACTCAAACAGATAATGCAAGTAGAAGTTCCGCTAATAACACCATGAAACTACATCTAGGATTGGAAAAGATTATGAAATAAAATCAAATGAAGACTGCAATAAATAGCAGCTTCTAACAACTTGTCTACTTCCATCTAGAGCATTATCCAACAGTTATATCTATGTGAAATCCCCCTTTGCTTCCTCTTCACCTGAAGAAAATATGGTAACCAAAGAAAAATTTTACAGAATCACCGGGTTGTTGGCAGAATAACATGAAAACCATCTAGAGAAAAAGATTATCCATAGAAATTTGACAAGATGAGGTGTCACTGCATATAGTTCACACATTAAATCAGTAAGTAACTAAGACCTCTGATGCATGCAGTGTTGACTATGAAGCATGCATTATCATGATCCTCAAGTTTCCGCAAAACATATACACAGATAAACCCTCTAAGAAGAAAATGTTCCTTTTACCTTTGTAATCATTTGAAGCAATGCAACAATGGGCCTCCACATAGCGCTGCACAGAGAAAAACAATGTAACAAATTTGTTGGGGAAACTGGGGTTTTCCCATTCCTGCCTTCTTTCCATTATTTATATTATATAGAATAAATTAGGAGAATAAATTATGGACAAGCTAAGTTGCAAAGTGCAAATGTATCTTTTCTCATGCACGATAAACCAATGACATAGGCCGACCAACCAACAAAAAGTTTTCATGATAGGTTATATAATAACTATAAAACAAAATTCTCCTTGCAATATCCGTCTATCCGAACAAACTTAATACAGGAACAGTGGGACTTTTCAAGTGGATATGAAGCCATCTAAACATGCATAGCATAAACGAGGAAGAATTGTCCAACATGATAATTAATAATAAATGGCCTCTGCTTCCTCATTTGTTACTTACTTGCAGCCAACGACTCGAGTCAAAATGATCAAATGGAGCCCTCCCGCTTCTATTTGGAATCTGAAATTGAGAGTCAAGAAACAGAATTGAGAAAACTTTGGGATGAACACCTAAAATGATTTTTTATTTTATTGAAGTACAGACTAAAAGTTATAAAGATTTAAATGTTATACAAGCTAGAGAAAGCTTTTAGTGGCCAATGTGATTGTATCCCTAATTAATTAATGTTCAGTATGCTTCATTTAATATAAACGTTTCACGTTTTAAAAGTCAAATCATCTTTTGCAATCAAATTTGTGTGCCAACAAATTACTAACGGACTACCTATGAGCTGGGGAGTACAGTATTTAACTTATCCAAGTAACAATTAGAGGAGCACTATACACGTAATCAGAGAACAATGGCCTGATGAATTATATGTCACACACAGACCCTGCAATTCTTTTCTACATATAGCAGAAGTCAAATACAGTTTCACTATGACAAACTTTACAGGGCATCCACAAAAAGATTGAAGAAAAAACTTAACATGGCTCTAGATGTGCTAACAATATTTGGCAAGCCAAATTTAAATGGTTTCATGCTTCACAAACAAACCTGAGGAATCAATGAAATAATGTCCTTGGCAGCAACTCCTAATTCTGCTAAAGCTATGATAGCCTCAATGACATAAGGGCATTGTCTGTCAAAAGGCACCAAAGATGAAGCAGCATTAATATTAAAAGATGATATAATAAAAGAGAAAATCTCAAGATATCTACATTTATGAAAATACAAATACAATTTGATTGGCAAACCTTAGACACTCTTTGAAACAAGAAACTGCAGAACGATTCTGTCTAGAATACCGATAAAGCTTTCCCATTAATAGATTCATCTGCAAGTTTCTCAATTTNAAAAAAAAAAAAAAAAAAAAAAAAAAAAAAAAAAAAAAAAAAAAAAAAGTGTCATAAGTGCCACGTGAAATACATATATATAGGAGAAATAAATAGAAAAAAATTACACAAAAAATGAAGCAATCCCTGTGTAAAACCAACAAATTTTACAATAGAAGTTTCTAAGCTTCTTTATATTCAACCCTAGATATTCTACACAAATTATATTAGGATTTTTGCTGCCTCTCAACATGAGTGTATTTGTGTGTACCTCAGCAAGGGCTGCTCCATTCTCACTAAGTGCACAATGACAAGATGCAATTTTGAACTTCACCTGTCGTGTATAAGAGAAGGGAGCTTTGTATAAATAACAAAAAAGCAGACAAGAAATTCTATCATGACCTGAGTAAGCTGAAGACAAAAAAAGAACTACTTGAGGAATGAAATCAGCCTACCTCATTCTCATTAATTCCTGAAACGTTAAAAAAATTTGGAGAAGACGACCTGTTTGATGACAACGAACTTCTAGAAGATGATGGATTTGTTTTGGCAATAATCTTGCAATATTGCAATGCTTGCTTGTACGTATGCTGCCAGTAAACAAGAAAAATTTATATAAACTTCCTTTACGTATAGAAACCTGAAGTAAATAAATAAATAAACAAACTGAAGTTTGAAAGTTGAAGCCCTCAAAAACTTATGATATAACAGCATACTTATTGGAAAAAAAGAACTCCCACATTGTTTAGATACAGTCCTTAATATGAGTATTAAGTAAAGGGTCATTTTTGTTCTACGTAAAGGGTCTTTTGCTTTGTGCAAGGTCACTAATTTGTGCATTATACATTTATAATACGAATTAGTGAAAAATGGGTATTCATTTATGGGGTTTATGTGCGTTTTTCTTACAATTGCTCTCCGATACTCCCTCTCCCGGAACAATGAATCGCCAAGAAGCACCTGCACCCAAAAAAATTAGAAATTAAAAAAAAAAAAATAGAGGGAGAGAGAGTGAAGGAAATTGAGGTGAAGATTCTGACCAAGCTTTCAGCTTTAAGGTGTGGAGTCATCTCAGCATTAGCAGCTGGTGATGAAACGAGAAAACAACTCTATCCGAACACACAAAATTTCAAATTTTCAATTACCACGAGAATCAACAACTAAAAAGAAAATTTGGAAAAGGAGTGGAAACATTACGAGCATTTGAGCTGAGTTGTAGAGGCCATGCTCCATGAGAGCTGCGATTTGATCCTTGGGGACGTCCATGGTTGCGAGCTCCGTCAGTGCAAAGCTTTGCTTTTGTCACTGAAATTTTTTGAACCGATTGGCGTCAGTCTGTCAGTCTCTGCAAGTGAAACCCAAACCGCTCTCTGTGTCTCACTGTCTCTACTGTCAGTTGGCTGCCACAACAATGGCCGTGAATTTGGTTTCCAAAGAGACTTGTAATTTTCAATTTCTTCAAAATTTTAAATTTAAGGGTTACATACATTAAGGCCCTTGGATTTTGTCTGGTTTTCTATTTTGGTCCTTAAATTTTGAAATTTTTTTATTAAGTTCTTAAATTTTGGTTCGGGTTCTTAGTAAGGACAAAATAAATATCCATTGAAAAATTCACATAACAAATTGTTCATTTATGTGCTCAATTTCTAAATTCCTAATTTCTAGAGAGATATATATATAGAGCGAAATCCACCATTGGTCTACTTACTATTCGGTTTTTCCGCAAACTAATTTTCGTCACTAATGGTACATGAATTAATTAAAATGCCTCAAGTGATCCGATCCGTCAAATATGTGTCAACGTCTGTCAAAAATAGATCACGTGATGTACACGTGGGTTTTTTGGAGGGCAAATAAGGGTTTTCACACCATAATAATTCTCCCTTTATTATTATTTTTTCTTCTTTCTTTCCTCTCTCCTCTCTCCCCGTACCTCTACTTTCGCCGTTTCTTAGCCGATCTAACCAAGCAACGTCGAGCCGACGGTGAGAGAACCCTCTTTCTCGTCTCTCTTTTTAGATTGGGTTGGTTTGCCCAAAACCCACCACAGTAGCACATCAAAGAAGTCAACCTGATTGGCTTCTCCAGTGACTTCATCGTTTTCGGCAACTTTGGGACCTTCCACCACCCTTATCTTCTTCGTCTCAACGTGGTGAGTGTGATGGTAACCTCCAATTGCCAAGTTGACACTCGACGGCGGCGAATCGACCAGGGAAAGGCCATCGGCTTCCTCCTTTTCTGGCGAAACTAGCGGCGATCTTGAGCCATCAATGGTATAATCTCAATCCTCTTAACCTCCTCTTGCTTTTGGGTTGATTAATGAGTGAATTGTTGTAGACAAAGAGGAAAAAGATGTGCAGAGGTTGTGGAAAGAGAGAAAGAGTCGAGGAGATATATGTCTCAAAGAGCTTACCAAAGGAATTCCCTTTGTGTTAGGATGCTTAAGCTTTCTTAAAGAGCTTACCAGCCAATTAATCATAAATCTTGCCCTGTTAGTGCTCGGTATTAAACCCAGTAAATCCACTTGATCCAAGCCCCTGCATTCAACCTCTAGGTTCCCATTCTGCTGAGTTTTTTTAATTTGGATTTTGGTTATTTTATTTTTTAATATTTTTGTGAAAAACCTGGTATAATGTGAAAACCCTTATTTGCCCTCCAAAAAACCCACATGTACATCACATGATTTATTTTTGACGGACGATGATACATATTTGACGGATTGGACCAACTTAGGACATTTTAATTAATTCGTGGACCAATATAGGACGAAAATTAATTTGTGGACTAACATAGGAAAACTGCAATAGTAAGTGAATCAATGATGCATTTTGCTATATATATATATGTATGTTGGACAAAATATTTAGATCTTAAGCAAAATACTTAACATGACTCTTAGATATTGACAAGAAGGAAAAGATGAGTGGGACGAAAATAGTAAGTATAGGTTTAGTAAGAAAATATAGGATTTAAAAGTGGAAATGCATATGAGGAGTGGATAGAACTTAAATGGACAAAATTATTCTTGTTTTGTCAAGTTTTATACGAATGTTTAATTTTGTTCTTACTAAACACACAAATCAAAATTTAATGACATGTCAACCAAAGAGGTATTTTAGTTTGGAAAGTGGCCAAAGGGTTATAAAAGTAGATGGTTGCTATATACACATCTCACCTTATACCTCGCTCTTTTAATTTTTACATTACAATTTTATCCTAACATCAAAAGACTATAAATGACACAAATTTTATAATTTTTTTTTTAATACCCTTAACAGCCATCCATTCTCGATACTACCTCCAGCCGTCGTCCCCACTACCATTGTCGTCGACAATTCAACAAACTGATCAGCTTCTCTTTCTTTCCCTCTTATCTTCATCTCTCTCTCTTTCCCCGGCCTCCCTTTGCAGCAAACTAGAGAGAGAGAGAGAGATGGACTATCGGCAACAATGGTGGTTGGCAGTGGCTAGGGGCTAGGTCAAGGTTAAGGTTGGGGTTGGGGTAGGGGTGGGCGTTGGGCTACTAGGTTTTAGGTTTTCTTTTTTCCTTTGTGTAACGAGGGTATTTTGAAGGGTGAGTATAGAGAAATTGTATAATTTAACAAGAAGAAGAGGTGTGAGGCGAGTAAAGAGTGTGTGGTTAGCAGTACTCTAAGGCTACGTTTGTTTCACCGTGCTAGCCGTTGCTAGCTAGGATTGTGTTAAATAACACAGTAAACCCACGTTAGGTAAGACCCGGTATTATTTTAAATGAGACTATCTAGCACCGCTCATTCTAAAACACCGGATTGTGGGTTGGTAAATAGCGAGGGTTGAACACACCTCGCTATGTAAGAACCGGATTACACCTCCTATCTAAGAATTGGCTCCTCAGCTCAGAAAGATCAAAACAGAGGCAATTGATTTGTTGATTAACTAGTTTCTACAAGGCTGCAACTTAGAAGACCAAAACTAGTTTCTGCAATTTGGAGCTTTTTTATTTGAGCACAATTGACCACATAAATCTACACCAATGGAAAGAGCAGAAAGAGAGGAGCAACACCCAGTGAAGATCGTTGCCATCAGCCGTCGGAGTCGCCGGAGATCGGCGGAGGGAGGTCGCGGCTTTGGAGCTTCGATTCGGCGATTGAGGTGGTCCGATGAATGATCAAAAGCCACCTTTGGGTCCAGCTTGATGAGAGGAAGAAACTGGTACCAACAGGGGTTCACGACGTCGTCGGAAAAGAAGGGCCGACAGCGGAGGTCGTCGACTTCTCCGATTTTGAAACGCCATCATCGGCGGACAAAGGGGGAGAAGATGGCGCTGAGAGAGAGAAAGATTGAGAGAGAAAGAGAGAGAGAGGAAGAGGTTAAGAGAGAGAGAGAGATGAAGGAGATGAAGGATGGCAGTATGGCACCATTATCGGGGAGAAAGAAACAGAGAGAAATGGGGAAGGCGTGAGAGTGACGATCTGCTGGGTGGCTGGGAGTGAGTTTATTAATTGTATTAGATTTTTTATTTTTTAATTTTAATTTAATTAATTTAGTGCTTTTATCCACAAAAAAAAGTGCTTTTATACCAAAATTATATTTTTTTATAAAATAAATAAATAAATAAATATTTATAGGCATTGAAATTAATAAATTTATTTTGATAATTAATAAATTTTATTTATTTATAAATTAATATAATTATAGTTTAGTCCGACCATGCACCAAACACAGGACAATGTTATTTAGCTTATCCAGCTTTATAGTCCGACACAACACCAAACACAGGATAACATTAGTCCAACTTACTCCAGTCCAACACTATCCAGCATAATGCATAAGAATAGTCCAATCCAACACAGTCCAGCGTGCCAAACGTAGCCTAAAAGTAATGTTTGGGGATGGGGGGTTATAAAAGAAATAAGGGAAAATGAGTTATTAAGTTAAATTTCCCGGAAAATGGGATATTATGTTAAAAATTTAGGGAGCATCCTAAAATTGACTTTTGGCGAAAACGACATCAAGAATTGTGTCATTCTCTTCTGGCAATTGGGCCTAAACCAATGGAGCCCCCTCGAGCACATCGGCCCAAATAGTGGTCCACAAATAGCTTCGTCTGTCAGCCTGCGTCTCTCTCTCTCTCTCTCTCTCTCTCTCTCTCTCTCTCTCTCTCTCTCTCCTTATGGAATCGTCTTCCGAAGAACCGTCGGGGAGAAGCAGCAGCAGCCGCGAGAAGCTGGTCCGGAGGTTAATATGGCCGGCAATCCGAGGGCAAAATTGTCCAATATGCTTGGGAGGCCTGGAAGCTCGCAGTCGCAGCGCGGCGGTGCTCAGCGCGTGTAAGCACGCGTACTGCCTCGAGTGCATTCGCAAATGGAGCAGCTTGAGACGAAAATGTCCTCTCTGCAATGCCAACTTCGACTCTTGGTTCTCCCATATCAGCCTCTCTTCTCAAAGCTTCCGCAAAGAGCATTTATCGCCTCTGAATGATACTTCTAGAAGCTTCAGCCTTCAAAACCAACATCCATTAAGGTCTGTTGATTTCTGAATATTTAGTTTTTGGTCCTTGGGTCTGTTGAAATTCCGATTTTAAGCTCAAATTTTGCTTTTTAAAAACAATTAGGCATGTGATAAATAGTGATCGGTGGCGATCGAGGTCGTTGCCGTGGCGGCGATCGTTTGGACGGCCAGGATCTGTGACTGCTGATGTGATTGCCGAAAGAAAGCTTCAATGGCGTGCCAGGTAACTTTACGAAGTGAATTTTATTGTTTTGCGAATTTTGGCAATTGGGTTTTGTATTTACTTGTTTTTTTGTTTTTTTGGAAGCAGTGTATATGATAGACGCTTACAAGCTGTTCCCCCAGCTCCAAGAAATCGCCGTCATGTGGTTTGTGCCTGCCATTATTTACTATCTGTTTAAATCAATATCCCAAATGATTGATTAGTAAAGAAATGGTCGATTGAATTGTATTTTGTCTCTGAAATTTCAGAGTGTATCAGTAAATGATGCTCTAAAAGAGAGAATGATGCAAAGAATAGAACCGTGGATTCGAAGGGAGCTGCAGGCTCTTCTTGGAGACCAAGAGCCATCTATTATTGTTCATGTGGCCACCTCACTGTTTATTGCAAGCCTTGAAAACAAGGGTCATGTCCCTTCAGGGCAGCTTGACGTCCGAGATGACTTCCTTGCACCATTGCGCCCTTTTTTGCTGGACCGAACCAATGTGTTTTGGCATGAATTGAGGTAGTTTCAATTACGTTAAAAGCTTTATCGTTTAAGGCATTTGTGTTTGGCGCTGCTCGTGCTTGAAAACTTGAGAGTCCTTGCTGTTCATTGTGTTTCAGTTAGGCTAGCCGAGAAACATTTGTTTCATAATGTTTGTTGCTTTTGTTTATTTGTAAAATAAAGAGAAGTTTATTCAGTTGCATAAACATTTGTAATGCTGCTTTTTTTTATGATTTCCTTCAGCTCCCTCTCTCTAGAGGTGAAGAAAGAAAGTAATCTCTTTATCATTTGTTGCTTTGCTTGTAAATGTTTTCTAACAGGAAACCATTGCCCTTCAGATGTTTTGCAGAGAGTTCATTTAACCTGGAAACCTATGATGCGGTGGTTGAGTATAAAAGGCTGCATTGAATATTTGAGAAAAATTTCAGACTAGTTTCTGAACTTGCCTATACGTGGGAAGAACTGTGAGATTTTGTATGGTGGTCTCCTCAACGAGAAAGTCAGAGCTGCTTGCTTTATGAGGGCTTTAATGTTTAACCACAACAAATTCGAAGTATCATTCATGATAAAAATGGAAGGATTCAAAAAGCAGGGCCGGATGTTCTTATGCCCTATAAAAATGGAGTTGTTTGGTGGATCATTATTGGCACATTGGGTTCTCGTTGATGAGATACTGCCTCTGTCCACTCCAAGATTTCCTTATATAGGGCAAGCTCTATACGGATTAGCTAAAGAATTGACTTGTTTTGAATTTGAGATATCGGACATGTGACCCTGAAGTCTGAAGAATAGTAGAAATTAGAATCCCCTAGTCTGCAACCTGGAAAAATTATTGGGTGTAACTAACCTAGGTTCTCCTGCACCTGTGGAAGATCTTTGTCATTGTAATTTCCTATTTGTCTTCCGAAATTCCAGTCTCTACATGTACAAAAGATACAAATACCCAAAGTTAATGGAGTCAGTGTCATTTGACAATCAAGGCTTACACGATGCAGGCTAGCCATTCTGTCAATTGCAACAGTTCAAATTGTTGGAGAGTGAGAAGTTTACAATGAAATTGGCTTTCCTTGCAAGTAATAGTTCAATAATGGTTGAGTTAATAACCGCAACTCTCTTTTTAGATGCCTCAAATTCTAATCAAAATGGACCGACTATAATAAAAAAATAAATAAATAAGCCTAGTCACAGTGTGAATCCCTCTAAAGCAATCCCCCATGGTAGTCCAAATGGAAATATCCCTCTAAAGCAAGCCCCCCATGGTAGCATCCCCTAGAGATAATCTCCGTGCAAGCATTGCCCCTTACTTTGACGTCTGGCTTGGCAAGCAGGTGTGCCTTTCTTTAAAGAGTCGTTTTGATCTCACAAGCACCTGCTTGCTTTCTTGTGTAGTTGTGTGTGTGTGTGTGTGTGTGTGTGAGAGAGAGAGAGAGAGAGAGAGAGAGAGAGAGAGAGAGAGAGAGAGAGCCATTCAAAGGATCCCCCATGAAGTCTGAGCATTTTATCATTAATTAAGTATATTGTTATTTTACACGTCACAATGACATACACAATTCTACAGGGATAGCAACAATTCAAAGCAATACATCTCGTTAAAACAAAAAAAAAAATAACAAAAAACAAAGCAAAAAAAAACAAAAAGGAACTCACTAAATTTGTTAGTAAGGGGACAAATATCCAAATCATTTGTGTATTTACGATTCTTCTTCGGGTTCCTCCTCTTCTTGGAGAAGATTTTCTCTATTGTCATGGGCCCAAAAACCACGCACATCTATGAGCATGCTGGCTACAGTGCCTCCCTGTTTGCAAGCTAGTAAATCAGCCAAAGTTATCCTTAGTGGATCAGCAGGCTTAACCATGTCCCAGATTTCATCCCTTACATCCTCAATGCACAATTCATAGTTTCCACCCTCGATCCATTTCTGGTGCACATCCCTGTTTCATAAGTCCAAGAAATGAAATCTTTCAGCTGACACAACATTCTACGGGATCAGTGCTAAAGCATATATCTGTAATTGCATACTATTCAATGCCACTAAAAATCTCAAAGGTTGATGAGTCCATTAATGTGATTCATGTCTCTGACAATCTGAGACTTGCAGATATTTGCTCAAGTACTGCAAGCAGGAAAATACTACAGAGGTTTTACTGTAGGAAGATTGTATCAGGTAACATCCCAGCTTTTGGATGCTCCCCTTCTTTTACTTCCATACTTGGCTCTGCTTGGTTGCTCAGTGAGAAGTAATGCTCAGATTTTGCACCAGCAGCCAAGCAAAGCACAGAATAAAATTTGATAACCTACCCCAAAATAAAAGTTAAAAAAAAAAAATTTCTTTTTTTCTTTTGGTTTCTGATAAGTGCCCCCACAGACCAGTTAAAAGCAGAAGACAATGTTCACCTGAAAAGGGAGTGTATATCAGCTATTGTAAGGTAACCCCTTCCGTGAAGATCAAGACACCGAAACAAATATGTTAACCCTTCTGGAGTGTCTTTGTTTTCTAAGGCAAGGACAAAGTCAAGAAAACTTTCAAAGTCCATCTCCCTAGCATTTCCTCCACCAATTTTTCCACGGCGAACATGCTCATCAAACACTGTCAGGGGCAAATCAAATGCAAAGCATGAATAGAAGTAAAAAAAGGCAATGCATGATAACATATTAGACAGCAGTTGATCTATATATTAAATTATATTATCAGGAAAGAAGCCAGTGAAGCCTATGAGATAAGATATTGCATAGTGTGTGGACATCCTCAGAAATGAAATTTAAGATTGATTTCTTAGCATTTTCAAGTAAATGAACATGTACATAGTACAAATAATGAATTCTACGTTTTTTTTTTTTATGCATACCTCTTTCAATGATAATTTCAGTCAATGTCCCATCCGCATATTCTCGAAGGTCCTGCTTGCTCAATGTTGCATTCATATCTTTATCAAGGGCAAGGAACATGTCTGAAGAAAGAATGAGGGGAGCATTTAGTCATATGAATTACAGTAGTTTTAAGTTTTCAAGACTTTACCAATTGCAAATTTCATGATGCATACATTGATGAAGATATCTAGAACACCAAACAACTCGGGGACTCAAAAATATCAAGACTAAAAGGGAAATCAAGACAAGGTCATGCCTGCACCCAGCCTTCAAAATGCTTAGGGTAGCATGGTTAGGATAGGTTCCACAGCCCAGACCTACACTAGGTAGGATTAAGGGACCATCTAGTAGTGTTGTTGAACAATTAATGTAGCTCTTAGGTAAGCTAAGTTGGGAAGAGTGTTGATCTTGGACCAAAACATTACTAGGTGAGTCTTCGAGGTCAACTTCCAAGTCACCTCCACGCTAGTCAATCAACTGCAATATTGGTGTGCTCGACCAGAATGTCCCAGCTAGCTTGCACAATTGCACATCTGGAACAAACCTTTCAAAAATAAAAGGTCTAGGTGACTGTACTTTTTTGGTTGACCAATATCTTCAGAATCCACCGTCACAGGCAAAACCCAAAGTTTACTAATACAAAAATGCACACCCATACTTCCCCTTACCCTTGGAACTCAAAAACAGAAAGGCTCTGTTCAATTTCCTATCCACTTTGTCTTTATATAACAAAATGCCATTTTCTTTGGTATTCTTAATCACGCTCCCAAGCCAATATGAGGAGACAAATATCTCACTCTAGAAAGGAATGCTGGTGTTACACTTGAATGGAAGCACAAATAATCACATACAAAAGAAAATCAATTAGACAACATCAAAAGAGGGATAAAAGTGGAACCGGGAGACATGAAATGGAAGTTTAGGTGCGAAGAGTACCCACCACATATGCGCTGGGCAGATGTCAAAGAGAACCAGTTTTCAGCTTGCTCAGTGTCAGTTACTTCTTCCTCACTTTCCTATTACCAAATAAATTTTCAGAACATATTAGTTAGCAGAAGATAATAATTTATGGGATACTTCAAAGAGATAATTAATTACTTTGCAGAATATAAACCTAATGAAGATGGTGCAATTTATAACAACCTACCTGGTGCAGTTCCATTAGTTCCTGGAGACAATTACTTAATAACACCTTCTTTATACAAGCTTTTCCTGTATGCAAAACAAAATGTAAACTGTTCTTAACAACTAAGAAAGAAATATTAATCACAATATCTTTTCAAGTTAGAGTATCCAACCCAAAACCAATTGGTTATGAGTGGATATAGCCAGTATTTTATATAATATAATAAAGGCTGCGAATGTCCGACGTAGGACTTAATTTATCAGCAGTAGCAATATTTTGCAACAGAAAAAAATAAAGTGGTATCGCAGATTAAAGTATAACTTGGCAAACCTCGTCTATGGGGGTCACAAAAGAAGAAGAACTTATGTGCAGCTATGCGGCAATACATTTGAACAAAGGAAGCAGGCATATCCCGTAGTTGCGCCAGATTAGGTATAAGGCCACGTATGTATGCCTGCATCTCCTGAAGAAAGAACAAAATCATTACAATTGTAGGAAAAGGTGGAGAAAGATAACATCATGCAGAAGGATCATGTAGCCAAAGGAAAACTCAATATTCTAATATAACATGCCCAAAATTTGCAAATAGTTCATACATGAGGCTGAAGGAAACCATCAGAATCCTCGTCAAGTTCACTCATGTCAATTCTAGCTTGTGTAAGTGAAACCTGGAAGAGATAAATAGTAATTAGCATTCCTGAAGTAGTCATATCATATATACTTTTAATTCTTAAAAAAATGCACGAAAAGGCCTGGAAGAATTAATTATCAATTAGACCCACCGTTCTCATCACATAAAGGTAAAATGGCAGAATGGCAATTCTTCCTTGTTCATCTTTCTCAAACTTCATGAAATTTGATGGGCTGAAAAAGCGACGGCATTTGGTCCCTATCTGCTCCGTACATACAGAGGCAATGTGACAGAAGTCTTCATAATTCATCTACAAGATGAAAGTTAAGGGGATTTACAATCGTCAGTCAGAGATCTAAATACACACCGAAGAAGTTACAAGGACCCAAAGCCATAAATTGCAGCACAGATTAATAAGATAATGGAAGTAGCTGAGATATCATAATACTACAATGTTAAAATTCTTTAGATATTCTTTTATAAAATTTTGAAAGAAAAAAAAAAACCATTAATAATCCATTAGTTTGAAACCCATACGAGATATTTACAACATCTGGAAAATTTCAACGCAGACTAAGAAGGCAAATTTGCAAAGCAGACTAAGATGGCAAAGTTACCACAAACCTTTTCTGCACCAGTTGCATCATCAATCACACAATTTTCCCTTAAGCAAACCCACATTGCATCTAGATCATCAGCATTTAGCAAAAGATCTGATTGCTTCTGCGAAAACAGAGGGGTAAATGTCACCAATAAAGCATAATGTGAGATGCTTAGCCAATAAAGTAGAACAATAATCAGCATGACCAGGCATAAAGACCCAGATGATTACCTTTAAAAACCGATATTTTGCCAGCCTCTGGACCCTGTGACTAATAGATCCGTCTTCAGGTTTCTGAGAAAAGGGAAACAACAACGCAAAATCATAAAGGACCAAGAAAGGAAAGAGCACATGACAAGAGTGAAAATAAACATGCAATCAAAAATTTTGAATTGTCTATGACAATAAAGTAATCCTTCAACTCAAATTCCCCACCATGAACATAATTATTGAAATAGAACCAATATTCTACTACATGCCTTCTTATAGAAACTTGGGATTGTGCCAGCTTCAGCACTTTTTTGTTGCTTCTCTTTGAAAATATCAAGCAAGATTCTCTTTGTTTCAAGCTCTACAACAATAAAAGAAAAATACACAAACACTCAGTTAAACTGTAAGCAGAAAATACCAGCATCAAGATTGATATATACAGATTTCATCTGCATCGGCTTCACCAGCGCATGAAGTCAATGCAAGATAGAAATTAAAAAGATTGATTCTAATGTACATTCGCAGATGAACTCATCAAAAACAAATTACAGTGGCCCGTATCTACTAAAAGCTTGGGTAGGGACAAACAGTCAATGAACAGGTGCCTAACACTTCACATTAACACAGTCAATAAATTTGTTACCACAAATGAACCATTGTGATAGCATGACATCAGCCCCTACACTCAGAAAAAGTTTGAAGCTTGAAGGAAACAGAATATGTTTCCTACAAATTTGTGTTGTTGAAAAACCTTATCTTCCTAGTGTGATATGTGATATTGGGTTCTTAAAGAGCCTACATTTGATTTATTAGTTCTAATGGAAGTTTCCCATTAGTTTTCCAACGGCTTAATAATTTGATATTTCTAAAACAATAGGAAATAGAGTACTGCTAGTCTGCTAACTACATCAAAAACCCCAAGTGAGTAACACATGGGTACATATACATGCATACAGGTATGTATAATATGGAATTGGGATAAGGAAAAATGTGAAGTATAATACCCAAAAAATGAAATTCGAGAACGGAAAATAACTAAAATTAGAAAGAATAACATGGAAATGAGAGAGGGAAGTGTGAGGGAGAATACCCATGAGGGCTTCGGATCCGAGTCCGGCACCGGATCCGATGAAGCGGCGGAGGTTTCGGACCCACAACATGGACGAAGCAGGTGGGATCTTCCTCTGCGCGGCTTCATGGCCTTCACCATCACTGGAACCACTATACATTGCAAGCAAAACTCGGACCAACTCAGACTCAGAGTTCGCTTACAGTTGGAGTCGATGAACAAAACCCTAGAACCAGAGGAATATATTGCAGAATGAATAAAATTCGTAGCTTCAGCCCCTCTTCTCTCTCTCTGATCTGACGACAAAAGTGGCAAATTGGCAATATAGACAAGTGCCTTTGATTTTTCTGATTTTTGGGATGTCACATTAGTTGAGTGACGTCATCCTTTTTTTTTTTTTTTTTTTTTTTATGATTTCTGTGTCAAATTGCTGAATTTTTTTTTATAAGTATGTCCATGTGGGCTAATTTCTTACACTTTCATCTAAAAATTTTTCTGCAGACAACTATATTTGACATTTTCAAGACTCTCCTGTTTTAAAGGGTATGAAAATGAACAAAATTTACTGGAACACACAGAGTCATAATACATATGTAAAACTTTGGCTGTGAATTGTCTATTTTTCCTTTATGTGAATGACTTATAACATCTTTTAAATGAAACCCTTAGAAATCAGCCCATATTGTCCTATTATAAAAATTTAATGCCTTAATATACCAATTTTCAATACAAAGGACAACTTAATACATGAGTCATAGTGGGGGGAATGGTTATTGAACTGAATACAAATTAAAATAAACCATTCTTAATCAATTTTCTTAGTCTATTTTTGCTCACCACCCTAAATTGAAGGTGAACATCATCACCGCATTATGAAGGAGAATCTTGCACTTTTTTCATTGAAAAATGTATAAGAATGAATTTTCCAAGAACTTCATTTTGCAAATGAAATGAGACCAATAAATATTATTATTAAAATTAAAACTATAAGAACCAAAATGGAATAAGTACCAAACTATAGCAACAATCATTTTGCCTGTGAGTATTCTTGAGATTTCGGATAAGTAATGGTAATAATTTGTAGGCTTAATTATCGATTTACCACCCAAAACTGTAACTCATTCCCACTTTACCACCTAAAAGTTTTTTTGTCCCAGATTACCACCTATAACTTACATCAGTGTCCCATTTTACCTTATTCTGTCAACAATTCCGTTAATGCTGACGATCTGGCCGTTAATGCTGACGTGGCGCGCTAGATGTGCGCCATATGTCACATCTTTTTTTATTTTTTCGCATTTTTTTATTTTTATAAACTTTGAAAATTAATTAAAAATAGCTCCGAACTCAGAAAAATACACGAAAAATTCCTACGGACTCGTCTTGACTAGCACTAATTTACTATAAGGTTAAATTACCAATTTTCCCTCTAGAAATTTCCAAAAAAAAAATTAGAAAGTCCAAATTTATTTTTTAAAAATTAAAATAAATTTTCCTCTATTAAATAAATTCTAAAAAAAATTCTAGAATTTTCGTAAACTCTTGGACAAATTCTCAAAAATATTTTGAAAAATACCAAAAGTCTGTTTTAGAGAATTATTTCGAGACTTTACAGAAATTCTAGAATTTTTTTGGAATTTATTTTATAGGGAATTTTATTTTCCTATAAGATCGAGAGGTCTTTTGGGTAGCAAGTGTTCACGAGAAAGGTATTGTTAGTTTTTAGAAGACTAACGATGCAAACCTCATATTTTTTAGAGTTCGGAAGATTATTTTATGAATTTCCAAAGAGTTTAGAGTATTTTAATTTTCTAGAAATAAATTTGTACTTTCCAAATTTTTTGGAAATTTTTAGAGGGAAAATTGGCATTTTGACCCCATAGTAAATTAGTACTAGTCAAGACAAGTCAGTAGGAATTTTTCATGCATTTTTTTAAGTTCGGAACTATTTTTAATTAATTTTCAAAGTTTATAAAAATAGAAAAATCAAAAAATACAAAAAAAGATGTGACACGTGGCGCACATCCAGCGCGCCACGTCAGCATTAAAGGAATTGTTGACGGAATAAGGTAAAATGGGACACAGATGTAAGTTACATGTGGTAATCTGGGACAAAAAAACTTTCAAGTGGTAAAGTGGGAATGAGTTACAGTTTTGGGTGGTAAATCGATAATTAAGCCTAATTTGTATTAGCATTTTGTGTTGATGTTAGGTCATTTGATAGAAGAGGGAGGCTATGCAAACCACCCTTTTGTGCTGAGTTGACCACTCTAATAAATTTTTTTCAACTTTTTTCCTATTTTACCATTTATTGCAAAAATATGATAAAATCAACCAGATCCATTCGGTGGTCATCTACCGAAATATCCACCAATGTTCGGCAGATAAGTGTCGAATAAATACAAATATTTCGGCAGATAACTGTCGAATGCCTTTTTCATTTCCATTCGGTAGTTATCCACCAAATAATCCACCAATGTTCAGCATATAACTGTCGAATAATCATAAATATTTCGGTAGATAACTGTTGAATGACCCAACGAACAAAATTAAAATTTTGTTGTTTTAAGAGTAAAGTTGGAATTTTAAAATAAGGTGGTCAACTTAACAATTTAGGGTGGTCTGAATAGCATTGCCTTGATAGAATCATGTTCATGTTCGTGTAGAATAGTAGTCAAATTCTAAAACCCAATATGTTTTTTCTGTTGGTAAAATGGAGGTCCAAGCCCAACAAGAAACAAACAAACTCCCAGGAATAACTGTGGGCCTAGATAGATGACATAAGTCTTCAACTAGGAGATGGGCTATCATCGAACCAACAAAAAAAAAAAAAAAAAGAGATGGGCTATTATAACGTCAGCAACTCAGTGCAAATCAAATCCAGATCGGCCCAATAATCCACGAGTTCACCACAAAATGATATGACATTACCCGTTTTGCACTGCTTTTTAAAAAACACTTTTATTTAGTTATGCTTCTACTAGAAGCGCTTTTGTTAAAAAGTACAAACATAAAAATTTTAAGGGTCAATTTGATATTGTTGTGAGGAAAAATAGCAGTAAAATAGATGTAAAGTAAAATTAACTGTAAAGTAAAGCAATCGAGTGTTTAGTAAACTATATTTTTCTAAAATGCTGTGAGTGCAAAAAAACAGTATCGAAGTGTTTGATAAATGTTAATATAAAAGTCTTGTGGTTGTGTATAATTATTAAAATAGACATAATGCTAAAAGTATCTTTTACTTATTTGGTAAAAAAGTTATTCTATCTTAGGGCCCGTTTGACACTGTTTCTTAGAAGCACTTTTATTTAGTAGCGCTTTTATCAGACGCACTTATGTTGAGAAGTACATATAAATTTTTATAAAACTTCTAAGTTGTTCATGCAAAAGCACTTAAAAGTGCTTCTTGAGGAAGCACTTGTCAGGTGCTTCTCAAAAAACCTCTTAAAGGGCTTTTATAGCTCATAAACACTTCTAATTATTTTTATCAAATGCTATCAAAAGCGATTTTACTAATTTGAAATCGATTTTAACAATTTTAAAATCAGTACCAAACGGGCCCTATCAAACGAATTATAATTTTACATGTATACTTATTTTGTTTATGTTTTTTTTTTATATAATAGATCATTAGACATTTTTCTTTATAACTGAATACATACATGTAAGATTGTGATTCTCTCACGGACCAATGAATTTTTATCTATAACATTAATTGTAATTGTAAAGAGCCCAAAATTGTTCATATTTATACATGCAACAATTGAGCGGAATAAATTAATTAACTACGGCTTATCATGCAGCTAATTCACTTGGAAATTTGTATTGCTGACAAATTAATTTTATTGTTTTGTTGGTTCACTTAGCATCGACAGGAAAACTTTGTTTTCATACGTAAAATAAAATAGGGATAAGAAATGTAATTTTTAAAAATTAATTAAGATATTATAGGTAAAATAAAATATTAATTACTGTTGTAATTCATTATAGTTTTCAAAAATATGTAAAGATATGTTTTATGTTTTTGCTGTTTTGAGTTAAGAATTATGAGAAAAAATAATTTTTAATTTTTTTACCAAACACCAAAACTGATATAGCTAATTAAGAATTGTTATTCACATAAATTTTTTGGTCCTCTGCTGTAATCTCAAATGGAACCTAAATAATTCATAAAAAACACTTGAAAGTGTTTTATGAATTATAAAAATATATTTTTATTTATTTTTATCAAATACTATTAAAAACACTTCTATTCATCTGAAAATATTTTTAACAATTTTAATTTTAAAGATAATGTCAAACGGATTATAAGACCTGTGTGTACGAGGTAAATTAGTCAAAAAGTTATAATATCTTTATGTGATTTCTTTTTCTGTAAGGACAGTTAACTTTGTTTTCACAAAAGGACAAACTTATTTGTAGTGATGCAATAAGATGCTTTGGATGCAATAAAATAAAAAACAAAGTTGGAGGAAAAGGTGGCTGAGTCATGAGGTGTACTGATAGAATAATTCAAAGAAAGATCCTAGATTCCTAGATGACTGTAAAAATAAAGGGTTCACTTATTTGTGACTTTGGTAAAACAATTTTCAATAATTATTATGAGGTTATTTTTGTGTGCGACGTTGAACTCTCTCACACACATGTTATGAGATTTATTATAAATAATGAATTCTACACGCATTAGTGTTAGAACCCGATACAATACACCAAACACAGACAACTTTCTTTTCATTAATATGATTTTCTTTGGACAATGAAAGAAGATGGTTTTGCATGTAGCTTTATATATATATATATATCCAACATTTATTTTGTCAAACCAATTAGAGAAGGCATTGGTTTTGTCTTTTTTGTCTTTGATTATTTGACTAATGTTTCACAAGGGAGACTTTAATAGTCAAGGATCACACTCTTTTATACTAAAAGTGGGTTCAAAATTCAAATCATACTAATTGATTGTTGTATGTAATTTCACAAGGAAAAAAAGTTCATTCAAGTAATTTAACAATTACTTTGTGTTGCCATGAATGACTTGGAAATTATTTTAGTCCACAGAAAAAGAAAAAGAAAAAGAAAACTTATGTGCATTAGATTCTTTCCACACCATGCTGCATCAGCACTCAGTTTTCAAACACTGGTGAATCAATTAAGTGCAGTGCAGGGTTATTCCGTCCTACCAAAATGGTCCCCCACACACATTTCTCGATTTCATTCCCAAGCATGCATATATGATCTGGTGGATGCTACCCTACACTCTGATTGCTGTGATCTTTGACCCAATAGCTACCACCACAGAGCTTAGATTCAAAACCCATATAGAGGGTCACCATGTTATATATTGTGAATTGTCAATGTTTAGGCTTATATTTTATACCAAGAAATACAGAAAATAATAATAATAATAATATATATATACATAGTTTTGATAATCAGGGGTTGCAGAAAGAAATTATATGTATCCCCACTTGCTGGCATAGTCTCAGAGTCTCTGCAGGCAGACATCAGATCCAAACAACAGGCTGGTTTGAGAAATCCAGTCCAGCCTTCCCTACAAACCCTCAGGCTGTGACATGGTCCTCTTAAATTAAAATACAGCCTACACTGTGGTAGACCTGCACAACATGACAATCCTCCTTTCCAATCCCTCCTCTCCTTTTCCAGCCAAACTAGCTAGCAACCCAACAAATTCAGGAAAACAAACAAAATGAATTAATAAATGGAGAGAGAGAGAGAGTTACAACTTACATTACAGCTCAATAAGCATCCCCACCATTGTACAGCTCAACCAGCCAGTTGCTGAAATATAAATATATACAAAAGCAGGCAAAGGGAAAGAAATTTTTGGAGTACCCAATTTGCCAACACAGAAAATATTCATTCTTGAGCAGTAAAACCAAGAACATCTAGCCATGGAAACTGAGGCATACCAGCTAAACTTGCTGTGGTGATGTGTGTTGTTGGATCAGCTGTCAATGACCCCTCATCTGAGGAGGAGAGCCATCTTTATACAAAAATAGGATCTCCCTCTCTTTCTTTCCAGATCAGATGACAGAAAAGAGGCAAAAAGGAAAAGATGGAGTGAATTCAGGGAAGAGAATTGAAATTGATGGAGTGATAACCACCTTTTCTTTTGATCCCCCTTCAATAATTATGTCTTCCAGTGCCCAACCAATTAAGGTCACTCTCATACCTGTCCTCATCTACATGGTAAAATCAAAGTGTTTACAGTAGGTAACCACAGCTAGCACTCAACAAAGACACTGGTTTTTGAATTTTAGGTCACATAAAGGTGGTTGTAACCTCAATGATCTCTCTGTACATCCACTGATATGTACATAAAGTGTGCATAGGTTGTCATCTCTTTTACTTGACAAAAGTTTTTTGCTATGCATCAAATTAAAACTTTGAAATTACAGTGACTGAAAGCAATGCCAAATATAAACCAACATGAATTGTAACATCAGTAATAGAAAAGGGTAATAATTTCTGCTTTATACTAGTTTCAAAAATCACCCCTTTACCTCATCAAATTAAATAGAGAAAAAGGGTGGGGATGGTGGGGGGTTTGCAAGGACAAGATGTTCTTCAGTGATGGGGCTTCTCCAAATGTCATTTTTGATGAGATGCTGAACTCTTCACAGCAGCAAAGTGGGGTACAAATGAAAAGCAAATGAGTTGTCTTCTGATCTGTTGTTTAGATTTTAGCAGCATTAATGCTTACCAAAATTCTTGTGTTCCCCAGTTCAACACTTCTGAGCACTTGTCGGCACCAAAACCCACTAGAACTGCTCAAATGACACTCTAAACAAGAGGACCACTGGATCTTGAATTTCCATTTACCGGTGGCAGACTCTTTAAGCAGTGTTGCCACAGAGATGGATAATCATTTCCAACTTCTTAAATTGCTTCAATTGACCAGTCTTTTGGTTCTTATGCACCACAGGTTCAATGTTTAAGCTTGTTGCTGGAGAAGCTGAGGCCTCTACAACAACATGTCAAAGCCATCTGCAGCCATAGTTGGAGGTGCTGCTGGGGCACTAGCCTTGGTGGCAATAGTCATCGGACTTGTGTGGTTCTGCAAGACGCACTGTAAAAACTTCTCAAACAATAATTCAGAGACAGGCTCCTCAGATCCATCTGCAATCGGTAAGAATGTTCCTTTCATGCTAAACAATTGGAGAGTTCCCAACAGCCATTTATTGTGTCACATTGGCTGCTGCTACGTTGGTGTTGTTAATCTCTGATACCCTCTTCCCCAACATTGTCAGTGGAGTGGAATAGGGGTGGCCCCAGTTCTGGGGTACCACAGGGACCAAGACACTTCACATTGGAGGAGTTAGACCAAGCTACCAAGCATTTTGATGAAAGCAGCCTTCTGGGATATGGAAGTTTCGGCCTGGTTTATAAAGGTTTGCTCCGTGATGGGATTGTTGTGGCTATCAAAAGGCGTCCTGGTGCTCCGAGACAGGAATTTGCCACAGAGGTATAACTAAGTGTGTGACACATAGCTCATAGTTAGCTACTTAGCTGATATGAAAATGTTCTATATTTCTGTGCATTACATTACTGTTGCTCAGATACTGTAGTCTGTATGAACCATTTGCTGTATGCCTAAAATGTAGATGGTGTTAGACTGTTAGGGGTTGGTTCATTTTTTGTGTAATGCAAAACTGTGCATAACAAAAACAACTATGCAAGAGCTTAAACTCATAAAATTTCACGAGGAAGTGACAAAATTATGTGGCAACAGGTAACATATTTGTCGGAGATTCATCATCGAAATTTAGTTGCAATTCTGGGTTACTGCCAGGAAAGTGGATTTCAAATATTGGTTTTTGAATATTTACCAAATGGCAACATGTGCAATCACCTATATGGTATGCCTCTTTTTACTGTTCATACTGGTTTTGAATAATATATGTTGCATAGATATATGCATGTTACAGATAATATATATGCAATCATTTTCTGGCAGATACTAGACTTGAGCCATCTACTAAACTAGAGTTTAAGCAAAGGTTATCCATAGCTCTAGGGGCTGCTAAAGGTATAGACCCAGAGAAACTTGTATGATAAGTGTCTTAAGACTTGGTAAGAACTGAGAATTAAAGATCCAAATTGAGGAAGATTTTGTGTTTCTAACACTGCAGGTTTGTGCCACTTGCATAGCCTAAAGCCTCCAATGGTACACCAAAACTTCAAGACAGCCAATGTGTTGGTTGATGAGAACTTCATTGCTAAGGTTGCAGATGCAGGGATCTCAGAACTACTAGAAAAGATAGAAGAAGCAGGTCCTTCTCACACGTCTAGTGTCAATTTTTTCCAAGATCCAGAGTAATTCAATGTCTTCTGAATGAACTCTGTTTTCAATGTGGAATATGGAAAAAGATAGGTTTAATTCATCCATATTCAGCTAATCATGTGTGCTGTGTGTGCCAATGAATTATAGGGTTAGAGCACCTGGAAGTACTGCCTCTGAAGTGAGTGATGTGTACAGCTTTGGGGTTTTTCTTTTGGAGCTTCTAACTGGACAGGAGGCTTTGCATAATGGTTCCTTGGGATCTAATGAAAGCTTATTTCAATGGGTATGTGCAAGTACTTTCATGGTTTGGAAAACTCCTTTCTCTTTCAATGCCTAGTAAAAAAGATGCGTTGTGACATTACTAGACAGTTTAAGCAAAATTTCACATAAAATTTCTGAACATAATAAAACTATATATACCTCATTTACCGATTATATTGTTGTTCACATCTTTCATATAAATAAGACTCATGTGAGACTCACCTATATGTGGATGAGTCTCACACCTAAACCCTAAATGAGTCTCAACTCTAAAAGATATGGTCATGGTACATGCAAAATTATTTTTGTCAAACGGGCCTAACACGTGAACGAATTGTCTAAATATGTGAAGGTGGAATCACGGCTGAGCTCAAACAATTTGGTCGACCCCCGGCTGGCTGGAAGCTTCACTGCAGAGGGAATGAGGGACTTGATCAGGCTGACACTGCAATGCATGAGTTTTCCAGGAAAAAGACGCCCCAAGATGGAAATGGTGGTGGCTGAGCTTGAAAGAATTCAAGAGAAAGAAATGGCATTGACAACAGTCATGGGTGAGGGGACTGATACAATCACTCTTGGAAGTGTACTATTTACTTGAATATGGGGATGGAGATTAGTATTGAAAAAATTGGTGGTGTTCATTACTCATTAGCTTTGGCAAAGCTTAAGCTTAACCACACCAACAAAAACAACTAATTGATTATATTGCAAGATCCAAACTGCTGTAAATTTATTGTGTCCATTTTATATTCCTAGTGATGCAAAATAATAGCATTTTCATTAGCAATAGCACTTCCATACTTGGTTGTTCTTCCTTGTTCTTTAGAAAGTTTTCAAGAGTATTTATTGTATGTGCAAGTTATTTCATCAAACACTTAACATTCAAAACATCTCCACTACATCTCATGCATAAGGGGTAGGGAGTAGGGACCATTGCCCAATATTACAAACTCACTGCCCACATTAGAGTTGATAGGACACCACATGCAGCACATAAAAGAGGAGTATACAACTGGGATAAGCTTTTACCGCTAGTTTAATTCTTTTCAATAGCTCCAACCACCACGCATAACTACAATATACAGTCACCAAAGTGTTCATATTTCTCTATTTCGGAATGGTAATTGAGTGTATGTACCTTATATGATCAAATTAAGTACAAAATCACATAAGGCCAAATGCACCAAAATGGATCCCAAGCTGCCATGACCCACAAAGTTCACACTACCCACTTTTTGTATAACCAAGATCCACCATGATTTGGGCAGCGGGTCCATAAAAGATTTTAGCTTTGCCCTACCAAAATTTTCTTCCCTTTTGTCACTTCAATAATTTATTAATATTAATACGAATTTGAGATGTTCAAAATTTAATCTAATCCGTTAAGTTGGCCGGTTAAACTCATTTAATTCAGTTAGTTTCAATCTAAAATAATTTTGATTAGGGTAATTTCTTATATATATTGCTGCGGTTATTACTATTGTAGTTATGACCGATCTATCCTAACTAATTGGGTGAACTGAAGTACTGTAATATCTTTTTTTATGTTGGTTAAGAAGCTAACAAAATGAATTTGGCTAGCCTTATAAATAATTTTACTAAAAGGTATTTGGTCATAAAAAATCTCTACTTATAAACAGGTGTAGAGAGACATTTCGGGGGTGTATTGAAAAAAACACAAACATATTGCCTCAAAATCATTAACGAAAGTGCACATGTGAAAAAAAGAAAAAAAAGCGCCGTACTGAAACGCTGCGTTTTGAAGCGTAATCCAGAAGGATACGTGGCATACCCCCACATTCTCCATTACCAGCTGAAGAGAACATGGGAAGTTTCATTTTGCCGCGCCTGAAAATGGCGACCATATCCATAAGCTTCTGTCCGTGCGCTGTGTCTCGCCCCAGGGTCCGACACCCTCGCAGAGCTTCACAAAACAAGCAGATACCGCGGAAGCCCAACCCTAACCCCAACCATAAGCTCAAGGCTCGAACCGGCGCGAGAGACTTGTCCTCCATTGGCGTCGAAGCTACCACCTTCACTCGCTTGCCTCCCAGAGAGGACTTCTCTCTCCCTTCCTTCGATTCTTTGCCGTCTCCGTTCTCGTCCGAAGTTAAGCTCTCTGAGGCAAATGTCGCAGCAGCAGAGGTTGAGAAGGAGATTGGTGATTTACTCAATGAAGAGGAGGAAGGAGAAGAAGAAAATGGCCTGGATGGTAATTTAGGGGTGAATTATGGTCAATTTGATGTCTTTGAGGGGGATTTTGATTCTGAAGTGGAGGAGGAAGATGATGATAGTGTTGATGTTGAGGTGTTTGATGGCAAATCAGAAAGTGTTTATGATGACGGTGAATCCCTAGGGTTTAAGGATGGCAAAGCTGTGATTTTTTCCGATAACGAGGGTAAATTGGAGGAAGGAGAGGTGAAGGAGAAGGGAGTGCCGGCGGTAATGCGCTGTTTTGACCGTGCAAAAGTCTTCGTGAAGGCAGGGGACGGAGGGAACGGCGTCGTGGCGTTCCGGCGCGAGAAGTTCGTCCCGTTGGGGGGCCCGTCGGGCGGAGACGGAGGGCGAGGAGGGAATGTGTATATAGAGGTGGACGGGTCGATGAATTCGCTGCTGCCTTTCCGAAACAGTGTGCATTTTCGAGCAGGGAGAGGGGACCATGGGAGAGGGTCGTCGCAGAATGGGGCCAAGGGAGAGGATGTGGTGGTCAAGGTAGCGCCGGGGACGGTTATCCGAGAGGCCGGGAAAGAGGAGGTGCTGTTGGAGCTGTTGCATCCGGGCCAGCGTGCATTGTTGTTGCCCGGTGGGAGAGGCGGGAGAGGGAACGCTTCGTTTAAGTCGGGGACCAATAAGGTGCCGAGGATTGCTGAGAATGGTGCAGAGGGTCCTGAAATGTGAGCTCAGCGCTTTTGTTTCTCTCTAATCAATCAAATTTGCATTGCTTTAGTTGTTGTTATTACTTATATCAGTGTCGGTATTGCTTGGCTCTTACATTGTGACTTGTGTTAGTTGGCATTGTTTTCTTAGCATGTAGTTACCCTTTAATTATTTTCTTTACGACTGAAACTGGGCTTAGTTCGAATAGAACAATGGCGAAAAACTTGTGCATTATGCATGCAGATTTCTATTTTAATAAATAGGCAGTTCTTAGTTGATACTTGATATCAAACTGTTGGGATTAACTTTGTTACATTGATTTTTAAAATTGGTAGTGGGCCTTGAGGCTGTCTGATATCTTCAATCATTGGCCTCTCCTTGCTCTCCTTGTTATCTTTGTGTGACCATTTTCATCACTTGAAGGAATGAATGATAGTATCGTAGTATTCTTGATCAGGTGGTTGGACCTGGAGCTAAAGCTGGTTGCAGATGTTGGAATAGTGGGTGCCCCAAATGCAGGGAAAAGCACACTTTTGAGTGTGATAAGTGCTGCTCAGCCAAATATAGCAAATTACCCCTTCACAACTTTACTTCCTAATCTGGGCGTAGTTTCTTTTGACTATGACTCTACAATGGTAGTAGCAGATCTTCCAGGTTTACTTGAAGGAGCACACCGGGGCTTTGGTTTAGGCCATGAGTTTCTACGGCACACTGAGAGGTGTTCTGTCCTGGTATAGGCTTACACCATCGACTGCCAAGTCATTCAAAACTTTGTTACGAGTTCTGTTTTATGTTTAGTGATAAAAATAGGTAGATGTGGTTTTATCATCTTACTGTCATTATCTCTTCTTAATATCTGAGCCTGTAGAAACACAATCCACATTCTCTTTCAAATAAGATATGTAGTCTTTTCTCTTTCCTGTCACTTTTTGTCAATTTCTTGTATTATATTTTGGGTCCTCCCTTTCTTTTATGGATTAGATCCAAAATTCTGAAAACCAAATCTACACCTTTGATGATTTTAAGTCTCTTTGGGTCCTCCCTCTAGTTACTGTGTGAAACTTTGTTATTTAATGTGATTTAAAGAATTTTTTTATATTCTTTATTATCACCATTATCATTATCATTTTGTCCTTGTATCAGCAATGTTGCATGTTGATAAAATCTTCATCTTTCTGGAAATCTCAGATACATGTTGTTGATGGCTCAGCACAACAGCCAGAATTTGAGTATGATGCAGTTCGTCTGGAGTTGGAAATGTTTAGTCCTGAAATTGCTGAAAAACCTTATGTAGTTGCTTATAACAAAATGGATCTTCCTGATGCATATGAAAACTGGCCATTGTTCAAGGAAAAGTTACAAGCTCGTGGGATTGAAGTTTTTTGCATGAGTGCAGTGAAAAGAGAGGGTACTCATGAAGTGATCTGCGCTGCTTATGAACTTCTACGAGAAAGTAAAGTAGCCAAGGAGGAGATAAAAGGTCATCTTTTTTTAAATTATGTCTAAATTTCTTTCAATGTTTCCCTGAAAATGTCTGAAAACTCTTCAAGTAAAATTCTACATTATACTAGAACATCAACATATGTGTCTCATAAGTTATAGCGTTATTTAAATGAGTACATTTAAAGTAACTTTTATGTACAGAATTAACATTTTTTTTTTAAGATTGGTTATCATATATATATGTATGTCATTAATTAAATTGGAAGTATGCTTTACTGTGAGATGTAAACAATGCAGGAAATGATCAAAAACATGAGAGCAATGGCATGGATGTGTTAATTATATATATACATATGTATTTATAAGAAACAAATACTTAAGTAAAAGAAAAAAAGGGGGAAAAGAAAATAAATTTTTCAAAACAACTCGGTTTTAATTTTTTTATTCAGCTAATGCTTTAACATCCATTTCTGCTTTTGTATATAGTTAGATAAGTTTTAACTCCATTTGTTATCATACACTGTGTTGAAAAGTCTCCTTTGTTTCGGTTTGGAAGATCCGGTCAATTTGAATCATGTAGCTGATATGGTGCGTAAGCAGCAAACTGCCTCTATAAATGAGTTCGAGATCTCTCATGACAGCAGTACCAATACTTGGCATGTTGTAGGATCTGGGTTGCAACGTTTTGTTCAGATGACAAATTGGCGGTAGGTTAAAAGCTCTTTATGGTCACTGTTATAATTTGCCATCTCATGCTTTCTTGATATCATTGTGTTATGCTAAGTCTGACCGATTGTGATATCGCATTTGTATCGTTATGCAAGCTTTAACTTCTAAATGCACGTTGACCCTAAAAAATTAAGTACTTCTTGTATTTCCAGTCTATAATTTCCCCCCCCCCCCCCCCTAGAAAAAAGGTCAAACTTTAATTAGAACTTGGAACTTTGTATCTTTGTGAGTATGCTGGCTGAAATTGAGATATAGCCCATAAGGAGCATGAGTAAGGGGGAGTGGTCAGTGGTGTGAGACGGACAACCTAACAAGTAAATCAACCTCTTCCGTCATGTAGTTTGGTAATATGGATGGATGAATTAATCTATTTAACAAAAGATCAATATTGGCACAAAAGATCTTTTTCCTTTCTAATTTCCAATTTTGGGGTTTACTTTTCTGGTTAGGACATTGGCAGTTTTAGTTGTTTTCCATGTGTAGGGAAGATTTTACATCCAATTCAAATCATGATGTTAAATTATTGTTTCAGTAATTGCTCCTTTTCAACTTCTTTGTGTTGATCTAATACTACAAGTAAAGGATTTGCCTGAATCTGAATAGCACATATGCACACAATGTCTTTAGCCATAGAGGGGAAGGGATGAAGGTTTTATGGGATAAAATTAGGTTTTGGACATCATTATGGACTGCGGTTTCATCTGAGTTTCAGGAAATACTGTTTTCTCTACTTTTGTATAATGGAGAGCTGTCACCATTTAAGTTTCTAGAGTGAATATTATGCAATTTTTGCAGTATGGTAGGTAGTGTTTTGTTCTCTTTGCTCTACTGTCTGTAGTGGACAGCTTGTCACATATTCTCAATATGAATGCACATTTTAATGGTTTCAATATATGCTTCTCTCAAAAGTTAAAAAACCACACATGTGCACCCAATATCTTTAACACAACTCTAAAGAGCACCTTATTTTTCTATTAATGGGTTTAATTTTTGTCACATTCATACGAATATTGTATTTATCAAATTACTTCTCATTTTGTAGACTGTAGTCACTTATTGCATAATTGAATTATTCTCCAAACTGATGATGATGCCTCATTGTTACTCTTCTGAATAATTTGCATCTTTTTGCTGTTCCAATCCTCATGAGAAATTGATAATGAATGTTTTTGAACAGATATATGGATTCTGAGAGAAGGTTCCAACATGTTCTGGAGGCTTGTGGTGTGAACAAGTCTCTTATTAAACTTGGTGTCACAGAAGGTGACACAGTGGTTGTTGGAGATGTACGTTGCTTGTCTATTAATACTTTTGTGCTCTTTTATTGAAGTAAAACCAGTGTCCAACTTGTAGCATCTTTTTTTTTTTTTTTTTAAATTAAGCAACTTGTAGCATCTGTCTTCTAATATATAATGTCCAATGACCACATATTCCCAATTTCTTCCTCCAGATGGAAATGGTGTGGCATGATTCTGCAAATAGTTCTGGTCCATCAAATATTAAGAAAGGAGATGCAGAAACAATCAAGTGGCCTCAGTGGAAGTGATCTTCATGTGTTATTTTGCTGCTAACTGATTGTTGGAAGAAAGGTATAGCCATTGCAATTTGTTTGTTTTTGGGTAATACCAAAGTAATTTCTATTGTTTCCCTATATGATCTTGACACAGAGGTTTGGTTACAACTTTTGAGACAAAGAAGAGGCTTTGGTATATTTATGGCAAAATCCCTTCATTTCTGGTTATATTATACTTGTAATCATGATGGTAATATATACACATTTGTGCACACACATGACCATACTCTCAAGCAAAAAGGCTTTCACATGCGCATCCATCAATTACGGGCTTGCATACCCACACACTGAATGTATATTATCCATGAAGGTGTTTTAATAAAAAGTGGAACTGATGTACAATGCTTTCTGATGGTGCAGTTAATATATACAGCAGCTATCTCTGTTCATTGACAAGATAAAGAATGGCAGTTGATGGAAACACGCTGTGGAAGCCACAGAGAAGCAACTTTGCAAAGAAGATCATCTACCACTACCAGTTTGCATGACTGGCAGTTGACTTTAATGATGTGAAGCTAATCAACATACTCCATATTGCAATAACAGTAGTGCTGAATGGATGTCCATGCAGTCAACCACTTCTCAACTCAACACTGATGTGATGTGTATTTGACGCTCAAGATCTTTTGTTCTCCAATTGCAAATAACAGTAACTCAGAGGTGTGTAATATATATGGATACATTAATATTTGATTAATTTAATTTAATAATATTTATTTTATTAATAATTATTGCTTGCTGCATACAATACAAGCATGCATAAAAATTCATGTATATAACTGTTGTATGGTAACCGAGAGCTTCTGAAACGAACATCTAGAATCTGGACACTAACAAAGCATTCAAACAAGCAAAACATTTGGAGTTCGAACCCTCCCTTAGTGTCCAGATTTTGGACGTTCGTTTTAGAAGTTTTGCCATACGACTAAAACGAACCCCTTTGTCATATGCAACATGTCATAGGCTAGTTTGGATGATCAGTTTTGCAATAAGAGAGTTGAATATAACAATGGTATGCAAGAACTTGTCATGCATGCATCAATAGTATTGTGGGTTTGACAAGAAAAGGTTCTAGTTTCTACGTGGTTTGGGAGTAGGGAGTTGGGGAGCAAATGTCGTGGTTTGTGCCCCAGAGCAAAGACAAGAGGACGAGGTCAGAGTCAGTCAGAGTCAGTCAGAGTCACCCTTCATCCTTGGCCGTCCAATCTGAATCAAACCGTCCGTATTGAATCTTTGACCCCTCCCTTATAGTCTTATAGATTCGCTTTCACTGTTGTTCTCTACTGGGATTCTGTTTTGGGAATCCCTGCACCTGCACCCAGCAAATCCTGGCTCTAACCTCGTATCTCCATTTTACCCCACCGTGGTGCCGTGATTTACGTACCCCGTACCCACGTACGGAGATCTTGTTCTTAGCTGCTACGTCAGCGTGACGTCAGCTAATGCCTGAGCTGAAGAGACGTACGCTTTGAAGGTATGGTTCTGGTCCTACTGACTGCATTCTTGCTTACGTGGTAACAGTGTCCACGTGTCAGGGCTAGTTCTTGGCAGAATGGCAGGCCTCCTCCACCACCTCAAATAGTATAGTCCATGACCCCCTATCGAACTAGGTTTGATATTGTAAATTTTCAGAAAGGAATTTAGGCAATCATTATCTAACAATTTATTTAATTAATTTTATGGCCACTTTAGATTCTCTATTCACGTGATGTGATGGTGTCACTTGATATTCATTTGTTAATTCTAAGTATGTATGCCTGGAAAAAAAATAAAAAAAAATCTTTGCATGTATTAGTAACTTGTGAGTGTGAGTGGGGTTTATAGCCTAGTATTTACTTCTACATTTAGGGTTTTTCTCATGTTTGGGAAAAAAAAACTTCTTTGACATGAATGCATATACTTTTATGTATTTAGCACATTAAATAGATACAAGAAAAATCTACATTTGTAATGTAAATTTTTATTCCCTATTACAGTTCTATTTAGGATTTCATGCCTTATTTTTTTTTTTTGTAAAAGTTTATTCGCACAAATGCTACTTGAGAGTAATTTTTATTCTCACTTTGTCCCTTAAAAGTTTAATTTTCTCATTTCGTTTTCCAAACTTTACAAACACTTTTAGTAAATTATATTCCGTCAAGTTCATCAATAACTCTGTCAAATAAAATATCAAAATATTCATCTACGTAAGTGCCACATCGAATTTTTGAATAAAGTCATTGACGGACTTAACGGAATATAAAGTTTGTAAAACTCAAAAAATAAAATGAGAAAATTAAAATTTAAAGGAGTAAAGTGAAAATAAAAAAATACTTTCAAAAACCATTTGTGATAATAAGCCTTTTGTAAATTAGAAAAGAGTTTGAGGTTTAAACAGAGTAAACCCCAAAGCACTGCCCCACTGGGGCATAATATAATAAGCTCAGTTATGGAAACAAAGAGACAGTCTTAGCCATCAAGGCCATGAAAGCATGGATTTGCCCAAACTAAGAGACTAGTCTTCATTCATTCATTGCATGATGATAAACAATAGGGTCTGCCACATTGGGGTTACATCAGAAAGCAATCATAGCCTGCCACATCACCCACTGGAGGAACACAATGTTCATTTGCCCAGGCAAATTGCATTTCTAGCTTTAACACCACTAATATATTAACATGCCAAGCAAAAACCCAAAAAAAAAAAAAAAAGGCATATTATATGTGTAATGAGACTGCAGCCTAGTGGAAGGACACGAGCGTGTGTTGCATTTTACTAGAAAGTAGAAAGCAGCTGAACCACAAAAGGCTCAAATCTAACACGGGATTGGGACATTTTGAATCTAAGTGCAAAATTTTTCTTCATTATAAACAATTAAACACCACTAATCTCAAAAGTGTCCTCTTCTCTCTCTCTCTCTCTCTCTCTCTCTCTCCCTCTCTCTCTCCAAAGTCCAAGTCCAAGTCCAAGTCCTAACAAAAGACACATCCATCTTTTTCCCTAAATCCCGGGGGAACCTTGAACACTAATGTAAAGTGTGTGTTGCCTGTTTTGGGGAATGTGCAAAATTCTAATTTGACCCAAACCAGACCAGACTCATGTCAAATAATGAAACTTTTTCTGGTCAGAAAATAATAAAACTTGGAAAAAGGGAATGGACAGTGTTCCAGAGTGAGTGAGAGGGAGGCCCCTACCCCATCTCTTATTTTTTTGGTCAGTTTTTAATACAATTACAAGCCCCATCCATTTAAGGGAAATGGAAATCTAAGTACTCTGTCAACTTTGTTGTATTGCACTCCATCATTTCCAACTAGCTCAAACTTTTCAGATGCCTGGCCAAAAAAAAAAAAAAACTTTTCAGATGGGGCTTGACTAAGACTAACCTTTTTTCTCTTCCAATCTTAAATTCATTAAAAAAACAAAAACAAAAAAAGAAACCTTCATTTTTCATAATTGATTAAGATGGGGTTTAATGAAGCAATCCTATCTATTTGGGTTTGAAGTGGTTTCTTCAAACAAATCCTCAGTGGAGAAGTCAAGGGTCATAGATTCCAATTGAGTCCATCTCATTTCTTAAAAAGAAACAAAACAAATTTTTTTTATTTAAATCTTTGATAAATTTCAGTTACATTATCTTACAAGTAACATCTCTCTCACCCCATCAAAGTTTTGTTCAACTATTTGAAATGTATCACTTTTTTTCATTGTTTATATTTGTTAGGTCCATTACACTATTGCAACAGACCATGACAATGACTAGTGGCAAAGCATTGCAAGATTTGGAAATGCCAAATGAACTGAAAACAGATTGACCCATTTGATATTATGATTAGTTTATGTCATTCCCAATGCCATTTAGCCAATGTGAGGTTTAATCAAAGGGAATAAATAGTGGTTTTTCTTATTGGAAAGTGCTAATTAAATGGATTGATGCCCCACTTATAACTTTTGTTTGGGCAGTTTTTTAAGCTTTTGATTGCCTTTTGACTTGGCCTTTTCTAGTTACTTTCGGAGTTGGGAAACAATGACCCATGTCTCAATCAAACTTTGCTATATTCTACTTGAAAAGATGTTACTTAAGAGGGTACTTTGTGGGTAACTTATAGTAAATATAGAATGCTCACCATCTTTTTGCTGCATACAGGTTCTGTTTATGACTGTTCATTAGTTTATCCTTGGTTTGAAACTTAATAATGTAACATGGTTTATTATTGATCAAAAGCACCAACACCACAAGCTTCAAACATTTATATAACTATTTCATGGTTAAAACATTCTTAATATTTATCACCATTCATCGTTTGGAGTGAGTGAATATGTTACCTGCAAATATAGTAGTGTAAAACTAAGCTTTTAAGTTACATATATAACCTTGCTGTGTACCTGAAAAAGGAGTGATCAAGTGGACAACTTTTAGGACATTCAGCATCTTCTATTACTTGATCAGCTTGATGGGAAACTTTATAAAATGACACATTTTGATCTGTATTATCAATAATTAATAATTTTGACTTTTTTAGTTAGTAAGAAGACTGAAGTATCCAAAGAGTCAAGAATGTCGAGATTAGAGCTAAGTTAGTGTAGTGTTTATATTTATGGGAGAGGTAATTCGGTCTAAAAATTACCCAAAAAATAAAAATTGTTGACTTTTGATAAAATTGTAAGAAATGGTAAACGTCTTATCAAAATGGGTCATTTTATAAAATTTCTCCTTCAATGTAAGCATGAATCCTATACATATATATGAGGGGCACAAAGACCAACAAAACAAAACAAGCATAAGAGTATAAAACTTTGAGTAATGGGGCCCTTATGAGGGAACCTATTGTTTTTTGTACTCTGATGTGGGGTTGTTTCCATGATGCAGACCAGAGGAGCTTAATAGAATATGTTGGTTCTTTCATAATTTCGATTTAGTAGAGAGAAAACCTTAACTGCTCCGTTTGAAAATCATGAAGCAGACAAGAAAGTTACAAGGAATTTGGTTGCATAAAATGCGGACTTACATGTGAATAGTGGAGATAAATTTTTGTTGGTACATCTCATTAATTCAAAAAAAAAAAAATTAAGACTTTCTGTAGGAGTCGGTACACAAAAACCACGCAGCTGTTTTGCCTTTTCTGGTTTTATATGTCTATTTGATTCATCCAACCTCTCAAGGATTTTATATCTACCGTCCAAAAACTTTGACATTTCAACTTGGATCTCCAAAACTTGAATTCTAATATATTAATGGTTCATGTAGATTAAACAGTAGCTCCACATGTGACTTGATCATACATTAAGATTCAAAATTATAAATTCTTAACAAATCCCAATAGCTTACATAGGCCTGATGTAATAATTAGCTCATAATTAGCAACTACATGTTTGAAATTCTATAGTGGAATGACTAACGAGTGAGTGAGTTGATTTCCAAACTATAGTCATGCAATTAAGTTACAGATACAGAAATTATATTTTACTATTTTAGGGTCTTTTCGGAACTTGGAGGACAGTGACTGTAGAAAGAAAATAAAAAACTGAGAGCAGTTCGTAGGCCTCCATTTTGAGTTTTTGACAAGTACTTTTACTGCATGCTGGAATCTACATTTTCACCTACAAGTGCTAGCTTATTATTATTGAAGTTGTAGGAGCTATGGGATTAAATAGCAATGAGAAAAAGAAAGATTTTGAAAGTAGGTGGAAAGGGAAGGATGGTCTTCCACAGAATGACATCTGCAATGTCCTTTCTCAAGGCTCCTTCATGATTATATCATATAGTCTTCTTTAAAAGACTTCCCATCACAACTTCCACATACTTCCATTCAAACCCAAAACCAAAACCAAAAAACCTCTACTCCTCTCATTATCTTCTGCAATCTGCTCTCACTCACCCACTCACATTCTGTCTGTACCTCTCTTATATTTTCATCAACTTACTCATTGAAGCACATTTTCTCTACCATGCCAATGTCCGCCTCCAAAACCTTAGATAAACCCCTTAAAGTTTATGAACCTGGTCAGGCCCAAATGGGTTTTGCTGTGGTGCAGCGCAGCACACCCCCTCCCTCTCAATCTGGTGAGAGAAGAGGCAGGAGAAAGCAAGCAGAGCCAGGGAGGTTTCTTGGGGTGAGGAGAAGACCTTGGGGTAGATATGCTGCTGAGATTAGAGACCCTAGTACTAAAGAAAGGCACTGGCTTGGCACATTTGACACTGCTCAAGAAGCAGCTCTTGCTTATGACAGAGCTGCTCTGTCCATGAAAGGCTCACAAGCAAGAACCAACTTCATATACTCTGACAACTCCACTTTCCAGTCTCTTCTAACACTACCCTTTGATGTTCAAACTCTATTGCCACAACAACAATCACCACACTTCTTCTCTGCAGGCGATACTAGTAACACTACTGCTGCAGCTACTATTACTACTACTACTAAACAACCCACCAATCAGAACAGTCCAGCTCCTCATGATCAATCTGGCATTTTTCAGAATGATCAAACCCCCAATATTATTAGGTCCAAAAACAACTCATATGGTTCATCATCAGCTCATGATGATGATAGTTTCTTTTTCTGCAATGATTCTAATTCTAATTCAGGCTACTTGGCCTGCATAGTTCCTGATAACTGCTTGAGGCCTCCTTCCAAAAGCAGTACTGACTTCAGTCCTGCTTTGAATGTTGATCAAAACTCTAGCTTTACAAACACTCACTCCATTGAAACTAAATCACATTGTGACAGCAGTACACTCCCTCTAGATGTTATGAATGTGCAAGCTGCACTAATGGCTTCTTCGAACCCAGGAGATCAGCTTCCTTGCTTTGATGGATTCAGCCGTGGATTCTGGGATAACCAGCAGTACTACTCATCATGGGAGTTGAATTCAAAAGAGCTCTCTGCAGCAGCCATGGTGGACAACACATTGATGATTGATCAAGAAGGGTGCATGGGAGCTAATCTGTATCCGATCATAGACAATTCTAATACTACTTATGGCTTAACATCTCAGGCCACTTCTTCATTCTCTTGCTCTCCATCAGTTCCTCCTTTTGGTGATGCAGCAGTCATTGACTTTGGCCACTCACTCTTCTAACTCTCTGGTGTGTATCTATGAATAATTAAGTACTGAGATTATAAATTTACAATCATAATCATTCCATTTATGTGCCTGCACTTGGTTTTTGATCTTGTGTCTTGGGTTTTTGCAACTCTTTCTTACATTGTAGTTACCCCCAACAAAAAAAAAAAAAAAAAAAATCCATTTGAGGTGGAGGAGATCTGGAATGTTTATTATGGTTCTACCAAGTTTTAATGGAAATTGTTTGATCAGAGCTCTAGTACTTTCTTTGTCCCATATTTTTGGATCCATTTGATAATGCTGCCTAGCTATGTCTTTATGGCTATACATTATTGTACATATGCATATGTATGTAATAGCAGCTGCATTATGTTGTCTATCTTTTGGGCTATTTGCCTGACCTTTTACTGACAACGTCCCCTAACAAAAGATGCATGCAACTTAATATATATAGGTTCAGAAAAACGGATGGAGTACTCAGTACTCATCATGGACCACCAAGCTAAGCTAGCTATCAGCCACAAAAACAACACTTCTCTTTATTTGTTGCTTTCTATTTGAGATGCATAGCCCTAATTCAATAATGGTGGGGTAACCTGCCATGACTAGAGTTCAACTCTCAATTTTTACTGTTTAAGGATTTTAGACGATTACTGTGGCCATGGTGACTGCAGCATATAGTCTATGCTCCTAGTTTATGGAAGGGGCATACAAGGCTCTCTGGGTATGCTTGCTTTTGTTGGTAGCATTTTTGTTAGAAGCACATAAATTTTTTTATTAAAAGTTTAAGAGTTTTTTGTAAAGAGGGAGGCTATGCAAACCACCCTTTTGTGCTGAGTTGACCACCCTAATAAATTTTTTTCAATTTTTTTCCTATTTTACCCTTTATTGCAAAAACATGATAAAATCACCCAGATCCATTCGGTGGTCATCTACCGAAATATCCACCAATATTCGGCAGATAAGTGTCGAATAAATACAAATATTTCGGCAGATAACTGTCGAATGCATTTTTTATTTCCATTCGGTAGTTATCCACCGAATAATCCACCAATGTTTAGCAGATAACTGTCGAATAACCATAAATATTTCGGTAGATAACTGTCGAATGACCTAATGAACAAAATTGAAATTTGTTTGTTTTAAGGGTAAAGTTGGAATTTTAAAATAGGGTGGTCAACTTAGCAATTTAGGGTGGTCTGAATAGCATTGGCCATTTGTAAATCATTTAAAGAGCACTAATATATAATTCTATAATCCCAAAAACACTTTTAGATAATTGTGTCAAATAATACCAAAAGTGCTTTTGACCGTCTAAAAGCATTTCCAAACCTTATAAAATCCCCCTTAAACAAACCCTTAATATCCACTCCAAGACTAAAGTAAGATATATAAGCACCAAATCTAGTGTTTTCTTTTTTGTCCCTTGTTGAAGGATGCTCAAGCAATACTGGTTTTTAAAAGTAATTAGATCCATTTTCATTAAGTTAGCCACCATAGTTCAGTGTCTTTAATCCTGGATTCTTTTTTTTTTTTCTTTTTTCTTTCAGCCATGTTCTTCAAAGTTCAAACCTGAATTAGATTATGGAAAATCTGACTCAATAGTAATAAGGCATTTGTATAAAGTGCTGTATATTAAAAGCTATTACAGGTTCGACCAAAAAAAAAGCTATTACAGGTAATGAAGTTGTGAATTCAGTCTCTTTTCCATATAACTTGATAGGTAATGAAGTTAATGGCAATGCAATAGAAGTTAATTTTCATTTTAGGGAGAAAAGATCACTAACAAGAAAATTGAAAATAATGGGTATTATGGGAAATTCATGCATAAACCCCATAATATCTTTCCTGGGGAATATCTTCAGCAGTTCAGCTCATTCATATGGTACTTGGGCAAATCTTAGGGAGGGGTGAAGATATGATCAAAGCCATAAAGTTCCTAAACTGCACATCCCATCAATTTCAACCTATATTTAGTAGGTAAGAAATGTAAAAGGCAAGACTTGTAGCCTATTGATGGACCAAGTTCTGTATAACATTTTTATCTTAAAGCCATGCTGCCCATATATCAAACTGGAAGAGTTGCCAAAAAGCAACAGAATCATCAAACAGAGGACCCAAACCCCAAAAGTACCCTAATGAAAAGGGAAGTACAGGCCCAAATCTGAAATGGCCTTACTTATACCAAGCAGCTTGATTTGAAGCAAAAACCAAAAAGAAAAAAAATCATCATCATCTCATCTTTTTCCTTTAGTTTAAAGACAGTTGACCACATTCATTCTCACAAAACCTTCAGACCAAGGTTCACCTGACAATGCCAATAGTTGTCTAGAATACAGAGAAAAGAGATCATATTCATAATCTGTCACAAACAGTGATAAATTCCAAAAGTTTTTTTTTTTTTTTCTGCAATAAGTTTACCTATGATTTGGCATATGTATAAGCAGTAGAGGAAAGTAACAAAGACCAGTCTCCTCACTAAATGAGGATATCAAGGAAGAGAGAGATTATTACACAGTCAAGAGTGCTTCTTCATACACTTTGTATTTCATAATAAATTTATCAATAACATGGTCAAGCATTTCAATTGACAATTGACACAGCATAACACTATGTATCTGATGATTCTGATCCCATATAAAGTAGCACTGTGATGCCTTCTTGGGTCTTTGAATTACTTCTCTTTTTCAAAATAGACCTTGGACAAAAAGTGGGGGAACATGAGTTCGAATTCCCAAGTTGAACTGAAAGCTTGCTCCCCAATTTAAAAGAAAATTTGGAAAGGATAGACATGAATACACGGTCAATGCAAAAAAAACAACACCGTGGAACTAATCTTTTCATTCAGAAAAAGGCTGGAGCACAATGAACATAACACACTCCAAAATTGGAGAGCTGGACACAGTTTTTCCTAAATGGAACTGCAAATTCTTTCATGGTTATTGAAGAGCAGGGGGAAGGCTATATGGGGTTTGCTAAACTTTTAGAGGTTGGCCATGGCTTATTCAAGATAAAAGAGGGATGGCCATATAAAGATGATATAAACACAGAGATGAACATAACTGATGTATGCTAAGCCAGTGAGATATGAAGCCTCTATTGGAGGACTTGCAAAAAAAAATAAAATTATGATGCTTTGGTTGGAGAAAGTTGATCAAAAAAGAAGAATGAAAAATTGCTTGCCATTGCTTAGCTTGAACTATGAGACTCTGTACTGACGCAGCTGCTAGTTGAAGGACCAGAACCCTGAGCAGACTGTTGGACACCCAAATGCATGATACCACCCTTAGAAACAGTTGAACCAACTGATCCACTAGCAGTGCTCAGTGATGAAGACATTCTGGCTGAAATTGAGTCCTTGCTGGACCCTGAATTAAGTTCAGGCCGCAATTCTGAAGATGAGGATGATGGGGCTAGCGTACCAACTGATGAACCCACAGGGTACGGTGCAACTGGCATATCAGCAAGAGAAGATGCTGATGGACTGTAACTGAGTGTTCCAATCGGGTGGTCAAATTTGCATGCAGGTCCAAACTTGCATGCTCCACGTTGTGCATAGTGAGTGCAAAGTGGTGCACCCTGAATATCACACACAGAATTTCAAATTCCCAGCAGATATATATGATCATGAGAGAGAGAGAGAGAGAGAGAGAGAGAGAGAGAGAGAGAGTGAGTCAAGTGCATAACTAACCAAAGAAGGGCATTCAAAGTAAAAAAAAAATGCACAAAAAATACTGAACATAATAATAATGTTAAGAAAGAAGACCAGTAAATTGAGTTAACCAATAATAATAATGATCTTGACAACCAACAGTAACATATACAAGTAAATATGCACATTTAGTGAAAATGCAGAGGACAAGCAGATTTACAGCCAATATCACCAAGAAATACCCACAAAAAAAAAATGCTAATGCAAGGGAAAATAAAGAAACACTGAAAAGGCTGTAACTTGAAAAAATGAAACCCAAAAAGTAATGATCCCAAAATGGGCCCTAGGACAAAACAATCATCATACATTACAAGGATATCCAGATGGTGGAGACAATTCAAGGGTTTAGAGACAATTCACGTGTTTCTAAAGCAGTGAAACTGAAATATAACAGTTAGAGAAGCAGTATTTTAGTAACAAAAAAGAACCAGACCTAATAGTAATTGCCTTCTAAAAGCACAAAACAGAAATGCAGACAACACACATGCCCCATGAACAAAGATGAGCACACACATACAGAGTACAAAAGATCCTGCAAATAAATGAAACATTGAAATCTTTCTTTACAAATTCATAACTGAAGAGAAAAGGCCCTCAATGAATATGCTAAAACATTTAAAAGGAAAAGAGTGGCAACTCAATTGCATTCTAGATAAACATAAAGGCCAACTTAAATTCCTAGTCAGAGGAGGAAAACAAAAAGAAATTTAGATGGATATACTAAGACTGAGTAATGTTCTTTTTACTGGAGTGTCTGGTAATTTATGCTGTCAAACTACCAATCAAGATCACACATTTGGACATGAATTCATCTGATGAATGGTCCTAATTGATAGTCTAGTAACAAAACATGGAAAAAGAGCATTTCCCTACTAAGCTTACCATTTCTAATACCAACAAATACCTATTTTGCAAATGTAGAAAAGCAGCATGAGCTCTAATTCTCGTGATCTTGGGATAAGTACAGACAAGAAGTGAGTGATCAAGGAACAAGTTGATTATAGAATGAAAGCACTGTAGCTGAAGAAAGAGCTGGTTCAAGGTGAGCTACAGAAATCACTAAAGTGAGGAATTTCTGACGAAAAATATGAGAATGATGAAACCTAAATAAACTAGAAGAGCAAAGCATTCCAGAATATTAGAGAGAGAGAGAGAGAGAGAGAGAGAATCAGATAGTTTATATATGAAAAAGCATTTTATAGTACATATAACAGTTTTAAGTTAAAACAAGCTGATAAATCATGCCCTAGTAAAAGCATAAAAATACAAAGGAGTTGTAAGGGCAGCTCACCGGGCGTGAAGGAAGACCAGTTGGACCAAGGACAAGAGTTGTTTTTGGTGCAACAACTTCTGGCGGATGATGATATCTACATGAAGACCCAAATTTACAATCCCCTGTTCTCAAGTAATACTGGCATTCTGTTTGGCCAGGTCTTTCTGGAAATAAGTGCTCCTTCTGACTAGTGGTTGGCAGACCAAGAGAAGAAGGTATAGGTTGATAGACTCCTGTATAGGCAGGCGCTGATGGAGATAGTTGAGCTAACCCATAAAGCGTCCCTGAACCAACAGCAGGTTGAGTACTAGGGGAGGGTAACGGGCTTGCAGGTGCCTGCACCACATGGCTAACAGCTTAATGGAAATTCATTAACTTAAAAGATAATGGATCAAGAAAAATGATACTTACCGGATATGGACTCCAACCTGGAAAAGGGACCATGCCAGGAGAAAGCAACATTGGACCATAGGGGCTTTGAACATATGAGCCCGGTAGCAAAGGAGGCCTTGTAAGTACTACTCCGTACGGTTGTGATGAAACAGATGGAGATTGAACAGTTTGATACAATGTGGGTGCAGGTACAGGAGGAACTTGAGGTGCTGGTGATGGCACTGGAAGTTGAATGCCAGCTGGCTGTGGATGATGAAATTTACAAGTTGCACCAAACTTACACTGTCCAGTTTTCACATAGTAGGAACACTCTCTTTCACCCTGTTTTATTTGGAAAAAATCCATGATGGCAACACTTTACCTAACATTCATGAACTGGAATTTCCAATATGACATATAATTGAAGAATTAGATTTATAAATCAAGAAATACAGACCTGTCGTAATGGGTATCCATAATAATTCAGTGACACAGGGCCAACAGAACCTCCTCCCTGCTTAGGATGGTGGTACTTACAAGAAGCGCCAAACTTGCAAGTCCCCGTCCTCATATAATACTGCCATTTAAGAATCACGGCCCAATGAATCAATAGAAAGTGAGTTCACAATTTTCAAGGATTACCAAACAGACAAAGCATGTAATCATCAACAGAGGACGTTACTTCCATCCGGAACACATAAGAACGAAAGCTGAATATGTGAACTGTCAGAATTAAGTAAATGCATATTACTCGGTGGCGACATTTTGGCCTAAACCCCAAGCTTCAAAATCAGTTAGCAAAACCAAGTTAAGTACCTGGCACACAGGCTGGCCCACTCGCTCAGGGTACTCCACTCCACCAGGTCTTGCAGCTCCAGTAACCTGAGAAACATGTATCTTTCAATTTTGACTAGTAAACAAGTGATGTTATTGATATCAACTGCATAGATCTTATTAAATATACTCCAGAAAAAAAAAAAAAAAAAATTACAAATTTCTCCACAATGACTTAAAATTCATTAAATTCAGAACATCCCCACTAGTCAAATTGCTTAAACCTCATAATCTTCATCATCAAATCTGCATACAAAACCACAACACCTCCACTGACACACAAGATCAAACCAAATTGGACCCCAAAACCAAATGACCACACTGAAAATCAATCAAAACCATGCACATAAGCCCTAAGCTCAGCCAATTCAAGCAGTTAAAAAAGGGAATTCAATAAAATTACCGCGCTACGATCACGGGGATGATTGTACCGACACCGTGAGCCGTACCCACAAATCCCAGTCCTCAAATAGTAACTACAATCGGCCTCCTCGGGCCGTTCCGGGTACGATTCCCCGCCGCCGAGCCCCAACTGCCACATAGACTCTGCATTTTGCGGAAAACCAAGATCAAGCCCAATTCGAAAACCAGCCCCACATTCGCTCCAAAAACCCATCAAATCGCAATGTTCGGAACCCGAAATTCAATCCAAATTCAAACGAAATTGAAATGCAGAGTGCGAGAAAGAAAAGGTCTCACCTGCCAGCCCTGTTTCGGGTCCCGGAGCGGTCCACTCGGGCGACGGATCGGACTGTGATCCTTCTGTTGTCCGACCGTACCGCTCCATTGTACGGTCACACTGAATCACTTCTCTTCGATTCTGCAGTTAACAATCCAGATGGTTCCAGAATCTCTCTCTCTCTCTCTCTCTCTCTCTCTCCCTCTGTCTGTTTCTCTCTCTGCACAAGGAATGAGAGGTTCTGATCAAATGGGGTATGAAAAACTGAAAAGGGTTTGGATTTCCAGGCCTCGACTCTCTCTCTCTCTCTCTATCTCTCTCACTTTCACACACACACACACACAAGCACTGTGTGTCTCTCTCTCTCTCTGTTTTGGTTTTGGTTTTGGTTCTCTCTCTCTCTCTAGCTATCAGATTTCAAAGCGTTTTTTGGTTTTGATCTCTTACTTTTCTCCTCAACTTTGCGAGGTTCTTTTTTTATTTTTATGGGTCTCTCTGAGTCCGTTGGTTGGTTTATATACGCGCCAAACATACAAGGAAATTGCCCACCATTATTACCTGAATTTCATTTTCCTTCTTTTCATATATTGTTTTCACTAAAAACATTCTTTTTCAAAAAATAAAAAACTACGTGGGTTAGCAACAACAGGTAGCAGTTTCAGACTTTCAGTGTGGCTTGTGCTGTCTGAAATGACGAGAATGCCCCTGAATTTCGACATGTGACTGAAGAAGTCCATGTATTGTGGGAATATGACAGACACAGAGTTGTCCTTTTACCACCAAAGATTTTATTACAGAGTCACAGACAGTTAATGATGGGATTAAACAAATCTAAATCTAATCCTCTGCAAGCTGACTGCAAAGTGCACGCAAAAGGTATTAAGGTGTAAAAAAATAAAACATCAAAATAGAATTAGGAAAGTAAAAAATAAAGATTAAGGTTGTGTTGTGTTGCGTGTTGTTAGTTTGTTACTAGTGGAGGCTGTTAGCACAGATGCTCATGTTGTCTGGTCGACGTGGCATCACGGCATCGAAGAATGACGGATCTTCCTTAAATTTTGTTTAAAACTAAAAAGGTTACAAAATAGTACAATGAGAAGGAGAGTTGAGGTTTTATTGAACCTTTTACATTTCAAGGGGGATCTATCTAGCATTGTGTGCAATTTCTTTTTTTTTTTCCTGTTTCTCAAACATACAAAATAGTACATTAATGGGGGAGTTAAAAACTTAAAACTACGAATTTCTACTTTTGCTTAACTTAAACACCCACCCCCCAAAAGATTCTTTATAAATTGTATGTATTATTTTATGGACTTTTAATCTTTATTTTTGCTCACATTCACTCAACAAGCAATTACAAACTTGTAATAAAAGCAACGAAATCACTTGATGTTCTAATTACGGATTCACTCAACTTCTATAAATTTACCACTTTTTTACTTACACATACTTTTCAAAATTCAATTAAAAGTTGGTAGAGAATGACCATTTGAATATTGGATGACATCGATGAGATATTGTTTATGTCAAATCGGTTTTGAAATTTACTAATTTAGTAACCATCATGTTAGTAATACATTAAATCCAACAATTAATTTAACAACAAATGAATCACAAACAAAAAACACTGCATGAGTGCATCTACGTGGTGCAGCGCCCTAACTAGCACTACATTGTTGTGCCATTTGTTTTAGCATCATGTTAAGTGTATTTTAGGGATAATGAGTTTAAGGGGTAAGTGAGTTGAGTCATTTTCCCTTTTCTAAGAAAAAATTATGAGAATAAAAATATGAGCCGGATGGGGGAACATTTTTAGTGAATGTCAGTAATACCACTCTTTAGTATTCACTCCTTCACCAATATGTGAATGATTAAATTTAGTTAGTATTTATGCTTAATTAGTTGTTCTTTTACTAGGCATGTTTTTCAAGATTTAAAGTCCCAAAGTGGAGAATAGGAAAAACAAAAAGCAACAAACCTACTTATGCAGAACCCATATTACTGATATTTCTTACATGATGTTATTCGTGTGGGATTCATGAGGTGAAATACTAAAATTCCTTTACAACCCACTTATGTAAATGGTTTTATCTTAGTCAATGCAATATATATAATTAGACGTAGCAAATTTTGACACGACACAAATTCAATATGAAGTTAGCAAGTTAATTAGAGTTGATCATTTCTTGACACGAACATGATTATAACATAACACACTAAACACAAATAATAAATATATCAGGTCAGTATCAAACATGTGTAACACGATTTTATGGTTTTGTTATTATCATAATTAAATATATTTTTGTTTTATAAGTGATGCATAAATGATAAGTTCGGTTTTAAAAAAGAAATTATGTTTAAGTTATTAGATTACAAGATATATGGAGTCAACCTAAATACGACACGATTGTAAATGAGTTGGGTGTTGAATAATATTTAATACGAACACGAAATGACACGATACTAACATGATCGAATTGCCACCTATATGTATAATATTAATAGTCCATAAACCGTAACTCCAGTGGCATGAATGTGAGGAGTCAAAGGTAGAGAGAAATTAGTAGAGGATCTAGATCCATTTCATTATATGAGAGAATGAAGATTCAAACTTAAGATTTTTGCAATATTGCAAATATAAATATCACTAATCTAATAATTAGTTGATAATGATACAGATATAATATTGTACAGAAAAATATTACTAAAAAAGAGATGAATTTGATTCCAATAGGCTACCAAGCCAAAGAGTTTTCTATTTCCCTGGTTTATTGGACAATATTGACGTTATTGAGACGTACGTCTTAGACATTGTATGTCTTCAAGATCGAACTACCAAAAATTACTTTAACAATTTTCTTAGATATCAGTGAAGTCATACCATTTCATTACTGGCCTTTATAACTTATCTTAGTGCTATATACCAAAATGGAGGTCTTAAATATGTGTGTCCAATTACTATGTTTGTATTAATTTATCATTAGGTTTTTAAAATGGAAAATAATACATGAGAAATAAGAGGAGCTCAAGGCACATTGGTTACTGGTGAAACATAAAGTCAAGTGGTTTATATGTCAAAGGATGAATTCAATAATTTACAAATTTCTCGAATTTAAATCTCAGTATGAAAACAATTCCGTTCAATTAAAAAGTTGAAAAAATAATTGTATAGCAAGTTTATCTTCGATGAAGATGTACAATGTTTACAATGTATACAAATACATTATATAATAGTGAGGACAAAATTAGTTCTCAAACCTGAATACCTAATTTCTCATAAGAGAAAAGCTAAAACGGTAGACAAATAACACAAATTTTGACAAAAAAATAATAATAATTTCATTTCAGCACTTCAAGTTTGCTTCAAATTTTAATTTAGTACTTTATGTTTAAAATCTTATAATGTCATAACTCATCTTTCCAATTTGTTGCAATATCATTCCTCTGTCAGTATGATTGTTAAAATATCTCTTCAATACTAATGTAGAACTTACATGGCACTCCCACAATGCTGACTGGATACCATATAGTCTAACAATATGACACATTATGCCACATAGTATAAAAAATAATTTAAAATCTAAAAATTGAAAAGAAAAAGATTAATAATTATGTGTCATGTTTTTAGATTTTTAAGTATTTTTATGTCACGTAATATGACGTGGCCTGTTATCAAACCATGTGACATTCAGTCATCATTGTAGGAGTATCATGTAAGTGCCACATCAGCATTTAAGAGATTTCTTAACAGTCATATTAACATAGATATGTCATTGCAACAAATTAGAAAGATAAAGTATGATATTGTAAAATTTTAAACACGAGATACTTAATTGAAATTTGAAATAAATTTAAGATATTAAACTGAAATTAACAAAAAAATAAATAAATAAACAGAGGTAAAACACTTTTTGTATGAACCAACCACAAACTGACACGCATGCAATGAACCTCTCTGAGGTTTATTGTGTTTTCACATACATCCCCTGAGGTTTCAATAATTACACATACACCCCCTGAGGTTTCAAAACTATTTCATATAACCCCTTATAGTGAGCAAAAAATGATGATAAATTATGCAAAAATGCATGTTATGGGGTTAAATGGCCTAATAAGACTACTCAAGGTGTAAAGTCCAACCTCAATACAAATATTTTTATTTTTGTTTATTTATTTTTTTCTCTTGTAGGGGGTTATATGCAATAGTTTTGAAACTTCAAGGGATGTATGTGTAATTTTTTAAACCCTAGGGGTGTATGTGAAAAGACGCTAAACCTCAGGGGGTGTAAGTGTAATTAACTCATCTTAATTTTCAGGCAGTTCCTTAAGAAGCCGACGCTCTTAAACAGAGCGTGTGTCTACGCGCCAACAGTGACCATCAGCGGCTTCCGTACATCGCGTACGGGACATTGCACACTTACATAAAAAGATGAGCTTTCTTTTCAGTTTTATCTGTGTAGTTCAATGCTAAAGCAAATGTATCACACGCGCTGTTACAGCGCGTGGAACTAGAACTTAAATTCAGTTAAAGTCGCAAACAATCGGACGGCTGGGATCTGTTTGTCCAAAATGGACGGCTGGGATCTGTTGAGTGTCGGCTTCTTGTGATGTGGTGATGCGTAGTAGGTAAGAAGTCCATAAATGCATAATTATAGGGTGGTGACCGTGGTGCAAGGGGGTGAATGCCTGTGACCGGGTGTAGCCGGTGGGCAGGAGATGTGATTGCGACGTGAGGAACCGGGGGGACCGGTAATCCGGTGGAATAGTGGTTTGTTTGACTTGGACAAGATTTGGCCACAAGTGGCACTTTTTAAGATTTGGTGCGATGGCTCTCGTTTGGACTGTAGCAATCGTATCTTATCAACCCAAATGTCGGCGAGCTGAGTTTGTGACTTTTCTTTTCTTTTTTCTCTTTTTGTTTTTTTATTTTCTTTTTGTATTTTTGTTTTCTTTGTGTAATTTTTGTGGGTTGGGTTTTTTTTGGTCGGTAAATAATTTGTGGGTTGGGTTTTGCTTAAGCTTGTGTTGTGGTGGGCTTTATTGGTTTTTAATGATCTATGAATGCTTGTGCGAATATTTGGGCTGGCAAAATTCTCTGGCCTTCCTTAAGTGGGTTTCATTTTCGTATCAAAAATGGAAAAAGGTGTTTTTCAAGTACTACAACTTGTTGGCTTGATTCCTTCTCTTATATTGCTAAAACCAACATCTACAGTTCTACACACACACATATTGTTTTTTCATTTTTGAGGCATATCACTAATAGTTCTTAAGCTTTTTCTGGGTCCCGCTTTCGTCTTAAAATGCAACATTTAATTCCTAAATTATCATTAGTGAGTTTAGTTGGTTTTTAACTTTAAAGCGGATAAATTTGTTATGAAATTTAACCATGTGAGTACTACGTAATCACTTTGTTAAAGGCATATAACATACTCAAATTGACAGAAGAGATCGAGGGAGCCCTTACCTTGCCAAAGTTCACAAGTTTCAAAGCTCAATGAATTCATGGCAACCAACTTATGCAATATTCAATTGGGCACAGAAGATTTTGCTCCTGCCTTGATACATTTCTTCTATTTCTTAATTACCATACAAATACAAATTTTTGCGTATAACTAACATTATATTTATGCAGTTTAACTATAAAAATCAATTAAAACCCACAATTCCAGTGAAAAGATATGTACTCTCCCAAACCAGCATAGTTTATTGAAGCAAGATTATTGGCAGCAGAGTTTTTCATGAGACAACAACAATATTGCAGTTTGTCGTAGTTGACCTGGTTGCACTTTGCTCTCTTGACAATAGCTTTATCATCCTGACAACCATGGCAAAGTTCAAAGCAACGAGCCTTTGAACAAGTTTCATTACGGTTTATAAGGTACACAAAGCAATATTTATCAGTGATCGCATCTACCTGGATTATGCTCACAAATTTCACTGCAAAATAAAATAATCAATCAGATATGCAAAACAAGGAAAACTTAGAAGAACCCTTACGGTCCATTTTCTTGTCGAGTGAAGACCTTAAGGTAAATCATGATTCATGAACATGTGCATTAATCACTCTTTTTATGACAAATTGAGAAACATATATATATATATATATAAGAATAGAGAAAGATAATTACCTGTGTAGAGCAAAAGAATAAGAGGAAGCAAGTGAAAGAAGGTAATAACTTGGACATCTCCATATATTTCCCGGAGCAACATAAAAGGAAGAAAATGGAATTAAAAAGATGGTTTTAGAGGGTTTGCTACATGAACTGTATATTGCATGTGATCAAATTGATGAATATTTATATGCATAAGAAGGAAATGAATTAAAAAGAAAGATATGACAATATTATTGAAGTTATTGTCTCATCATTGACTAAAGGCACAATTAATTATAGGGTCACTTTATAACTCAGAAAAACTTTTAACTTATAGAATTATGAAGGGCTATTAGTTTTGGGTTTATGATTAATTTGAACAGTCATTTCACTTTTAATAAAAACTATCCGCTGAAAATAAAGTGATTATTGGTCTTTTAACTTTTTTTAGTTTTTGGGGTTGTCGATTTCTCATATTGGTTGTACATATGAGAAATCACTGTAGCTGTGGATTTGACATATATCACTCTGGACTGAAACTGATCACTCTCTCTAACCGGCCATTTCTTAATAAATTTTGATTCATTAAAGAAAAAAAAATCAATTTCAACAGCCGATTCTTAATTCACAAGAATCGGCTGGAAAATTCACAAGAAAAATTAATTAATTAAGAGACTTCTTGGATGTTATATATTAATTATTGGCTTCGGCGGCCGAAACATCAACCATATATACCATATATATAGAGGATTTAGCCCCGATTGAGATTGCTGTGGAGGACCAAATAAAAACAGAAATAAGTTTTTAGGTGCTTTTGAAACTGTAGTGAATCACAATAACAATAAATATTTTATTTTACCCATACTACCCTTATTGATTTCTATAATTTTTATTTATTTATTTTAAATTAAAAAATTTGTACATTATTAGTTATATTTTATATTGTGATAATTAATTATGATATTTTATTTGTACGATTAAAATTATAATATACTTAAAAAAATAATAGGAATACTTATTTAATAATGTTATTCTTAAAAAAATTAATACTAATAAAAATTTGAAGCTAGCCACAAATTTAAAAAATAAGTAAAAAAATATTTTAGTTTTACCAAATAAATAAGTGAAATACACTTTCAGCATCATATTCATTTTAGTAATTATACACAGTCACAGCACTTTTACATTAACATTTAAGAAACACTTTGATATTGTTTTTTGCATTCACAGTACTTTTGAAAATATAGTTTACCAAACACTCAACTGCTTTACTTTACAGCTGATTTACTTCACAGCTTTTTTACTTTACAGCTATTTTTTCTCACAGCAATACTAAACTGGCCCTTAATTTTGATTTATCAATATTTTGCAACTAATGTTGTTGGACACTTGGACTATATATCTTTTCTAATCCCATCAATTTTATAATTGAACCCAATTCTTCGAACTATACATAGTACTATCTCTGTAAAGCAACCGTAAATGTTGTCATGTGCATGACTTCTATTTTTTTTTCTTCAACGTTCAGATCAATTTTATTTGGTGTACGATGTTTCTGATATTCACAACTGTACTAATGTTGTGGATATTAATTAACATGGTATGCAACAATAACTTAATTAATGATATTGCACCTAAGACACCGATAAATTATCTATTTTGAAAGTGGACGCAAATTTTATTCACTAAAGAATATAAGAAACATAAACATCATAAAAAAAATAAGTTTTATGAGCCACAAAAGCCCCTTCGTGGTCTTAAAATGAAAAATTTTAATAATAAAGAAATTAAGTGAAATTGTGCATCACTAACTACTTACCCTTGAAGAACAAATGAATCTTTATTAGATCCACACGCTTACAAAATTATTACAACTAAACGATATAAAAGAAATGTCAACAAAAAGTTCACGTCCCTCTTTATTTCTAAAGATATGATGTCCTAATCACTTAACTGCAGCCAAATATTTGACGATCTCAAATGTGTTGCTACCAATGGTGGCTCCTTATTTCGATAAATCATTTCTTGGGAGTTGGTAAATAATACTATTCCTATTAATCCTAACAGACATAAAAAGTGTAGATGTGTCTCAAACTCCCAATTATAGAATTTACAGTATGCTTGCAGTTGCACTTGGGAACAGACAACAGCAGTAATACCGTCCTTTTCCAGACCGACTTTTATCTTTAGTGCATTTGACTTTCTTGACAATAGCTTTAAAATCATGACAACCAGGGCAAAGCTTGTGGCAAATCTGCTTTGAACAATTTTCTTTTGGGTACACCCGGCAAGTATCACTCCCATGCACCTCCATTATCTGAAACTCATTGCAAATTTGTACATATCATATATATATATATATATATGCATGCACGTTACAATGAGACGTGTGGAGTAGACACCGATCAATCCGTAAGGGTGTACAGAAGGATATAGGAAAGGCAAAATTTTATGGTGTTGATCGATCGGCGTTAGGATCAACTCTTATATGAACAAGCTAATTAAGTAGGTAGAGAGAGAATTAAAATTGCATATATGTGTAGAACAGAAGGATGAGAGGAAGCAAGTGAAGCGATATAATGAATTTGGACCTCTCCATATATATGTGGAAAAATTTTCAAACAGCACACCTACTTTGGGGTCAATCTTAGTTTAGGACACCAGTTTGAATTTGTCTTAATGTAGGACACATATTTAGAATTTGTGTTAGTTTGGGACAATCCGTCAACTTCGTTAACTTTTTCGTCCAAAAAAAAATAATTTGGTTATTTCATATTTTTAAAACAAATAAAAACAACTAAAAAACAAAGCTTACTACCTAAAAAAATCAAAACTTTTTTTTTTGGAGGAAAACAAAATAATNACCCAGCCCCGAGAGAGAGAGAGAGAGAGAGTTTAATTCTTTTGTTTTTTTTTTTTCAATTTTAATCTTTTTAGTTTTTTAGTAGTAAGTTTTTTTTTTTTCCAGTTTTTAGTTTTTATTTGTTTGAAAAATATAAAATGATCAAATTATCCCTTATTTGGACGGAAAAGTCAACGGAGTTGACGAATTGTCCCAAACTAACACAAATCTTAAATATGTATCCTACAGTAAGATAAACTCAAATTGATGTCCTAAACTAAAATTGACCCCAAAGTAGGTGTCTTGTTTGAAAATTTTTATCATATATATACACATATATTTCAGAAGTTCCGGATAAAGAAATTAAAAAAAATTAAGATAATGTTAAAGGGTTTGATACATGAGGTACTATATATGAAATTAAATGATGAATAAAAGAAGAAAATGATACTGGCATCACTGTGTACGTTAGAATAGCTAGTTATGCTTGGTTAGCTTACTCAGCTTAGGTGTCACATGTGTTGTGTTGTTTGCCATGTGGCAGTCTGTTAGATTATTTTGTTAAGCCAGTTGTGTGGTTGTTAATAGATCAGTCTGGTATGCTTGGCTGTTAGTGTGTTTGTTATGCTGCTCAGTCTTATGAGAAATTATTGTGTGTGATCGTACGTAACACTACGTGGCATGATGACGAATGTTATTAATTCATTCAAATTATAACACGTGTATAATAATTAATTTTTAAAATCCTAAAATTTAGGAAAAACCCTTAAAATCGTCCACGTGTTATAATTTGAGTGAATTGGTAACACTACGTCATTATATCACGTGGTGTTATAGTTACATACAATAAATTTTCTAGTCTTATAAGGCTTACGTACTCCTTGTAATTACAGATTAATCAAGAAAACTCAGTTTGCTTATTTTGATTCCCTCTCTCTCTCTCTGTTTTCTCTCATTCTCTCTCTTACTTTCTTTTTTCTTTGTAATTTTCTCTGAAACCAAACATAAAGTTGGTCTGTCATTCATTGACAATATATTTATAGGGCTACGAGTGTCACTTTATAACTCAGAAGAGCCTTAATCTATAATTAAATTAATGATTACCATCTATCTATCGTTATATATGCCTAAAAATATAGCTTCAATTAAAGCTTTATAAATTGTACATATCTTTCAAATGAGACTTGAACGCAAGTTCTACCTTATCCCTAGAGTCATGAGCTATATTATCTTTGTGTATCTAAACATTTGAATAAATCAATAAATTAACGATCCAATACTCATCAAGGTTAATTAATTGCGTTTTGAAATGTACATGTTAACCCACTTTAATAATCGATATATCAACTTGAACCAACTAACTAATTCTTTATTAAGTTGTTCGGGTTAGGCTATTTGGCCTACTGGCTACATGCATATCCCTCTCATTCGTTTCAAGGGTTCAATCCTTCCCCCAATATATATATCCCGGCCGCTATCTTATCGATATATATTAATTGATAGTGTATATGATAATATCATTGGTTAATATAGTGATGTGGTGTTATGAATATTTATGTATCAAAACTACAAATTAATTAATACTTATTATTTTTTTCTGGAAAATATTATCTGAGTTATTATGGAAAGTCCAAAAATAACTTAGAGAATTAATGAGAAACCAAAATTCAGATAATGTCAAAGCAACATGGAGATCGAATTAAGCTTAGTGGTGAGACAGGGAGGGGGGAGAGTGTTAGGAATTTAAAAACTTTTAGTGATAAGTTTGATCACATTCTAGTGTACAGGAAAAAAGAAAAAGAAAAAGAAAAACACAGTTCAAACTTTTAGGTTTTCCCCACAGCTGAAGACAACTAGCTAGAAAACCCACACCGTGACAAGAAAGAGGTTATTGCAAAGTTCAGAATCTTACTCTGACTTACAATATTGTAGAGAATGACTTAACATTAATTTATAATATGAGATTGGTATATTCTTAACATGTGAAGTTACTTAATATATTCAAGCACGTAAATAACTTATATTCAATTACGTGAAACAAGTACATGCATATTGTGATATATTATTGAGCCTAATACGTAAATTGTCTGCTTTGATACTATACAGCAATATGAATATCTAATCCAAAATCAATTGGCAATGAGCATTGAAGAAGCCTACTATATATTGTAATGTAACGCTTAACATTCTCAATTGAGATATACTCTCAGCTATGAATTTGGGAGAAATAATTAGGCCAGGGTAAATAGCATCCTTATATATATATAATTATAAGAAGCATGCTCTCTTTATCAATTTCTTCTTCCTCTTTTTATTTAAGATGGATTGGGTACATTAGGACTCCAATCTTAATGAGTATATAGGATTTGATTCTAAGTTTCTAATCAAGTTTATGCTTTGCATAAATTTAATTTACTTCCAACTTTTTTGGGGTGTTACTACCGTGTTAGTGTTACAACTTACAGATGATGATCAGTTTCATTAACAGTACGTGCTGTGATTGGCTGAAGCAACAGAGGTTTTAGCAGCAGCAACTTGGTGAAGTTGGCAGTCGCAAAAATTTCCAACATGGCACGACACCGTTGCAGCAATACCGAGTAGTAGTGATTCATAAACTAACCAAAAACAATACAAATTGATTAATTTTTTAAGGAAGCAAAAAGAAAAATGTTTAATTATAGAGACGACAATTCTGCTAAACCCAAAAACCCTCTCTCATGAATCATGATATAGGTGCAGTCTATATATCTTACATTTTATAAATTGAAAATGTAAGAAATGAAAATTAAGTTTATGAATTCAAGACCTCTTACAACCAAAAGAAATGAAAATTAAGTTTATGAATTCAAGACCTCTTACAACCAAAATTCTAAAATCATATTAGTCAACCACTTAAACCGAAAAGCTAAGTATATAAGATGTTAGAGAAAAAAAAAAAAGGTCGATAATATATATTGCGTGTGTATGTATGCACAACCTCCGCAAAGTTCGTAGGAGGAGAAAATTAAAGCAAGTGAATCCCTTGCTCTGGAAAAGGGTTGTGCTAACCTTGTTGTTGAGACTGATTCCTCGGTGGCTGTCTTGCTTGTGTCCAGGGAGGTTGATGATACTCATTCTTTATTCAGTCTCGTTAACGAAGAAATCTAGGCATCCATCTCAAAATTAATTGGCAATGGAAAGAGTAGCCTAAATCTTTAAGAGTCACTAGCAAAGCCCTCACATCTTCTATGTGAGATTTATCTCAACACGCCTTCGCACGTGTGGCGTCATTTTAAGCCTAACACATGAACAATTTATATTGGGTGACGTAGAAGCACATGTGGCTGTTAGGCGCATCATGTGGATAATCTGCTCTGATACTATGAAAAAATCTAGACATCCATCCCAAAACCAATTGGCAATAAGAGAAATACCTCAAATCCTTATAACCTATTAGCAAGACCCTCACATGTTCACTGTGAGATTTCTCTCAACAATTTATAGCTGCAAATTGCTTGTGAGTTTCTTTAATATGTGTTCTGTTACTCACATTTATAGCGAGCAGAATAATGCTGCTGATTGTCTTACTGCTCTTAGCTTTGCTAAGGATTTAGGTCTGCACAAGTTTGTGGATCCTCCTATTACTGTTGTTTCGGTGTTGTCTACAGATGCTGCAGGGTTTGCTAGAGCTGGGCTTGTTCTAGCTTAATTAGTTTGTTTTCTTTTTGGGCTTCGGCCCCTCTACACCAAAAAAATAAAAATAAAAAGCAAGTGAATAATGTCTTTATATGATGAGAAAGTCTTTATATAAAGGAAACTTCAATTCAGGTAGTTTAATTTTATAGTCTACAGACTAAAGCCTTATGATTTTTAGAATTCTAACTAAACTTCAATATTGGTCTATATATTAGACTTCCATTCATGTTCTTTTATCATTTCATATCACATAATATTGGTTTAGTAGTTTCTGTTTCTTTTCAAGCATACCAAGTGCTGAGCACTCGGCACTCATTATCGAGTGTTCGGCCATGCTAGAGCGATCACGTGAGGGATTTGAAAGAGCACAAATGATTTTTTTCCTATATACTATTATACACATACTATGATTTTCTTCATAATGCATAAGATTAATTAACTATGCACATACTATTTTTCTTTCCAAGATGGTGTTTATTGTATTGTGATCAACTTTATTATTTATCTAAATTAAATTTATTAATTATTAAATTGTAGCTATAATAATTAATACATAACGGTAGTCTAATAATTAACGATTTTGTGAGCAAGTAATACTTCTGGTAAGTTGAGCTCTGGCCGAGATAAAGAGAACAGCATCAAACTAGAGAATATTATATTGCTTAATTTTTTAAAAAAAATCAAAGATTTTAAATATATATATTATCATAGTTATAGTAACAACTTAATTATTTTTCCAAAAAAGTTTCAAAATGAGATATACATTAAATGCATTTTTTCCACTTACCATTTATATTGAATCTTATATGGAAATTATAAGGTAAAATTGGTTGGTGAGTAGAATATAGACAATAATGAATTTAAATTCTCTACAAATAATAATTTTGTAGGTTAACGTAAGGATATTCAACACAAATGAATAAATAGTCATTATAAACTCTCGACCGTCTCGCGTTATATCATGCTGAACCGCAAGAAAAGTCTAAAAAGTCATACACGATACTTTACGTAAAAAAACAAGATATGTACATCGTTCTTTGTTTTTCTTTAACTATCTTAAACTTACCAAAATCTCAAGTTCTATAGTCTTTTTCTTGTTTGACAACTCAGATTGGAATCGATCTGTTATCTTTAAATCATTTAAGCCTTCATTTCTTCATACATGTTTTAGACACATCCAGTGTGTAATATTGCTCTATATTTCATTTTCCTAGTCAGCCAGTATGACATAATTCCATGACCTGGTGACCAATCATTATATGTATAAGTTGTGGCAATAACAAATTAGAGGCTGCCAAGTGTAAGTATTGTTGGCAATTAACGTTCAAAAGTGGGTCCATCTGCTTGACCTAGACAGTAGACACCCACTATAAATTGCTTATGATTTAGAGGTGGCTGTCATGTAAAACCTCATAGAGTTCAGTCAGTATAGTTCTTCAAAACTAGCTAGTTTGGGTTTTTCTTGTTTGGCTTCCTAGCTTCTAGCTAGAGAGAGATCGAAATGGATGAAAATCAAAGTATCCTTCAATTCTCAAATTGAAAGAGACTCGAACACTTTGATTCATATTATGAATAAAACTTCACATCAAATCAATGATTTATCAGAAAATGTAAAAACATATGTTACACAGTGTCATAGAGAAAATCAAATTATCCTCATCATGAATGAGAGGTAATTCCCTTAATTTTCTTATTTGCCTTTCTCTAATTTTTGTTTTCATGGATCTGCAGCCTACTCATTGCTAGCGTTCAATCTAATTTCAATTTCAACTTCTTCCATATTTTGCCTATTAATTTTTTAATGTAAATATACAGGTTGATGTCTGCCCCTCTATACTATCAGCCAACAGTACTCGAAGGTTGGACAGTCTCCACACCACTTGGGTCTGGCTGAGTTTCACGATCCAGAGCTGGATAAGGTTGAAATTACATGGAGCAGATAGAGACATTAGGCAGTCACACTAGGCCAGGGCCGGCCTCCACAACATGAAAATGCAAGCAAGAAGGTTTTCAAGATTAAGGATTTTGGATATCAAACAATATATTTATATATATATATGCAATTGTGCGAGCCAAAAATACAATATTATATGCAGTTGTTAGGACTTTATCAAATAAAAATACCATATATTAAAAATTATCGGATCAATAATTTACTAGATATTTATGACTTAAATTTGTAATATTATGTATTATTGTACGACCTCAGTAAAAGGCTATATATGCCTAATTGTGGTACTTTAGTAAAAACCCCATAATTAATTATTAATAAAGAGGGATGAAGTGTACAATGAATATGTAGTTGCTATTTGTCCCAACTATTCTTAATTTTCTAGCCACTAATTAAATTTTGATCAAAATCCCCTAATGTGGCGTAATAGAAAACAAAAATTGAGAAAAAATAACTGGGAATTAAGCATTTTCCATGAATATTATATATTATATTCCCATCAATCGTATATACTCGTAATAATTACAAAGTTTTGCTTTGAAGTTTGACTGGCATAACATAAGTATGAAGTATGATAAGAGGCCAGGAAACACGTTGCTGGCCTTAAATGGTTATTCAGCTTACAACTCTAAATTAATTGAAAATTTCTTTGCTGTATTTTAGAGAAATGTGTAGTTGGGATGTCCTAACAACTGATAAGAAAATCCTGAATATAACCCGCAAGTTATCCCTTGGCATATATATATATATATATGGGATAAAAACAGTATTGTCATATCTTACATATAAAAAGAAAAAAAAAAAACAACAACAATAACAATTGATAAATGAAATTCGGGTGCACAAATTGGAGTTTCGCATTAGAGTGTATTCGCGTAAATACACATTTCTGTTGAGCACTAGCTACTATGCTGAATCGGGCGAGGAACTTAATTATTTGTCAAACATTGGACCAAAAGAAAAAATTGTTTGCCAAACAAAGTTTCAGCATGAAATCTTAGTACGTTGTGTCCATATATATAATATCTTATTTACTAAAATTATATATATAAAATCACATGAAAAAAACAGTTAAGATAAAGTATAAACATTTGAAAGTATAAAAAAATGATATCTAAAAATTGAAAAATAAAATTTGAGTTTCGCACAATATTCATATAAACGCACACATCCATAGTCCTTGTCTTTTTTTTTCCAACTTAAATTGGAAACATTGTAATCCATTAGCTTAATTCTTAAACAATTTTAAACCTTCGTTGTTTCTAGACACAATCAGTGTGCAGCGTTGCTCTGTCACTTTCCTAGTCAGCCAATGTGATGACATTTTTCCATGACCTGATGACCGTGGGATTTAGAGATAACAAATGAGAGGCTGCCACGTGTAAGGATTTGTTGGAAACGTTCAGAATTAAGTGGGTCGACACTTAATTTGCTTGACCTAGACAGCATACACCCACTATAAATTGGATATGATGTAGAGATGGCTGTCATGCAAAACCTCATAGAGAGATCAGATCAGTACGTACTCTATCATTCTTCAAATTAAACTATACATTAATTGGATCAGATCTGTACCTTTGGTTTCCTTTATGTATGCATTAATACATTTACATAAGTATGCCCTGTAATCACTAATTTATTCATTGAATGAGGAAGCGTACGTACTAGCTACTTAATTTCTAATCTTAGTTATTAGAACTTCTTCACTTTGCATTGACCAATTAATTTGTATTATAAATTTTAATTAAAATATATGGGTGAGAGAAGTTGTATATATGCCTCAAGTCTTGTTCTTATGATTTCTTCACTATTGAATTACTTAATCAGAGTATAATTGTATCATTGCGAAAATTAATTGTATGTAATTTTTGATGTAGATTGTGGAATTTATTGGTTAAAAATGTCATAGAATTAATGCTCAAATTAAAGTGATAAACAATCTTCATTCCCCCCCCTTTTACCAAAAAAACTATCGTTATTGGTTAACAAGTATTACTTTCATTATAGTTCATATATAGTTCAATTCGATGTAAAGAGAACATAAAAAAAAACTAATGATTATAACTTCCAAAAGCATTTTGTTACTTACTACGTACGCTCTTTCTCGTCTCTAGATGCCTAGATATTTAGAATGATTTTAAGTTTTCAAATGAACGGTTTGAAGACCTATTAATTTTAACACTGTTTGACACTAAAAACGAAGCAAACTATGTCAAAATCTTATAGTTTGGCTCACCTAAAAGACTAAGCATGACGGACAATCTAGCTATAACTGTTCCTTAGGTGAGCCAGATTATGATTATATATATATTTATAGCTAATTAATTATAGTATAATAGTAAGAACTTAATTAGTTTACCAAATAAAGTTTCAACATGAAATTTTTTGGCAGTGTTTTACCATATCATGCAGAGTCTAAATTGTTTTTTTAATGATATAACTTACTATTTATGTTTAATTTCATATAAAAATGTTAAATAAAATTTGTTGGCTAGCTAGTAGACTATGGACAATAATATTCAGCATAAAGTAATGTAATAAATATGGACTGTAACCTAATTGTCATCCACTCATCCTCAACAAAAATCTTGGCTATGTTCTATATATATGTACTATCCCTATCTTATATAGTCACATAAAAAAAACAAGTAAGCGATAAGTATAAAATTAAGTTGTATTGTCATGCTTAAATACATAGAAAAAGAATAATTGAAAAATAAAATTAGAAAAATTGGAGTTCCATACAGTAATATATATATATATATATATTGATATAATTAACACATTCTCGTCCTGCATTAGAGCAAGCTAAATTGACTTTCGTCTTACGCTAAAGCGCACAAAACCATATATAGGGTTTAAAGAGCGAGAATGCATGGCACTTTACGTAAAACTTTCTTCGTATATTTTGAAAGAAAAGATATGTACTATATTCAAAATGCATGATGTTTATTGTACTTATTATGACCGTCACTACAAAAAATATGAGCAAAGCCTACTAATGATTGACGGCTATACAAGGGGTGACAATTAGCAATAGCGACTAAAGTGCCTCTATTTTAACAAAAATGGGTGGCAATTAGACAATATGCACTAAAGTTTCAAATTGTCACCCTTTTTGTAGCCGTCAATTATTAGTGGGCTATGCTCATATCTTTTGTAGTGCGTTCTTATATATTAATTATTTAACAGTAAAACTTTTGTTTTTCTCTATTTTAAACTTATGAAAATTCAACTTCCATAGTCTTTTTCTTGCTCTACAAACATAAATCGGAAACACTGTCATCCATTAGCTTTATTCTTAAAGCCAGTTTTAACATATATTTCTTCATACATATTTAGATTTTAGACATATCAGCTGGTACGCATCTAGCATTGCTCTATCATTTTCCTAATCAGCCTGTATGACATAATTTCATGACCTCTGAGGCTCTGACCAATCATTGTATGTGTGAGATGTGGAGATATCATATCAGAGGCTGCCACGTGTAAATATTTGTTGGCAACGTTCAGAATTGGGTCCATCTGCCTAACCTAAACACCCACTATAAATTGGTTATGATGCAGAGGTGGCCGTCATGCAAAACCTCGATCCTCATAGAGAGATCAGTGTGTATATCGTTCTAGTTTGAGTTTTTCTTGTTTGGGTTCTGGAGCGAAATGGAGGAAAATCAAAGTATCCTTCGATTCTCAAACTGAAAAAGACTAAAACACAACCACCCTATCTTCTGCTTTTGCAACCCACACATGCCACAGGCCCACAGTTCGTTTTAGGAATGCAGGGTATGCAAAAACATTTGTATCTTTTTTAATATAATATTTGAATAGAGCATACCCTGATTCGTTTCTAATCATTTTCCCCCAGGAATCAAAATTTGATAAAAGATGCACAATCATTGTGCTGCGCCAGTACAGTAACTCATCTCATAGACAATTTAGCCAAATGCTAACCCCCAAAAATAGCAAGCATAAATCAGTTTGAAACCATAGTAACTCTTCGAGAACTTATAGAATGCAGAAACTCTTTCAATAGCAAGCATAAATTGTACAAGACTAACCAAAATAGAACTACAAAGAAAAAAAAACCCCCAAATCTCTTGATTTTTCGAAATTCCCAAATCTCCAACCCCTTCCCGAATCAGTTTGAAACCATATCCTAAATATTTCAAGAAAACCCCATCATACAAATCAAAAAACCATATCCTTACTATTGCAATATTTAACTTAAATTCATGTTTCGAAAAACCCTAAATCGTAAACCCTAAAACCCTCAAATGAATGAGATTTGGAAGCATGCACAGATGGTGAAATGGAGGCGAATCTGAGTTGCTTCGGTCAAAGCGCAAATCGAAGAACAGCACACCACGTTTCTCCGTCGCGAGCTCCTCCTAGCCGTCGTGACACGATCTTCCCTTCCCCATCGCGAGCCCGCCGCCGCGATGTTCTTCTTCAAGTTCTACGTCTCTCTTCTTCTTCACGTAACACGATCTTCCCTTCCCCGTTGCGTCTCTCTTCCTCTTCGCGTTTTCTTTGTAGCTGGGTTGTTCTATTACATGGGTTGGGGGATGGGTTAAGTGGGTTAAAGGGATTAAAGTGTGGGTTAAAATATCCACCGTTGGATCTCATTAAAAGAGATCCAATGGCCAGCAAAGCAGTCCTGCAATTAGCCTTATATGCAGGATCCCTCATCTGAAGGCCACTGTCAAGATGAATACACAAAAGGGGNCACCCAGCCCTCCCCGCCGCCCGATCTCCCTTCTCTCTCTCTTCCCTCTCTCTGCCATCTTCTCTCTCCCCTTTGTCTGCCTCCCTCCCTCACCGGACCACCATGGGTGGCCGGCGCGACCCCCGATCTGGAGTTTTCAAATAAAAATTATAAAAATCAATAAGGGCAGTATGGGTAAAATAAAATATTAATTGTTGTTGTGATTCACTGCAGTTTTCAAAAGCACTAGAAACCTGCTTTCTGTTTTTGTTATGGGGAGTTGAGAATTATGGGGGAAATCAGTTTTTTATTTTTTTTTACTAAACACCAAAACTGTTGTAGGTGATTGAGAATTGTCATCCACAGCAGCTTTTGGATCCTCCACCGCAATCCCAAACGAAGCCTTATATATGTTAATTATATGATGATTTAATATATGTATAATAAACACAATTTCACAATTTCGTACTAATTTTTTAATACGGAAAAAATACACATATCTTTTATAATTTTTAGATACTATTGAAATTATGTGAGAAATATATTGAGATATTGGTGAGAATTAAATGGTTTTAAAATAAATGTAATGACTCTTTTTGGATAGATATATATAGGTAGACAAGGAATCTCCTGCATCAGTTGGTAGTCGACATTGGACTCACAAAGGTACTTGATAATTCCTTTTGTTTTTTGTTTTTGTTTTTTGTTTTTTGTTTTTGGTGTTATTTAATCATGTAGTTGGATTTAACTGTTTTATGTTCTTTTTAAACAGACTCAGAAAATATTGATGGAAGGAGCCATCCAGTGCTCCAGTGCTCTCAGGCCATTTATGATGAATTTGGGGAACCACATGGTGACCATAATGAGCATGGAGCAGATCGAAAATGAATATGCGCGCTGATGGTAATGGCCACAAAGAAGCAGCATGTGGTGGTCACGATGGGCATGGAGCTGAAAATGATGATCCTAATGAGCCATGATTTTCATTAGCTCACACTGTGGAATTTTGGTAATGGGCAATGTATTTTGTTTTAGGTGAATCAATGCAATAGATAATAGTTTTAGCAGTACTATATAGTATGATGTGTTTGTCCTATGAAGTATAGTAAGCTCGAACAAACGGTAAGGAACAAGCCACTAGTTAGGTTTCGATCTATAAATTAACTCCATGTAAAAAGATAAACCTAATTAATATGCATGTGAGATATATGCAAAAGATACAAACACACTTTACATTCCTGATCGAACACAAAAATTTGTAAAGTACTTGTACTCCAAGGAAAATGTAAAGAAGTAACACGCTAATAGCCTATATGCACTATGCAGTTACTTTTATATCGCTTCTTTTCTCTTTAATGGAAAAACTTGCAGAACGAATGAGCTAGCAAGGCAAAACAAATTAATGCCAAAATAGCCAGCTCCATGTGTTGAGGGAATCATGATGCCAAAATCAGTCAAATGGCCATATCCAAGATGTGTACGTGTCATATATTGAGATGTGTTATGCGCAAATAGCCAAGGAAAAAAAAAATTGGAGCTTGCACCAGTAAGATCATGAGGGCAACGCATTGACCTCATCGGTCAGAAAACAGATCCCCCTAACCAGGTAAATCTTGAAAGGTTTCATAATTCATACGCATGGAGATCAGTTCAAATAAGAAGAAATCAGCCACATATAATTGATCGATCTAACCCGCAAGAAATATGGCCAATGCTATTCAGACAACCCTAAATTACTAAGTTGACCACCATATTTTAAAATTCTAACTTTACCCTTAAAACAAAAAAAATTTCAATTTTGTTTGTTGGGTCATTCGACAGTTATCTGCTGTGGATTATTCGGTGGATAACTACCGAATGAAAATGAAAAAGGCATTTGATAGTTATCTGCCGAAATTTGGTAGATGACCACCGAATGGATCTGGGTGATTTTATCATGTTTTTGTAATAAAGGGTTAAATAAGAAAAAAGTTTAAAAACATTTATTAGGGTGGTCAACTCAGAACAAAAGGGTGGTTTGCATATCCTCTCTCTAACAATATATTTACTTTCGTTTTTGAGAAAAACAATATATTTACTTAAAAATGATATATCTGATATTTCAAAAAAAAAAAAAGCTGTTTTTTTTATATTATCAGGCCAAAAAAAGAGACCAAAATATTTGATGGCATATATTTAAAATTAACACGTGGCACGTGCACAGTTGAAAAACCCAGGGAAAATTACAAAATTGTTGAGGCCAATTAAGAGTGTTTTAAAGTTTCGCGGTTATGCCCTCCATCCAATCTCTCATTTCATTCCTCCTCTACTTGTCTTCTCATTCTCTTCTACTCAACCACTACCGCCATCTCACAGTTCCAGTGCTGCTCGATTGCTCTCTCACCTCTATGCCTCACAACGTGGACACTCTCTAATCGGTGAGCAAACAATCATCCTAGCTCCATTTCCTCTTTCAATTTCTCTCTCTATGTTAGGGTTATCAAATTCCTGAGTTTCAAGCGCTTTACTTTGCGTGTTGGTGCTTTGGGACTTCGATCTCTGTTTGGTTGCTGAGAAAGCTGCGAACAGGAAAAGAAAGCGGAATTTGTCTATTTTTTACTGTTTTTTGTTTTTAATGGAATTTTTTTCCTCTGCTCGGAGTTTTTTTTTTTTTTTTTTTGGGATCGATTTTTAGCTGATTGTATCGCTTAAGAACTTTCTTTTGTGCTATTTTGTAAGTAATGGAGCTTAGGATTTTGAGAACTTTTGTGTTCGAGAGTGGATTTACTGTTATTTTCCTGCTCGATTCTCGGCAACCAAACGCTAATACCAAGTTATCTGGTTGAGGTAGCTTTAGTTTTGAGCTCCATGGTCGAGAACTAAGAAATTTTTTCTTCCCTAGTTTTTACATAAAATTGGCGGGAAAATTGACAAATGGAGAATTTAATTTAATTTTTTTATTTTTAAAAGATCATATTGTGCACATATATAGAGGATTGAAAAACAAGCTTTATTTTACTCAAGTGAAATTATGAATTTTTCTTCTTGTAGGACGGAAGATAGGATTAGTGTAGATTATGATGTAATCTGAAGTTTCGTAGGATGATTCGATCTGAGGCAACCACATATTACTTGCATATTTTGTTATTGATATTGGCATAAATTAGTGTATGGCCTTGCTCTTTCTTTTGGATATTACTTTGCTGACTTATGTTTTCTTCGTTTTATGTTTCAGATCACGAGGAATTTAGTCATGCCCCCAACAAGAAAATCAAGGAGTGTGAATAAGCGATTTTCTTATATTAACGAGGATGCTTCTAATAGATATGGAGAGAATGCCAACAGAAGTGGGCAGAAAGTGAGTCCTGACTTTGATCGGAGGATGTTTGTTATCAGAAATTTGTTGTAATTGAGTATCTTTGTATTCCTTTATTATTCTTATTATCTGGATGCTTTTTCTCCGTCCTCTCATGTGCAGAAGAGAAAGTTATCTGACATGTTAGGGCCTCAATGGAGCAAGGAAGAGCTAGAGCATTTCTATGAAGCATACCGCAAGTATGGAAAAGACTGGAAGAAGGTTAGTACAAATTTATGATACTCTTCACATGACTAACAAATTAGGGCCCCCAGTAAGCTTACTAGTTTACTTATAATTTGTGTTTTTAGGTGGCTGCTATAGTACGTCACCGGTCTGTGGAAATGGTAGAGGCCCTTTACACTATGAATAAGGTATGTGCAGGATATACTGACTTTTATATTGTAATGTATCTGGACTCTATCTTGATCCATACGATAGAGTCCAGATGCATCAAACTTAATGTCTAAAAGATTTGTTGATGGTCATGGTATTTTATTATTTTCCTTCTTCTGATGCGAGGCATTGCAATTATATTCACAGTAGAAGGTTTTCCTCTACTGACTTAAGTTCTGGTGTTTCCATGTCACTACAAGTCCACCATGGTTTGGAGTTTCGAGTTGTTTGAGAAAACTCTAATTATATAAGATTTGGCACCATTTTAGTCAGTTGAACAGACTTCAGTCAATGTTTGATGAATTTTTTTATTTTTTTATGAGAAACAAATTTATTAAGCATAAAACCATAGTACAAATTACAGAGGTTCAGTGGACAAGAGATCCACCTTCATCCTGATACAAAAACATCAGAACAAAACCAGAACTCCTCTTACATGATTTACATCTACCTCATCGCAGCTCCCCAATCTAGTAGAATAACAGAAAATGATAGATCCCTAAAAAATGGAGGCACTGAAGCCCATGACATTGCTCAAAGTCTGACTTCATCCCATGAGATTTCTAGTTCATCCTGGTATAATCCTCAAAGTTTTCTGTCCAATCAAATTACCCACAAAACAGCTAGCTGTAGTGAAAAACACCGTTCAGCCTTGACTTAGATGTATTCTAGAGTTAGAATAATTAGCACACAATATAAAGCAGCAAAAGTAAACACAAAGAACACCAAGTTTTGTTCTCGAGGTTCGGCTAACTTTGCCTACGTCCCCGTGTGATCCTTTGAGAATCACAGCTGCACTATGATTAGAAAAGAGTTACAAGAGTGTATTGAAATAACCCTAGAACTAACCTAACCCGCAACCACTTCTTCTCTCTCCCTGATCACGAAATCTCTCACCCTGTTTCTGGTATTCTATCTAGCCACTTTCAAGCCTTGCAGCAGCCTATTTATAAGCTTATAGGCTGCGACATACAATAGGTTACAGCTGGGAATTCATTTTCCTAGTTGAATTAGGTAATAGGCCTAATACCTAATTCTAACCTTGTACATTTAGGAAAACTTAGAACTTCCTTCCTTAACTAGGAAAGCCTTGCGCAAGCCTTCTAGCATTCCTAAGAAAACTGTACCCAACTAGGAATTATCTTAAAACAGCTACTTTCCTATTTTAATCAATTTCCAGAAATATTCCGGCGAGCCAAACACAACAATCTCCACCTTGGTGAGTCGGAACCAAAGCTACGAATGTTGCTTCTTCGAGATATCCTACCAGTCTTGAAGTAACCCCGAAACAATCCTCCAAGAACCCTTCACCTTGGCAAAAAAAACTTCTTGCCTCAATGCACCTTAAGTGAGAAGGTGCCCCACCTCAACTTTTAACTTTGAAGATTGAGCAAGCTCAATCCGATCTTGTACCTTCGAATCTTAATTGCAGCCTCAAGATTCTCTTCGCCTTCTGTTCCATAAACCCATTCATAGCCAACATTCTCCTTGGATTTAGGAACTAACTTCCAACCGAAGTTCCTTTGTAGAGACAACCTAGCACACCTCCAACGTTCCCATTCCTTGCTCTCACAAGCCCCCTTGAATGTAGTCAGATTTCCTTTACTAACACCATAGTAACCTCTGTCCTTTTCCCACCAAAACTTGTGAGTTAGCTTGATGGTACTTTTGGGCTTGGACTGCCTTGTGCTCATTTGCTCCACCTGTTCTTGAACCTTTGTTGATTGTTGTTGCTGTCCAAACTCTTCAACCCTTGTGTCATGCTCCACTAGTTTAGAGTTGGCCTTCTCTTGAACTGAATTTACCTTCATAACCACCTTGGTTGCCTTCATGGTTGCATCTTCCTTAACAACAATCAAACCTTCCTCATCTTCCTTGACTTCCCTTGTTGCATCTTTGAAGTCAATCTTTGATGAATAACTAACCAAGCAACAATCATGATTTGTTGCTTCTTCTTCCTTAGCCGTAGCACTTATTTGATGAGACTCTTCCTTTGTGAGATGATGCCCTTGCTCTCCGTTGTTACAATGTTTCATGAGCTCAACATCCAAGCTCTCTTTGGTAGACACAGCTGCTCCACCTATCACTGTAACCCCGGAAAGCTTGTAGAGATTATTAGATTGCACAACTCCCTTCAGGATCACACTTGATCCTTTTGAGACTTGGAGCTTCCCTGCTCTAGACTTGAATGCATACCCATTCTTCCCTAGAGTTCCAAGAGAGATAAGATTTCTCTTCAATGTAGGAATATATCGCACATTCCCAAGCAACCTAACAATTCCATCTTGCATCTTCACCTTGACTGTGCCAACGCCATGAACCTTGCACACAGAGTTATCCCCCAACAAAACTTTGCCCTCACTAGATTCCTCATATGTATGAAACCACTCCTTGTTTGCACACATATGAAAACTACATCCAGAGTCCAAATACCAAGCATGTGGAATAGAATTACCCGAAGATACCACCAAAAGCTCCCCATCGTCGACCACGACGTTACTTGAGTTTTCAGCCCTTTTCTTCTTCTTCTCCAGCCATATCTGGCAATCCCTTTTCCAGTGGTCTAGTGAACCACACTCGAAGCAACCACCTTCTTCATCGGAATCATTGGACTTCCCTTTTTTGCTAGATCTGCCTCTCCTTTCCTTCCCTCGACTCTTCTCCTTGCCCCTAGCATAAAGGCCTTGTGATGACTGAGTGCCTTCGGTCAAATCATCTAACTTTGCATATGACTGAAGCGCTTGCACAACATCATCAAGCTTCAGAGTCTCCTTTCCAAACATTAGGGTTGTTCGGAAGTGCTTGAATGATGGTGGTAGAGATCGCAGCAAGATGATCGCCTTGTCATCATCTTTATAGACTTCTCCTACCTTGGTGAGATTAGCTAAGCAATTCTGAAATTTGCATATATGATCAGCTACATCTCCCCCTTCTTCTAGTCGAAGTCCGAATAGTTCATCCTTTAGAAAGAGCTTATTAGACACTGTTTTGCCCATATAAACACTCTCCAACTTTTCCCAAGCTTCTTTTGCTGTCATCTCTTATGTGATGTGAGATCTCACGGATCTTGTGAGATGAATCTCAATTGAACTCTTGGCCTTCTTGAGAATCTTGCTCCACAAATTTTCTGGTGTAGTTGCAGGCCTCGCATCAAGTAGTGCATCATTAAGATCCTGCTGAACCAAAACATTTCTCATCATCCGTTGCCAATCGGTAAAATCCTCCTTGCCATCATATGGCTTCAAAGCAGGCCTTATATCCCCTAAGTCCATGCTTCGATTACCCCTTCTAGACATCGCAAAAGCCTTCTAGCCAACCTGGCTCTGATACCAATTGTAGTGAAAAACACCTTTCAGCCTTGACTTAGATGTATTCTAGAGTTAGAATAATTAGCACACAATATAAAGCAGCAAAAGTAAACACAAAAAACACCAAGATTTGTTCTCGAGGTTCGGCTAACTTTGCCTACGTCCCCGTGTGATCCTTTGAGAATCACAGCTGCACTATGATTAGAAAAGAGTTACAAGAGTGTATTGAAATAACCCTAGAACTAACCCAACCCGCAGCCACTTCTTCTCTCTCCCTGATCACGAAATCTCTCACCCTGTTTCTGGTATTCTATCTAGCCACTTTCAAGCCTTGCAGCAGCCTATTTATAAGCTTATAGGCTGCGACATACAATAGGTTACAGCTGGGAATTCATTTTCCTAGTTGAATTAGGTAATAGGCCTAATACCTAATTCTAACCTTGTACATTTAGGAAAACTTAGAACTTCCTTCCTTAACTAGGAAAGCCTTGCGCAAGCCTTCTAGCATTCCTAAGAAAACTGTACCCAACTAGGAATTATCTAAAAACAGCTACTTTCCTATTTTAATCAATTTCCAGAAATATTCCGGCGAGCCAAACACAACACTAGCACCCTATAATTCCTCAGGATCTTTGCATTCCTCCTTCCTCCAAAAGCCTTAAGCTTTTCACAAAAAATCTTTGAAGGTAATTGTGGAATAACCCAACAGACCCCAGCAGCCTCAACCAACCACCACCATAGCCCCAAAGAATATGGACAGTATAAGAACAAATAAGTCCCAGATTCCATCTCTTGCTTGCACCGTGCACACCAATTAGGAGACAGACAAGCATTGGGTCTTCTTCTTTGGATCAAATCAAATGTGCTTGCCTTTTCATGAGCAATTATCCAAGCCAAAAACCCGTACCTTAGGAGGGGCACTAGACTTCCAAATCATTGATGAAATTTTGTTCTTTGAGTTTTTCATTCTCATATGAAATTAAAAAAACAGAATTCGAATTGGCAGAGCTTGAGTAAACACATTAAGTTTTATGTTTACAATTTGACAAAATTTGTTGATTCCACAATTTTGAATGTCTATGTGTACCCAGCAGAAAAGTTAATGTCTATGTTTTTATGTTAAATATGTCTTAATTTTTTTTAAAAAAATTATAACCTTTATCTATAGCATGTGGTGAATCAGGATTGTGCTATATTTTCAGGCCTATTTATCTCTTCCTGAGGGTACTGCTTCTGTGGTTGGCCTAAAAGCAATGATGACTGACCACTACTGTCTACTGGTAAGATTGAATTTCAATTTAACCAGGGTTTTGTAGATTACTATATGAACTTACCTTCTGGGAGTATTCTTGTGGGTGGTTGTGGTACTTCAGATTGGCTTTACCTTTATTTTGAGCAAATCAATGGTCAGTTGTTTTTGTACTTCTACAAACACTGCATGGGGGAAAAACTGATGTAAGAGGACTCTGACCTTGCAGGGAGGAAGTGACAGTGAGCAAGAAAGCATTGAGGGTGCAGGAACCTCTAGAAAACCTCAAAAGCATGCAAGGGGAAAATTTCGGACTGACACCTCAAAAGGATTAGAAGGATATATTCCAGATTTTTCACAGTCCCATTCAATTGCTGCAAGTAATGACTGCCTGTCACTGTTGAAGAGTAGGCGCTCTGGTGGGAAATGATTGTGATTTGTGTGTGTGTGTGTTAATGTGTCTATGATTTGCATTTCTATTGTTTGTTTTTTACTTTTAGGGAGGAGGTGGGGGTGTGGTTGTCTTTTACTCATCTGGTGCTTGGACCAAAGTAGTTTGACTGCTGCCTTTTATGCTGTTCAAGTCATAGTTGCACACTATAATTTATAAGCAAAGCTTCAATACCTACTAGGAAAATATGGTGCAACTTGTGAAAAAATGTTGGTTTCTTGTTATGTATGTTTCCCCTCTTTGTCTTTGGAAAAGAGAAATTGGTGGCAGGTGCAAGAAATTAGTTTATTATTCAGCTTTAAATGCTATAATTTAGGGATTTGATTTTCAGCTTTAAATGTTATTCAAGTATTTTTAGGTACTTTATTAATTTAGGATTCATCATATAAATAGGTCTTTGTATAATTGAATCCAAGAGTTTTGCATATTGAATTGAGATTACAGAATTAAAGTTGGCCTACTTTTCTTGCTCGTATTCTACTCCATATCTTCTCTATCTACATTTTTTATTTCCTTTTTTCTTCTTGGTTCTTTAAAAATTCATTTCCTCTTCTTTGGTTTTGTTTTACATTTATTTCACTTCATTGATGTTAACTCCATGTTTGGAATTTCTTTCAGGAATTAGGCCTCATGCTGTTAAAAAAAGGACTCCTCGAGTCCCTGTAGCATATTCTTATGATAAAGATAACAGTAGAAAGTATTTTTCACCAGCCAGGCAAGGTTTAAAACTTAATGCAGATGCTAATGATGATGATGTTGCTCATGAGATAGCATTGGCATTGACTCATGCTTCGCAGAGAGGTGGTTCTCCCCTAGTTTCTTGGACATCTAAGAGAAAAGCCAAAGGCACTACACCATCACCTGTTCAGAAGGGTGAAAGAATGGTAATATTATTATTATTTAAAAGAAAGCATCCTTGCTTCTCAAAAACTGTTTCCAGATAATAATTTAGTCATTCATGATCCCTTCTTTCATTTAGTTTGCAGAATCAGAATTGACTATTTCCAGTCTCCGTGGTAGTGAAATGGATGAAGGTGGTTGTGAATTAAGCTTAGGAAGCACAGAAACTGATAATGGAGACTATGACAGAGATGAAAGGTATGAAATGGGTAGAGAAGGCACTGGTACTCAACAAAGGGGGAAGAGACACTTTGTAAAGAAGCAAGAAGTTGAAGAGAGTAAAAACAATCACCTTGAAGACATAAAAGAAGCATGTAGTGGAACAGAGGAAGGGCATAAACTAGGTACTATCAAGGGAAAGCTTGAAACTAAAGTTGTGGATGCGAAAGTTGCGAGGTCCTTTTATAAGAATACAAGAAAGAAAAGTAAAAAAGCTCTGATCGGAGGAGGTATGTTAGCAATATTTTAAGCCAGGCTCTCTCCCCCTTCTTAACCTCTCTTTCCATGTAACACTAATATCTGGTATTCTTGTATACAACCTGTTTTCTTTACAATTTCCGGCTAGATACTTTTGATTTGTATAACAGGTATCTTTGAGGTAGGTTTGGTTCTTTTGCTATTTTCTCGCATTTCTCTTTGAGACGAGTCACCTGGGTTATTTTGGCTTTTGTGTTCGTGTCTGTATCTAACCATCTTGAAAAACATGAGTACTCTATAGTGTTAAAAAAAAAAACTATCTCGAGTGTAGACAAGGCAAATTATTGCTCTCCACTTTTGTTTTCAGTTTCAACTTTAGATATGATCACTCTGTTTTCCATCCAATCTGTTGAAGCATGTTCTGATATTATTCATTCCAACTGTGCTCTCCATGTAGATGAAGGCTCTCCCTTTGATGCGCTACAAACTTTGGCAGATCTATCCTTGATGATGCCCGAAACAACTGCTGATACGGGTAAGACATTTGTGCTCTGTCAAATAAGCTTTTCTGATGCTATTCTGCAAGGACCACTGGGGTTTATCTCTTTTCGTGTCCTTATTTTAAGGTGGATATGTATAATTCATTTGCATTTTTATTTTTCTCCTTCTAATGCTAGTATACGTATCATAATTCAAAAACGTTCTTATTCTTGTCATTTTAGAGTTATGTTACTTGTTACCCTATCAAGGGCTTTTAATGAAATACAATGGATTCATTCGAAATAATTGCTCGCCAATCTCTTTTTATATTTCATAACACTGTTAACTTGAATTATACTTTGCATGCTTGAATTAAGCTAATATACTGTCTTTTTATCTGTTCTGCTGAGGAGTCTTATGTGTCAATATGTTGCCACAATATGCTTTTGGCTCTCTAGAGGATGGCAAATCAGTAAACTTTGGGTGATGTTAATGATGCTATAGTTTATAGATCCTCTTTAACGGCTACCTGATGTAATTTACTCAATCTTTGATTTTTTGTTGGTTCTGTGTGTTTAGAGTCATCTGCGCATGTCAACGAAGAAATTTTCAATATTGCTAACAAGTCTAAACTGAAAGGAAGTCGTTCAATTTCTGGTGTTGAAGGCACTGCTTTTAAAACATCTAAACTTGGAAAACTCAAAGAGGGAGTTCACCAGTCTAACGCTGGAATGCAAAAAAGAAAACAGAAGTCATTGCCATCTAAAGTAAGGACAATAGCACTTTCCCTACAAATTGCTCCACTTTTGCTTTACTTGTGGTACTCAAATATGGTCCATCTGGTAGTGGCATGAATTCCTGACCAGGTGTGACATTATTTAGTTGCAGATGTATAAGAATGAAGCTCAAACTGACTGTCATTGGAGTGACAATCAAAAGATTGAGGTGGGCATGTCTTTTCACCTTAACTTCACAAAGTTTTCACTTTTCAGTGACTTTGTTATTACTTTTAAAAAATCTAGATCTTATATACTAAATAAGTCTAGTAGGTATTCTTTTTTTCTACAAAGGCAAATAAGGCTCGACATACTTATCTTCAGAAGGGAATGTCTCCTTTCCTTTGTTTGATCCCTTAAAAAAAGGTTTTGGTACAGAGCAAGATACTTTCTTTATACTTGCTATGTTTTATAAGCTGATCAAAGTGGATATGATATTCTTGCCCTTTTATTTTAATCAATTCCTCTAGTTATACTATTAACTTCCATATCTGATTCTGTTGTAATCAGAAAGGAAGCCTCATATTTTTGCATCGAAATTATTAAGGGTTGTGTTCCTCTTATAGTCTTATTTCTTTTTGAAAGCTCAGTACAGACTTCGGATTGAAATTATAATTTCATGTTTATCTTGTCGGTTCTTATGGTAGTCACAATATGATATTGTTCTTTTTAATTTTCATGTGCCTATAATAACTTTTCACTTCTGGTTTTTATACTCCCGCACTTGGTTTCAGGCTACAGAAGAGGTGAAGAAGTCTGTGAATAAAGGTAAACGGTCTTCTTATACTACGCACCCAAAGCAACGGAAATTGGTGAAGCCTCTAGGGAATACCTCTTCTAGTACTGCTCGTAAAAGGGAAGTGAACAATTCAGGTTTATCAACTGTACAAGTTCCATCTGCAAACCAGCCCAACTTACCTATGAAAGACAGGAGTAAATGGAAGATGGACATACAGAAAGATACAAAGTCTTTTGAGAGTATTTTAGACGACCTGCCTAATAAACTGATTCCTTCATTTCATAACAGGGAACTAAATCTTAAGGTCAAACATGTGCCATCACTTATATTGCCATATGATTTTCTTGAATCTTTGATTATGTTTCATATATAGGTCTACATTTGCATTTACAGGAAAAACTTTCTAATTGCTTATCTCGTCATCAAGTGCGGAGGTGGTGTGCTTTTGAATGGTTTTACAGTGCAATTGATTACCCATGGTTTGCTAAAAGGGAGTTTGTGGAGTACTTGAATCATGTTGGATTGGGTCATGTTCCAAGATTGACTCGTGTTGAATGGGGTGTCATAAGGAGGTAAATGCCCCTGATCTGCTTCTTTCACTGGCAATTCATATTGCCTTTTGCAGAATTTTTTATGAAATGTCTGCTGCAAAATATTTTATTGATACTTGTTGGTGCAGTTCCCTTGGCAGACCACGGAGATTTTCTGAGCAGTTTCTGAAAGAAGAAAAAGAGAAGCTTAATCAGTACCGGGAGTCTGTTAGAAAGCATTATGCTGAACTTAATGCTGGCACAAGGGAAGGACTTCCAACTGATTTAGCTCGGCCATTATCAGTTGGGCAACATGTCATTGCTTTTCATCCCAAGGCAAGAGAGATCCATAATGGAATTGTACTAACCGTTGGCCATAATAGGTGTTGTGTTCAGTTTGACCAGCCTGAACTAGGGGTTGAATATATCATGGTAATTAGCTTCCCTGATCACATAACTTTATGACATAATTATATTTTCATTTAAATATCAAGAAACCATTGTCAATTTTTGTATGCCTTTCAACCGTGCTGCATCAATTTCTAGCTCTAGAATGTAATTGTGAGAGCATTTTTGTGTTTTTTTTTCTTAAGTTCTTTTCCATTGACAGCTTACAATTTTCACTCTTGAACTCAAACTATTTTAGTAGACAGGGCAATGTTTGTCTTTCATGTTAATGGCTAGGTGTAATGATTTTCATCACAGGATATTGATTGCATGCCCTTAAATCCAGCGGAAAATTTGCCTGCTTCTTTCACAATGCACAATGTCATTGTCAACAAATATATTGAGCACTTTAAGGAGCTCAAGATTAATGAACAACTGAAAAAAGGGAAGACTGAAGGGTATATGAAGATTGCCTCTAGCGACAACCTGCATAGCACTAATGTTCGATGTGCTATTCCGCCATCAACCCTTCATATCAATAAATCATCAAAGCAAACAGAGGTTAGTTGTGATTCCAGTTGCCAAACATATTTTGGTTATTTTTATAAATCATCAAAATAAAGAATAATTATGCCATTATCTAAGTAGAAACTGTTTTGGCTAGGGGAACTCATCAAGATTTACCGTACAAGCTAAAGTTGGGCCTGGTGAGACTGCTAGTACAAAAGTGGAAAATTCTTCAAGTCCTGCTCAGATCCAAGCAAAGGAAGCTGATGTAAAAGCTTTATTTGAGTTGACTCGTGCACTTGACAAAAAGGTGTACTGCTGGATAAATATTTTTATATCAATCTTAGATGCAACCATTGGAAAAATGTCTTATATTTAGAGGGGTAAAAAGTGATTATACCTATTCAACTCCTGTCAATATTGGTAAATGAGAATTGAATTGATGGATCATGTTGAAACTTGTAGGAAGCTGTGGTCTCTGAGCTGAGGCGCATGAATGATGAGGTTTTGGAAAGCCAAAGAGATGGAGACAACTCTATCAAGGATTCTGAGCCTTTTAAAAAGGAATATGCTGCTGTACTCTTACAGTTGCATGAGGTTAATGACCAGGTATTAGTCTCCATGGTCCCAATTGTAGGTTCATTCCATTTTTTCTATCATGTGCTATCTTGCTTGCAACTATGCAGCAATTAAGTGACTATTTGAGAGAGAGAGAGAGACACAAGCTGATTGCCTTTCGTGTGCAGGTTTCTTCTGCTCTTCTTTGCTTGAGACAACGCAACACATATAGAGGGAGCTCCCCACTTATGTTGGCGAAGCCCATGACTGGTTTAAGCGACCCTGGTGGCCATTTAAGCTCTCGTGGGTATTCTTGTCATGCCCAAGAATCAGCATCTCATGTTTATGAAATTGTTGAAGGTTCAAGAGCAAAGGCCCGCAAAATGGTTGATGCAGCTATGCAGGTAGAGTAAGGCCGTCTAATGCTATCTTATATCCCAGTCCCTCTGCAGTTATTGCTATGTAAATAAATTAAGATTAGAATGAGGTGATAGTTGATGAGTGAATGTTTGTTGGAGCCCTTGGGGAGCATATTTTTTGGGTAGTAGTATGTGCTAGGACCTGAATTTAGTAATTGAGGCATACATGTTGCCCAATGATGGTCGCAACTGGGTAACTGGCAGATGATTTGGCTTCTAATGAGTGAATCTTTTTGAGCCACGCCACCAGCGTACACAAATGACACTAGCCAATCTATCACGGCCACTTTATTGCATGAACTCCAAAATAGTTTTTGTACTCTGACAACAATTTTATCTTAATTACTATTTCAGGCAGTTTCTTCCTTGAGGAGGGAAAATACCCTTGAGAGAATTGAGGAGATTATAGACTTTGTAAGTAAACGGCTCGCAGAGGATGATTTTGGCACGGTAGCGATGGGATCTTCTACCCCTGCAGATCCAGTTCTGGTTTCTCAGGATCAATCAACTGCCTGTACATCAAAGCCATTGTCAATTAGTTGTGCACCTGATCCCAAGTCAAACAATTCATCCAACCAAAATGAAGAAAAAGTCCTTTCAGACCTTATTGCAAATTGTGTAGCAGCTTTAGTTATGATTCAGGTAATTATATTATATGTTGCATAATTTTTGTTGATTGCGTGATTTCTCTCGATGAAATAATCTCATTACCAAACCAGAAAGTTGGACTTAGAGCAATTGCCCTTCTTTTGGGGTGACTCCCCTCTGGTTGTGCCTCTTAGCTGCTTTTCACATACAAGTGCTTTTACGATTTGTTTGTTTGTTGTCAAGTCATCATCTGTTTGAATTTCTAGATTCAATGATCACTTTGTGCCTCGTCAAATTTATCAAAATGTTTTAAATCGTGAGAGGCTTTGAGTAAATATGCTAATCCTCTCCAAATTTTTCTCGGTCTAGTAATCAAGGTTACTAGATACAAGGTTATATGTTTCCCTTTCCAGTTTGTTGATTATAACATTGATTTTTGATTTTTGATTTTTGCCACACAAAATGCAGACATGTACAGCACGACAGTTTCCACCGGCTGATGTCGCCCAGGTATTAGATCATGCCGTTACTAGTTTGCAGCCATTTTGTCCACAGAACGTTTCAGTTTATGGAGAGATTCAAAAGTGCATGGGAATTATTAGGAACCAGATACTGGCGCTCGTGCCTACATAGATTCACTCTGCCAAAATATGCGATGTGCATTGTTTTGTTTATTCTTAACCCTCTATCTACTCAACCATCACCAGAATCAATACTTGTATAGAAGTATCTTGAGTATGTTGTATGTATTAGCATTATCAGCACATGAACCTAACATTCATATCTTTTTTTACGTGATGAGGTATATATATAGTATAAATGTTGTAGAAAAAGAGAGATGGTATAAATGTTTTGTGAGAGGTTCTGTTAGAGTTTGGACCTCTTCATTTTCAACAAACTCAAATTGACTTAGCTGGAAATTTTGAAATTGTAGAGTGGGATTTGAAATTTGTTAACATGCTACGTGCGTACTATGAGCTTATTACATTAACCTTGTTCCAATCTCATTTTTATAGTGTTTTCATCACCACATTAATATGTTGATTCCACTTATAAAAGAAATAATACTGATTAAATTTCTTGTTCTTTTTTTTATTTTTTATATATCCTTTCTACTTTAAACATCCAAACAAAGAAAATAGAAAGTTGAATCCTTCAGTTCTCATTCCATTTCCTCTGCATTATTAGAAAAATGTTTTCACTAAGCAAGCACATAATTTGATAGGCCTATGGAAACCATACCATTGATTATGTAAATTCTTTTTGTCGAAAAAACTTTTGTTTGGATGTGTTGTTTTCGTTGAGATATCAAATTGTCAGTCTAATAACTCATGTCAAACTTTCTTGAAAAAAGAAGATTACCCTCCTTTCCATCCAATTCAAGACATACTATCAAGGTCAATTATGTTAAAACTGAAAATGAAAGAAATTTTTCTTTACCAAAAAATGAAATAATTCTCGGATGAGACGAAAGTATGGAGAAAATATAACCACGCAGTTCAACCACTTGCATCAAAGGGATCAATTGAATTCAATTGAAATAATGTATAAACCCTGAACCCCCTATTCTAAATGTACCGGAACAAATTGTTCAAGCTGACAGTAACACTCTATGCAATCAAGCCAAAAAGAACAAAATTCAAATGTGCTTTGTTGTACAATGTGGTACAGAAGCATACAACTCACATCTTCCACCTAGCTTTTTGAAGCCGTCTCTATCTAATTCCAATTTCCAGGCACCAAAATTAAACTATAATTCCATCCAATCATACTTTTAACTTCTTCTTTTTAGGCTTTTTGACCAGAGCAGCATACCCAGTGTCCTCCACTATCTGCAGCACAACAGAAGTTGGTAGCAATTTAGCAAAAGAGGCATCACACAGAAATCAAAACCCAATTAAAGAAAGTGAATGACAAAAACCCATCAATGAATTGAAACATTTCTCTCTAAATCACCTTTTGCTTTTTCTTCTTCTGCTTTTTATTCTTTTTCTTCTTCTTACGTTCAGAATTTCCCACATTTTCTTCTTGTTGAGGACCCTGCATTTTTGTATAACTTAGAAGCATCATCTTCTTCTGTCTCAAAAGAAAAAAGCAAACACTGGAAACACTGAAAAAATCACCTCAGAGTCAGAGTCACCGAAGGAGTCTACATGTCGTATGCTTCTTCCAGAATTAGAAGCGCCACCTGAGTACTCCCAACAAAAAAAAAAAAAAAAAAAAAAACAACCAAACAAATTCTTTCTCATTACATTGATTAAAAAGCAAATGTCTCTGACTAATAAGATGTTGAATGGAAGAGTGTGGTTACTGGCAAAAACGGTGCGTTTTGCGTTCTGGACAGCACGTTCCAGAAGATTGGGGTTGATGGAGGCCAATCCATCTGGATTCTGCAGCTTTCTTTCGAGAAATTTCGCCAAGGCCGCTGCTTTATTCGTCTTCAACGGACCTCCAGGATGAGCCAACCTATATGTATATATATATATATATAATCTCCCTCAGAGAACAAAGAAAACCCTAGAAGAAGAAGAAACTGAATAAAATAATACCTGGGTTGGGGACGAGGAGGAGGCAAAGGTGCGAATTTGCTGCCTCTTAAAGCCCTCTTTTCTTCTTCGCTTAACTCCTCTGCTCTTTCTTCATTCACCATCTCCGATTCTTCTTCCTTCTATCTCTGACGACGGCCGAGATCAAAGTAATGTAATTGATATTACTCCGACTGATTTTGTATCCGAAATTTGAAATTAATTTCGCTAATACTTTTTTTTTTTTTCTTAAAAATGATTTTATGATCTTTTGGGTAACGAGAAAAACCCACTCATATGGGAAGAAAACTGAAAGGACTCGGAAGGAAGAGCAGCAATGACAATTGACAAGGGACTAATCAATTATACGGTTCTGTACTTTCGTGCTTGATTGATAATTATTGAAAATTCGACCAAAAAAAGAAAGATAATTATTGAAAAGAAATGTAAAATAATTAAGTAAATTTTAACCATTACTAGGATAGATCGCTCCTTTGTTAGGATGGAGGGTTGGTTTTTTCTTTTGTTCAATAGATGGAGGGTTACCCAACACCAATAATATCAAACTCATTGTAAGTTGGAAACAACTTGCTATAAGCCTATAACTATTAGAAGTATATATTTTGAATAATTATCAACATTTCTGAGAATTTTAAACAATTAGCTCAACTTTCCTTTTTGAGAATACATGTCATTCTTACATTGGGTTCTACTACATGGTTGTATTTTTTAGTTCTTAATTATTATTTTTTTGTTTATTAGTCCACTAACTTTATCACGTTTCTTATTAGAGTCTAAACCATCAAATTAGCACAAACGGTCATCTATTTTAATCATGTGTCGTGCACATGGGAGCGTTGTTGTGGATCAATATGAAACTAAATGAAGATTTTGTGAACCACAAAAGTGCCCCATAAGCGCATCACATGACTAAAATATATGATCATTTGTGCTAATTTAACAGCTTGAATTATAATATGAAACGTCACAAAGTTAATGGACCAATAAGGAATAACAAAAAAATTATGTACCAATATGAAACTTAAAAAAAAAAAATACTTGGATTAATTGTGCAATTGCTTCTTTTTTATAATATGTGTGCATGTCATGTGCCTCATGGATTGCGACAGGTAACATTTTCCAGTTTAAAGTTTTTTTTTTTTTTTTGAGCAGGGTGGAATTTAAAAAAATTGTATTGGAATATTTGTTTGAGGTTCTTTTTTTTTTCTCCAAATAATGATAACATGTAGCCGTGCACATAGAGAATCTCAAACAGTTGATTGATATACAGCAAGATGTCAAGATATGGTTCGACCTTTATTGAGTTCTCCATTTGCCTGCTACTTACAATACAGTTTGAAGAAGATCCAACCACAACAAGAATATGGATGAACCAAAAAGCCAATTACAAGTCCAGAAGTAATCATAGCACAAAATAACTTCAATTGTTCAGCATTCCTCCACATCCCCACCATATTTGAATTTCTTTTTCCTAATTGCCACAAAAAACTAATACAGGAACCCTGCTATCCAGTAACATCACATCTACATCAGCAGCACAATGTATATAAAATAATAAGGGAGGAGGGGAAGACCAACAAATTTGGGAGGGAATGAAATTCCCTCAATTTACAGGCCTCTTCTCTAGCCTAAAATCCTAAAAAAACCAGGCAAAGCAAAGAGGCCAATCCAATTGTATATTCCAATGAAACCAGAGACCAAGTCACCGTGTAAAATACTGGATTCTTTAATCAACAGTAGGGTAGGAGATGGTCCCCATAAAACATGTGTGGAGTCGGAGAACCACTGCACAAACCCCCTTCGGACTTTTTCAGCCGTTGCTTTGAGCTAACCAAGCAAGAACTTGAAAATGTCACTTAGTGAAACAATCCCTTCAACCCGCTTACTGCCAGCTTCCACAATGACAATTCTTCTGACACCTAAAATCCAAGTTTCGGGATGAGTTAAGTTGACAGAGAGATCTTTTAAATTTTAAAGGGAGCCACCCATACATTGAATAAAGACCAAGAGCATGCGATAAACTGATATTGGACTGCAGAGTTCAAAAGAGAAAATTTCTGGAAAGATTCTACATATGATCAGAGGATACTACACTTATATTTAACAGCATCACAACATTCATTCTTTACTTGAAAGAAGAGGACATAATTCTGAATAAAAAATGAAACAAAGCCAAATCTACCTGGATTGGCTAATCGCTCCATCACTTTATGCAGCGAATCCGAGCGCAAACACATCTGACATCTTTGACTTCTTGGCTCAAAAGGAGAATATGAGTCTTGTCCCAACTGCAATGCCTAGAAAAACAAAATGGACTAAGACAGCGTCCCTGAAAGCCTCTCTGACAACCAAAAAAACCACTCTCTTCCACCAGAATATATAAACTTAAAGTGATAATGCAAATAAAACATCCTTAAAATTGAAAGAATAACCACCTCAAATCTCAATAAACCCCCCAAGAAAACCCACATGTAATTCTCATAACCATATAGAACCCTTATCCTCTTCCATCCTCAAAATAAATAAATGATCAAACATGTCTACTTTTCTGGCCTGAATCAGATGTCTGTCTCTAGTCATCTGAAGAAACTCCTATTTTGGTGCAGAACAAATCATTATAATATTATCAACATAAGCACGGCTGGATCATATCGAGAACATGTATGTTAAATATATATCTAATAACTCATGAAACTGCAAAACAAAGTCATCGTTTCACTCAGCTGAACTATGACATTTCAAATAGGTTAATGAATTAAGATGTCATTCCAAAAGACATTTAAGATGTACACAAGAATGTGCCCTAGAAAATCAGTATGGAAAATTAATTCAGAGAAGGTGGAAAAAATTACACCAGTTACCTGATGAATAGTCATTTCATTGAGATTAATATGTGCATAGGCTCTATCTTTAGCCAAAGCTGTTATGTCACTGTAAAAAAAATGTGAAATGAAAAAAAATCACTCTCATGGTTGTAAAAAAAAAAAAAGCAGCTGACTATCTCTTAAAAAAAAACAGCTGACGAATTATTTTAAAATGTCGAGAAACAAGTCAGTAACCAAAGACACATAAAGAATTACAACTAACCTCCGACAATATATATCCAGTAAAGAGTCATTATCATCAACTACAGGTATTGAACTTACTTGAGCTGCAAAGCAAAGGCAAAAAAGCATATGAGTTATCATTATGGAAATATAGGTCTGAAATACTCCTCTTTTTTCAAAATTTTGATGCTACTTAAAGCCCACACCTCCACCCAATTATATCAAATCATAATCCTATGCATTTACGCATGAGCCAAAAATTCAAGAGAAAAGACTCAAAACCGACAGACCTCTCTGACACCAACATATTGGAGTGCTTGTCCATTTAACGTAGTTAATCACTAAATAGAACACCTAGTCAGATAACTTGATTCCAGTCCCTACAATTACTCTGTCCGTCCCCTCCCCTCCCCTCCCCTCCCCACCCCTCAAAAGAAAGGGGGAAATGAAGTATCTCCAAGACTCCAATAGTGGCAATGAGCTAGAATTCCAGACAATTAACAATAGATGGCCTGACACTAGATCCTTTTTTTTTTTGGTCAGAGACACTAGATCAATACACGAAGCCTACCTTGAACTAATAAGTTAAATGCCGCACTAAGTGAAGCACTTGGTCTCAACATTGCTAATGGCCGACGATTTGACTCTCCAATTTCTGGAACCCAAGTACCCACAGGAAGCTCACATATTGGTGCTTGGAGTATGGGTAATGTGCTAGAGCAATGCCTGAAATACCTGCAAATACCTGAAAATTAACATTCATTAGCACCAATTAGGAGCCTATGGCATAATTTAACAAGTACTCCGAACAGCTTACATTTTAAAATACCAGACAGTGAGGCAAGATGTAATAGCTGTGGAAAAGAGCCATCTTCTGAAGATGAATGGATAATTGGAACCGTAGCTACATTAGTTTGCAAAAGTTTCAAAACAACATCTTTCAAATTATCGTATGGCCCAGCCTGCAAAATCAATGAACAAGTGTGGTTAAGGAACAAGAATGATCATTATTGCAATAAACATACCGCCTGAACAGTGAGAAATAACAAGAGATAAAAATTCATAAATGAACCAAAGGGTGTTGTGTTTGGCTCGCCGGAATGTTTCTGGAAAGTGATTAAAATAGGAAAGTAGCAGTTTTAGATAATTCCTAGTTGGGTACAGTTTTCTTAGGAATGCTAGAAGGTTTGCACAAGGCTTTTCCTAGTTAAGGAAGTCCTGAGTTTTCCTAAGTGTACAAGGTTAGAATTAGTTATTAGGCCTATTACCTAATTCTACTAGGAAAAGGAATTCCCAGCTGTAACCTATTGTATGCCACAGCCTATAAACTTATAAATAGGCTGCTGCAAGGCTTGTTAAGGACAGACAGAGCACCAGAAACAGAGAGAGCTTTTGTGATCAAGTAGAGAGAAAAAGTGGCTGCGGGTTGGGTTAGTTCGAGGGTTTTTCAACAAAATCTTGTAACTCTTTTTCTAATCATAGTGCAGCTGTGATTCTCAAAGGATCACACGGGGACGTAGGCAAAGTTAGCCAAACCTCAAGAACACATCTTGGTGTTTCTCGTGTGTCTTATTTTGCTGGTATTATCTGTGTGTTTGCTATATCTGTTTTAACTCTAGAACACATCAAGAACAAGATCGCAGGGGGTGTTAATTCACTACAAAGGGGACAAAATTATAAACACAAGCATTAATTCAAAAGAACATGCAAATGGTATCATGCAACAGTTTAAATTATATCCATAGGAACATTCACATTTCTGCAAGTAGTACTCAGGTTTCAAGAGCATCAGTTTGACAGTACTGTGGCACATATGATACCCTCCCTTTCATGTATTTGTTGCACTACCATTGCATTTCAAGCTTTAACATAAACTTATGATTGACATTTGTTTTATCTGTTTCAAAACAAGTTATCACCAATTATGTCGTGACAAACCCATGAATGCTTTGTAGTAACCAATTATCACTTCTCCACTCTAGATGTGACTCTAAGGCATGCAATATAGTGATTTTTTTCCTTGTATCTTCTAGAAAAGAAGATATCTATGAAATAATATTTTACACATGCACAAAAACCTTGTTATTGCATGAATGCCTAGGATAAAACATTCTGAATAGGTTACTAATCCACAGTGAATTTACACTCACATGGATGAAACGTCTTGGCAATGCTCTCCCATGCCCATCAATTTGTCCGTTTAGATATGCTTTTCCCTCTTTCCAAGCAGCTATAGTATGTGTTTCAAGCTCTTCCTCTGTCAGATTAGACCCATGGTTCCCAAGCTAAAAAATAAAAAGGTAAGTTAGCATACTTTAAAAGTATCATACATCACAACACACAGTGCATGTGTGCAGATAGTTTCTGTGCAAATGAGCTGTATACAAAACAAACTAATAGCAACATCCTACTTACAATGAATTTAGTCAAATAATATAACCATATAACAAAAACATTCTAAGCAAACCAAGCAACTTAAATTCAAAGCACATTTTAAAATGTTGAAAGTCGCATTATGTTAGGGGTCACAGTTTTCTGCCCAGCCTAGTGAACCAACTGGACTGAACCAACCCAACCCAGCCAGGTTGATTATCTTTCTTATTTTGGGTTGAATAAGGTCAATAGACTCAATCCCCATTCAACCCACCAAAATCAGTTAGATGTCAGATTGTATATTGTTTAAATCCGAAATAACCAACCCGAACTGATATGATATAATATCAAAGATTCTACACTATATGTCCATGAAGCCTTGAACCTTAGATATGCCTTGTCTTATAATAATAGCCGCATAACTTAGCTACACTGGTTTTGATGCTAAAAGCATGCGTACATTATATTTATCTGGTTCCAGAGAGCTATCCCACATTTATTGATGCCTCGTCTTATAAAGAAGACCATATTGCTTAGTAATGAAACACCTCTATGGACAATGCTTGGGTACTCAAGTTTGAGTACCAACCATGTACTCATAACCAATCAAATAAGCCCATGATGGGATCCACCACGAGAGAGAATATGGTGGACCCCATCATGAGCTCATTTGATTGGTGTTGAGTACACGGTTGGTACTCAAACTTGAGTACACGGTTGGTACTCAAACTTGAGTACACGGTTGGTACTCAAACTTGAGTACCCAAGCATTTTCCTTTTCATTATAGCCCAAACTATAACCCAATTACCAACTCAACCCAAACAGATTTTTATTGGGTTGGGTTAGATTGATTTGTTACTTGTTCCAACCGGTGCCGGATTGTGACGCATGTAAAACTTCCTAAATAGCATCCAATTGAAATCAATATTGGTTACTCAAACAAACTTCGACAACAGTCAATTCACAATTTGGTAAAAGTATATCTTACATAAAAAACAAAAAAGCTTGATGTCATACAATCTCTCAGCAGGCTGAACTCCCCAACCACATGAGATTGGTGGGCTCAACTAATATGTTTGGATTTTCAGAATTAATATTTTTTCCAAGAATTCACAACAGCAACAATAAGATATTTGCATATTGGAGAACTCACCAATAGGAAAAGATCATAATTCCATATGCAAACATACCTCTCTTAGAATTAATATAAAATCCAATGCACTAAGAACTCCCACAAACCGTCCCTTGCTGAAGTCCCAAAGAGGCGCCAAAGGGATTCCCTGGAAAAGCTTGACTCAGAAATATGCAAATGCAAGATGCCAAAATAATAGAATGCAAGGTAGCACGCACTATCATAGCAAAGCTTAGGTGAATTTCCTAGTTGAAAATGGTTTCATGAATATAACGAGAAGACATAAAATTGAAGATTTCAACACTAACAATTATATAAAGGATGGACTGATGTGACCAAAGGCCCCCAAAATAAGAAGACACCAACTACTAAATTTGGAGCTCTTCCATCATTATTTGTATTTAAAACCTAGAGCTTAATATAATTTATTTTACAGCTACCACAGTGTCAATTAAACAAATGATAAGCTTGTTAGGATGGCTACAGTGTCCTCTTTCAAAAATCAAATATACAGATACAGAACATGGCTCAATTGAAAATAAGAATCATCTTTTCCTTTGTATGTACCTGCTCATGCAATATATGAAACGCTTTCTTTACAGGTACATCAACATCCAAGGCGACAACCTGTAAACTTGATGTAATTAAAAAAAGTGAACAGTCGAACTAATTCATGGTGAATCAAATTCATAGACAACCAAGTGCAGGATGCATAAAGGAGATCCAATGGCAAGTCATCCAAACCTTGCCTGACTCGGGGAGTAGTTCATAAGTGGTGTGCGTAGACAAGAAGACAGAAATACGGTGACGAGAGCCCTGCACATCAGCCTCTGATATCCTTGGTACTACATCAGATAAAGTACCATCTGTAATCCGGACCTGCATTATAAATCAGAAAGGAAGTCCGCTAAATAACTCTTGGTAGGAACAATAAATGTAAATGCAAAAGTAACTACAGCTTAAAGGAGCATAAATTGAGTGCTAACAAACACAGAAGAAACACCACATACCATATCTTTCCTAGGTTAAAATAGATTCTTTTGTATTTCAAAGAGAAAAAAAAGGTGACTCAGACCATGCCATGTAGCCCATAGGGCCTTGCAAGGTCCAAAATGTGCAAAAGTTAGCAATACACAAAGGTCCAAAATGTTCAAAGGTTATGCACAAATTCCATGAGCACCCAGCTCCTCGAATCATGATCATATATGGATAGAATAATGCTAAAGCACCTCTCAGTACAGTAAAGCTTCTAAGGATAATAGAAAAAGCATTAAGTCTTGCAGGCAACCATGATCTTAAACGATAAGGAATGAGCGACCCTTACCAAACGCCGAAATGCCTCAGTATCCTCCTCCATGTTAGATCCAGAAGTCACCTCTGGAGTTACATTTGGATGAAAGTAATTAGGATCTGTAGCCAAGACAATGGTGTTCACTAACCCATATTCGCCACTCACATAAGGTTGGTGCTCATCGTGTCGCCATTCTCCATCAACAAAAAACTTGTACTGTAGTATGATAAACATATGTAAGTAAGACTCCAATGATAGAGGTTTAAAGTATTATCAATCAATGTAAATGCAAAACATAATAGTACTAGCATTCTAAATTCAAATTGAACACATCCATAGGAGTTAGTAAAAAAAAAAATTACACATTCAATCACTTCAATCCATAGTTCCAAAGCGGAGATCCACTTAACATGAAGATGTTCTTTAAAAAAAAAGACAATGTTCCATTCTAAATTATATCATAATTGATAGACTTTATTCTTAATCTTTTCCTGTATACATCTGTATGCAAATTTCCCATAATTCATATCAACTTCCACATTTCCTAGACTCAAATTTTTGGCAATAACACTATTAATTGAGATCTCAGAACTAATTATTTAAGATTTCTTAAGCACCCAAAAGTTCACTTGGCGCCAAGGTTCAAGCTCCAGATGGAAAAATAAAATCATATCTATTGTCAGTAATATAAATAAACCACTAGAGGAAAACAGCAAATGAAAAACAAAACATTAGAATACGGCCTTCACTGCCTCCACAAACAACTCAAAGCTGTCCTAGCGCATACAATCATTCTTTCTTCTATTAAGTTCAAAATACTGCACAGGGTGAACAGGTCCCCAAACTCCTAGTTATTACATACCAAATACATAGTTGATCATCCTAAGACTAGGACTAGTAAGTGTTTGGTAATTGGCTATGGTGGGGAAGGAAAACATGTCACTTCCAAGATGACAAATTCAAGCCAAAACTAAAACTTTAATCATTATAGTAATACATCAATATAGAAAACTTCAAACAAAATTTCATAATCGTAATACCTGATATTAACCCTTCACATTTCTGCTCATCAATACCACAGTTCGAGTGGCTAATTTAACCCAATGTGATGTTTCTAATAGTTGGATGATCTTTTCCTGGCATGAAGACCATGACTTGATTCCTAATAACTAAATTCAACTACATTACAATCAATTATACACAAAATTCAACTACATTACACCTTTTTTCCATGGCATGCAATCAACTTTTTCAACTTCACTCCTATCAAATTTGAAGATGTATATGATTGATTACAATGCTTGAAAAATGAATTCATCATGCTTGTAATGAATATCAATAATATCTATGATCACAGAATCAATGGAGCGTGACCACTATTACTCATAAATGCCTCAAAGTGAAAGCACATCATTTTATGTGACACGCTGACACCAATAATTGAAATGCTTTAATTCCAAAATGACAAGCTTACCTGATGGTATCCGGGCGCTACGCTATAAATAGCCTGAAACACAGTGGGGCAACCTTCAACCGGCGTCATAGGAATAAGCTCAGACCACCTGCTGAAAACAACATCCCATTTAGAGAAATTCCCAGATAAATCACTTGATTTAACTAAATAACAGCAGCACAACAAATCAGATAGAATTAAATTTTGAGAAGCAGCAAAATTGAGATAAAAAAAGAAATTAGAGTCTCACCGTGCAAAAGAACCACTGAGAAATACACTTCTGCCCCCATAAGGCCACACGAAGCGCATTGGGATCAGCACTGTGCTTGGAGCTCCACCTACATCCCGCGCCGCATCCATGTTGGTAGCAAACATTTGCCGCCCAAATTTGTATAAATGTTTCTCAAAAAAAAAAAAATTAACCCTCCAAGCAATATAAGCTCCCTACGACATGCCCGCTCATTGTATTTACTGTAGCACAAATTAAACCAAATTACGCCAAAAATCAAAGCAACGGTCCCAGAATCAGACCGAAAGGAACAAAATTTATGCTAAATTTGGTCACTGCAATGAGAAAATAACAAAAAAGTTTCGAAATTCATTAACGATTTTACTTACAGAAGCTAAAATTGTTCCGGAAAAACCCTAAGCACGTGGAGATTGGGGCAGAAGGCCTACCAATTAGAGCAGCAGAACTCCCCCTATTTCGAGAAATCGATGAAAAAATGCGAGTGGAATTAAAGTGGTAATGGGAACCCTAGCGGAAATAATTAAGATAAATTTAAAAATGGGTGAGAAAATCGAGACGGGTTGCGACACGATCGAATCTAATTTCGAACCCTAAAGCAAAAGGACAGAAACTTTGATAGAGATGTTAAAAAATCATAAAACGATGTGTTTTACTGTTTTTCTCTTTCTTTTTTTTTTTCTTTTTTTTTTTTTTTTCTTTTTTTTTTTTTTGTAAAAAAAATATGCATCACTATAGCAGCAGGGAACTCGGGAATTAACCGCGACCCTGTGGAAAATTAACGGTGTGTTTAGTGAGTAATGAATGTTATGGAAAAACTGTTGAAAGATTTTTATGTGTTTTTCGTATTTTACGGATCCACCGTGGACTTTAATTCTAACTTATTATTTTTCTCACCCTCATTATTTAAATATATCCCAAAATTTTGACCCCATAAAATTTTCAAAGTTTGTTCTCTATAAAATAAGATTAAAAAATTAAAACAAAACAAAACAACATAATTACAAAATGAATCCATGACTACATTCTAAATTAAAATGGTTAAAATCAATAATTTTTTATGTTGTGCACGTGTCACTACATTACAATGTGTGTGGATGACGGCTATGGTGGATAACAAGGGTGGAAACCATAAAGTATTTTTTTTAAAAGGTCATGAATCCAAATACCTTATATAGAGGGTCATTATATAAAATTTTGTTTCGTATAATATTAGAGGCTAAGAGATTCAAACTCGGAATTTTGTGTGGAATTAATGTTCTTACCACGATAGAAATATGGTCATCTTAAACCCATATGTGGTTCCAGAGAAAAACTTCTTTGTAACAAGAATATAGCTGATTTAGTATTTTAAGCTACTAACATAATGACACATATGCTTTTACACTTCTATTATATAAAACTTTCTATAATTTAAAGACAAAATTTATCTCATGAGATGTCAAGTCAGCCACTATTCCTATTATAAGTAAGTTTTGTTCATAATTATGTTATTCACGTATAATAAAAAAGAAAAATAAGTGACTTAATTTGCTTTTGTTTGTACATGTAATAAGAAAAATTAAATTATTAAAAAACGTGACATTTCTCATAAAGTTTTTGTTTTTGCACCACAAAGTTTATTTTGATTCCTCCCATAAATGGGAGAAGAGTAGTACTTTCTTAAGAAACATTTCAAAAAGTTTTATGAAATTCCAACTTAGCCTATCAACTTATGAAAGCAATTATAAACCTATATCCCACTTCTTAACCTTCTGTTTCAACTTTCAACTATTAAAGAATATTCTTAGTACTGGCCTCTAATGTAAGCTGTGCTTTCTTATTCTTGTTTGAATTTTCTAAATATATAAAAGTATTGCGGTAAAGTATTGCATGGAACAAGAAGTGGAGGATAATGCTATTTAGCACACAACAATACCAACATAAGATGATGTTTGAAGTCTTGAAGAGAACAAATTTCATCTGTTGGGAATTGGATCGTGAAAGATCACAAGAACATAAATATATTGAAGTAGGCTAGAGTGACTTAATGACACAACCGGTGGGCCTAGTAGTTCCAACCTAACCAAAAAAAGACCAAGCATGAAGCCCAAAATTTGAAGACCAAATAATTCCAATATGATCCAATGCCCTATAAAAGACCCAAAATCCATGTCATCGAAGTGGAGCTTATAACAGATATATGAAACTTGTACGCACGTTGAAGTAACATATGATTCACACGTGCTGGCCGAAAAAACATATGATTCATATGTAGCATGTCCAAACTTGTCCAAAATCCAAACCACACGACAAGCTTTGCGGCTGACTGCAGTGCAAGTTACAACTTGAACTTGCCCACTTAGCTAGTTAACTACGTGGAAATACGGCGCCGTTTCCTCAGAACCCCGTACTTGTCCCCCCCTCCGAGAGTTGAAAAAGACAAACGCAATCATGTATCGGGGCGCACCCTCACTTCACGCGCCTTCATAGAGGAGCCAAAATAATATACCACAAAACAAAACACATTTTTATTTTTTAATTTTTTTGTTTTATTAATTCTTAATTTTTGGGTGAGGGTAACTGGGTAAGGATTAAGGAAGGGCCTAAAAATAAATTTCAGCCAAAATTAAAACAAAAAAGTGGGAAAAATAAAAAAACTCAGCCAAAATAAAAAGAGACAGAAAAGCAAACACAAAGAAAGCAAAGGCCTTTGGGCTCTTCCTCCTGCTGCATACAAGTAAAATACAAAAATACAGAGAAAGAGTGTGTGAATCAGTACCAATTACTCGCCGTCTAAACTCGTTCTTGGCTATCAGACTCAGCACTGATCGGTCCGCCCAATCTCCCCCGTCTGATCTCCCTGAACCGATCGTCAAGTTCAATGGAAGGAGTTTTAACATAATATGAATTCAGTAAATTTCTATTTGATATTTTTGGGGATTTATTTCATAGAGGGGTTGTGAAATTGGTGCTGTAAAAATCGGTTTTTGGAAGATTTGGTTTCTGGGTTTTGTTGGGTTTTGCGAGAGCTTTGGTGGGTCGGAGAGGGTATTTTGGGAATTGGAGTGATGCTGGACTTTAGGGATGGTGGGTGCTTGAAGGGGTTAGGGTTAGGGTTTTAGGGTTAGGGAGAGGTGGGTGTAGGGTTAGGTGTGATGGGGTTGGAGATGGAGGAGAATTATACTGAGCTTGAAGATGGCGAAGCTTCTTGCTATTACAAGGGTGACGACGAAAACGTTGACCCGGACAACGATCTCTCTTACATTGTAAGGGCATCTTTGTGTCATTGATTCAAATAATTATAATTTTTCGTGGAATTTTCTTTGAAGTTAGTAATGGTGATGTTAAGAAGATAATAGTATTGAATTTGTTCAGAATACATTCGATTGAGACTGAGGTTTCAATTGTGTTGATATATGTGTTTATTGAATGCAATGGTGGAATTAACAGCTTGCTTGGTTTCTGAGAAAGTATAAGAGAGAGGATGGAAATTGAGTTATAATGAGAATCTTAGCCTTGCAGAGAACTGTTTGGCTTGGTGGAGTAGCATTTATCATAACTTGGAAAGTAAAATAACATGAAACATAAAAATTGAGTCTTTATTTTGTTCGTTTTAATTTGTGCCACATTCCAGTCGAGCATAATATGCAAAAAGCTTTGGAACTGCCTGTGAAGTTTCTGGATGTTTTTGGCTGGCTTTAGAAACAATGCAGATTCTTTTTCTGTTTTAAGCATAGAAAAAGTGCACATGTATGGCTGATTGCTCAATGATTGAATATGCAAAAACTTTATTGTCCTAAATTCCTGGATGTATTCTGTAGCTACCATTTATGTTTCTATAAGTGTTAGTTTATAAATGAGCTGTTGCTTTTTTCTTTTTGATTCTTCCTAGATTCTTGATGATAATCTGTTTGTTGATTCTAGGAGAACAAAAGTGAAAAACAAAACAAAATATTTAGTTCCCCTATTAATTTCCAAATGCCGAGTTGAATTCAGTGTGTCAAATTTTGTGCTTTGAACAATGAAAGTTAACAAGGTTTAGTTTTCACTTTCTCACCTCTGTCATCTCGGCTATCAAGTTTATCATTTGTCAAAATAAATTAAAAATTCCAAGACAGTCTCAAGATGGTCCTATGAGGTTGATGAGCTAAGCTGGTATTTGATAACAACATCCCAAATAATTCATAATTGGTTGCTTCGAAAAATAAAATTAAGGTGGGATTTTCTTCTTCAATTCTATGTGCTGGCCTTCTCAATACCTATTGTTGCAGTCAATTACAGACATTTTGGTTGTTCATATTTTCTGCTTATGTATGTAATGACACTAGTATAATTATGGCTTTATTTTTTTAAGGATGAGAGAGTTCAACATGTTCTGGGGCATTTCCAGAAGGATTTTGAGGGTGGGGTTTCTGCCGAGAATTTGGGTAAGTGACCTATCATATGATAGTTATAGACCACAGACTGAAGCTTAAGTTCATCTTTGTACTTGAAAATTTTGTGGTTAATGGCTCATCAGGTGGTTTGGACTTTGATTGTTCTGTCAGGGGCAAAATTTGGAGGATATGGCTCATTTTTACCTACCTATGAGCGGTCTCCATCTGTTTGGTCTCATCCAAAGACACCGCAGACAAACTACAGCACATCAAGATCTCCTAAAAGCTTAACAGAGGTACACGAAAAACTTTTCTTCTTATAGGTTATTTGGTAAGAAGGAGATATATATGGCTGAGATCTTGTCAGATTGGAAAATTCTATTTTACTTGAGCACTGTGGGTTATGTTACGATACAGGGTGCCTCTCAGAACTTGAAAGCTTCATCAAATGCGCCCCAAACTGTGAGGCTTGGAACTGCTCCATACAGTTCTCATATGTCATACAATTCAAGGGTCCTTCCTGGGGATGTTTCGGTTGAACATGATTTGTGTGTGCCTTCTACTCAAGTTGCTGAGAGGTGTTCCTTGAAAGATGAAAATTCAAACAGATCTGGCAATCCAACCGATCAAAGGACACTGAAGTTTCGAATCAAAGTGAACTCTGATAACACAGCTCGAAAGAACGTGGCAATTTATAGTGGTCTTGGGCTTAACTCTCCATCTTCGTCTTTGGGGAACAGCCCTGAGGAAAGTGGAGAGATGCCACATCCATCTCAAGTGACTCTGGACGAGACTCCCACTAACATTATTCAGGTAAGGTCAGAGGTTTTCACGCTGTTTCTCTTGCTGTAGATGGACTTAATGATCTGGTTGCATTGATGGCTATTGTTTATGTGTTGGAACAGGTTATGACTTCCTTCCCCATTTCTGGGGATGTGCTGCTATCTCCCCTTCATGAGAATCTGATTTGCTTAATAAGAAAGAAAAAGCTTTCTCAACAGAAACCGGTGCCTTCATCCAAGGGTCATCAAGAACATTCTTCTTTGTCAGTAGAGGAGTCAGTTTCCACACGGGGTAATGGAAAAGTGTTGAAGGATGTGAAAATTAAAGTATCAGGGAAAGGTGAAAGGCAGGTAGAATTGAAGCTTGAGAATGGTATAAATATCAAGAATGACATGAGAATTCTTATAAAAAAGGAACCAGAAACTGAGACCCTAGAAGGCAAGGAGATTCTGTCCAATGGCTCGAAAGCAAAACCTTTATCCAACTCAGTATGTGATGATGGTGACTGTTTGAAAGTGATTGGTAGGACATCTGAAGCTTCCAGGGAGGTTAATGAGAATGAGATCAAAGGAAGATTATCTTGCTCTGAATTAGTGAAGGAGGAATCACTGGAGTCAATATCTGGTCAGGGTTGTGGCAAGAATGATAAGCAAAATTCTAGGTGCGGTTCAGTGGAAAATATTTGGGAGCATTCAGTAAAAAATTCCCACAAGGATGTTCCAGTTGATCTCAGGGATGAAAAAGGCAAGCGCAAGGGTTACAAGATTTCTGCCTCAAAAGATTATTCTGATGTATCAAAATGCAAGGAAGAGCTAGACCTGCACAGACAAAATGCTGGTAAGAAATGTACATTTCATGAACAAGAAAAAACTAATGTGCCTGCTAAGAGGGAAAAGCTATCTTTTGAGGGCAAGATCAAGTCAAAGGAAAATCTAAGCTATGAAAAGCCACCAGCTGTTTTAAAAAAGGAAAGCTTGGGGGTTGAAATGGGTGTAGTATCAAAAGATAAATTGATTGGTGGTCATGGTGTTCCCCCATCGAGTAGAAAAATGCAGAAGTCAAAGTTGCAGAAGGATAAGGTCAGAGATAATCATTCATTTGTGGGCAAAAATTTGGAACAGAGGGATAGAATGGTTATAGCAGAAAGGCCTGCCGATGATATTGAAGTAGTATGGAAAGCATCTTTGGATAAACCAAAGGAAAAATTGAGTGGCAAAAAGATTGATAATCAGTTACTGTCAAGGGCACCTGTAAAAGATGCTCCTAATACATGCCAACCAACAATGGAAAATGGACCCACTTCAGAGATAGCACCAGCAGCTGCAGCTCCTGTTGACGAATGGGTACAGTGTGATAGTTGTCAGAAGTGGCGGCTTCTACTGTACGGTACTAAGCCAGAGCAACTCCCTGAGAAATGGTTGTGTAGCATGCTGAACTGGCTGTAAGTTTCCTTCTCATTCTTGGGTTTGAGCATTATAAAACTGGCCTATTCAATTTACTGATTTACTGTTTGGGAAAACCCTAACTTGAATAATCTGTAATGTATTGCAATGCTTTTTCTTTCTCATTCTCTCTCTCTCTCTCTCTTTTTCTCTCTACATTTACGTATATGTACATGTACATGTGTGTGTGTGTGTATATTGGTGCGTATTCACTTTGGTATTGAAATTATTTTGTAGGCCTGGGATGAACCGATGCGACATCAGTGAAGAGGAAACAACAAAAGCACGCTTTGCATTGGAATGGCAGGCTTCAGATAACCAGCAAACTCATGCTAATGGAATGGCATTAACTTCCATTAATCTCCAACATCCTGATCAAAATTACCAGAATCTCAGTTCTCATGCCTTGTTTGATCGAGGAAAGAAGAAACATGGTTTGAATGAAATACCAAATGCTGGTAGTGGTAGTGGTCTCTTGTACTCTACAAAAAACCACCTGCAAGAACCTGTGAAGGGTAGAAGCTTAAATGACAAGACTCAGCCTTCTATAGAATCAAATCCAGTGAAGAAATCTAGTTTTCAACATATGAGTAAGCTGCAAAACTTGGGCATGGAAAAAAACATACCTAAGCAGAAGGAGAAGCAAATGACTGGAGGTATGTAATTTATTATAAAGTTTCTATTTCCTAATGCCATAATTCATTTATGCAAAAGTAGGCAACCCGTGCCTGTATTTGTTTATTTGGGTTATTATATATCTACAGGTGATGCCAAGAAAGTAAAATTGAAAAACAAGGAGGCTGATCAATATACATGTGGAACCTCAAAGAAACCGAAGAGAGGAGATATGGTGCATGCTGATAAAAATCAGAATTCTAATATCGACCTTGGGAGGGTGGGTCTCAGTTCAAGTACTGGTTTTCTGACCCAGGCACATGGTCAAGACTTCAAATACAATGAACTCTGTTTTTCTGAAGACACAAAGGATGAAGCCAAGGACAAATTACAAGTTTCTGCAAAGAAACTGGGTAACCAAACTCAGGTCTCATTGGGTGGTGTGTCTTTGGATGTTAGGACATGCAGTAAAGGTGATAGTTCCATGAAGAAAAGGAAAATGAGAGACTGGCAGGATAATCAGAATAATATGGAGACATTTCAAAATTTTGTGCATGAAGGCAAGGTATATACCAAGGAGGAAAGTAGTGAAAGTGGATATCGGAAGGGAAAGAAGTTAAGGATTTTGAAGACTGATGGCAAGGAGTCCAGTACTGGTATTGATGATGATAAATCAAATAGAAAAAGCAGAGTGACCCATATTGTTATGTCTGGCACAAAAGTTCGTGCAATTGATGTTATGGAAAAGGATAGGAGTATTGTAAAGGACCAGCAACCCAGGAAACATAGTAAAAAGAATGTTCCTCAAAAAACTTTGGATGGTATGAAGTCATTGAGAAGGGATTTGGTATCTGGGCAGGTTTCTTTGGCTGCGACTTCAAGCTCTTCAAAGGTCTCAGGCTCCCATAAAATTAGAGGTAGTTTCGAAGAAGTAAAAGGCTCACCTGTGGAATCAGTTTCTTCATCTCCGTTGAAGACCTCCAATTCAGACAAGCTTACTTCGACCTGGGGAGATGCTTTTGGGAAAGATGATGCCGTTTATGGTGATTTTCCTTTAACAGGTAATTCCAGAAGATGCTGGGATGGGGATGGAAATGGTAATATTGATAGATTTGGGACCACCAGGAAAGAGAAAATTTCCTGCAGTAGTCACCCTGAATCTCATAAATTTTCAACAGTGGGCTACCAGAATGGAGATGCTAATCGTGAATTTAGTGTCATAGGTAAACCTTCTCCTGAAGTTCTGAATAGTCATTTGCTTAGCAGTAATGATGATAGCTTAGAACAAAATGGCCAGTGGCCCAGTAATCAGCATGGCATGCATAATTGCCATGTTGAGGATAGAGAGATTAAGAACCACCTTGAAGATGCAACTTTTCTGCAGAAATCTGGTAAGGGTTCCTGTTTGCAGTCCAAAGACAAGGTCAGAAGTTCCACTTCTGATTCAGATAGGAACAAGGTGAAGGTTTCTGAACCAGTGAATGAGTACTCTAAGAAGAGTCAAAGATATGCGTCTGAGATTGACCCCAATAATCATGCATTTGTTCCTGAAAAAGGGAATATTGATAGACATGATCTTCCTAAAAGTTCTAGCACTAAGTCAGTCAAGGTCAAGAATGAGAAATATCATGTTAGTCGGGGGGATTATGCAGGACAAGGATTGAGTGACAATGGAGTGGAAAGTCAACTAAAACGAAAAGACTATGATGTGTCAGATGTGAAGTTGGGTGCTACACAGAGCCCTAATAGGAAGGGTGTTCCACAACAGAACCTGATTCAGGAGTCTGAGGGTGGTGAGATGCAAAATGAGTCAAGAAGTGGGAAATCGAAATTGTTGTCACGTTCCCAAGGTGAAAGGAAAGAAGGAAAACCATCTCTTTGCTCCCGACCTGTGGTAGGTTCTGAGATAGAAGTTGTGTTTCAAGGACTTCCAGTTGGTGCAACTGTCAATGGTGATGTACCGAAGTCATTAGAACAGTCTGGGACTGTCACTAACAAGAATGGAGTTAATTGCAGTTTGGGACATCACAAGCCTGATCAACAGGGAGCAAGAGATGTCAGTGCTTCAAGTCCTGTGAGAAGCTCCTCTAGCCAGACTGCTACTAATACCCTGGAAGAAGCAAAAAAGCTTAGGGGTTATGCTGATGTTCTCAAGGTTTCTTTATTGTTCTTATTCAGTTTTTAGCTTTTCTTTGCAGGATTGATATGATGTTGTTTTTCTGTTCTCTCAACTTTTATTTTATTTTTCTTCTTTGATAAAAAACTCTCAACTCATATTATGGTTGTAATATGTTTCATAGGGCTCTGGGTTTGATTTTGAAAGTAGTGAGGCTTACTTCCAAGCTGCCCTGAAGTTTTTCCAAGGAGCTGTGCTTTTAGAAAGTTGCAGTAGTGAGAATGGAAAACATGGAGATATGACTCAATTGCAAGTGTACAGTACTACAGCTAAACTTTGCGAGTAAGTTAAATGCTCTAAGTTTTAAGAGAAATAGTTTCTTATCCTAATAGTTGTTTACCAACCATTAGATAATATATAGATGGCTGAGTATATCTCAGTTTTTATATATGATATGATCTAATAGTTGAGATGTAAGCTTTTTATATTGAACTGTGTGTATATACATATTTATTTATTTTATTTGATAGATACCTTCTGCTTATATTTGAAAGTAACTCTTATGTCTCAGTTTAGTTCTTTATTATTTATTTGCATTGTTAGTACCTCAATTAGCTATTATTGCATTCAGAGATGGTCATCCATTTGAAAAATGGTCACGCTTAACTCTAGAGATTTGTAATGCACTATTACTTGTTTGAAGCTCTCATTTCTGCATTGCTATACCCTTGTGTTTGGCTGTGTGCTGAACCTTTTGAATTCACAGATTCTGTGCCCATGAATATGAAAGACGTGAAGAAGTGGCTTCTGCTGCCTTGGCCTATAAATGCATGGAGGTGGCATACATGAGGGTAGTGTACTTTAAACATTCTAGTACAAACAGAGATCGGCATGAGTTGCAAGCTACTCTAAATATGGTTCCTCAAGGTAATGGAGCTGGTTACGAATATATTCAGGTTTTTTTGAATGGTTTATGTCATTCAGTAATCTTTTGATATCGTTTCAAGTTACATTTCTTTTCTTTCATTAGGTGTTGTTGCCTTTTCAAGTGTAAATTATTTATTCTAGTTTTAACATTAACATTTCTTAAAATTCGTAAAGAAAACAGTTATATAGTTCCTCTTGCTTTTATCTTTTCTGAAATGGTCAAGCTTTAAAGGTAGTTTGTTATTGTTATTTGTAGAACCATACTTAGCATGAGACTGGAATATCCAACCATTTTCTAATTCTCATTTGTGATCAGTATATATCTGACAGCTGTTGCTGATGCAAAATTGATCAAAAGCAGCATGCTGCATTTTAGTCTCAAGAATATTTGCAAAAAAATACTTAAGCATTTTTTTTGGGGGTGGGTGGGTAAGGTGGAAATCTAATTCTCATCTTTTCACTGAGAATGGAATGTCAAGCCACTCACTATTTTTTAACCCTATATTTACTATTTAGGTGAGTCTCCATCATCTTCTGCATCAGATATAGATAACCTAAACAACCAAGTGACGACAGAAAAGGCTATATTATTCAAGGGTACTGGTTCTCATGTTGCTGGAAACCATGTTGTTGTTCGAAACTGCTCCAATTTTGTCAGGCTGCTTGACTTTGTAAGTTTATTCAATCTTGCATGCAGTCTCGGTATCCATTGTATGAACTTCTAAAGAATTTGTCTTTCAAGGTATTTTGATCATCACTTATTCATGACCAAGACATTGTTATGAATGGGATATATTGGTAAAAGTGTTAGGAAGCCGAAATGGAAAGTGTTATTAATCAATTTTTGTATTGGAATTTCAGCCCAAAAAACATTGCTATTGCACGAAATTCTCTAGGTAGGCCTGTTTTGTTATACAAGCATCTTGAGTGACTTGTGATTATCATGACAATTTTTTTTGGGGTATCTTAATTTTGTCACTTGACAGTCAATTCAATGCATTTCTATGACTATGACTTTTAGTTGTTGGTAGGCTTATGGCAACAGGCTTATTCTAGATTTCTTTTCTTCTATTCTTAAATGTTTGGTTGGATTATGTAGTCATAGTGCGTCCCTCGTAGGACCTGTAAGATATTGACTCACAGACTTGAAGTGTATACCTTAGCTATTATGGAAATGCTTTAATAGCGTGTTACACGAGGGTGAGATTAGTATGTATTGTTTTGCAGACACAGGATGTAAATTTTGCAATGGAAGCCTCAAGAAAATCCCAGAACGCTTTTGCAGCTGCTTGCTTAACCCTGGAAGATGCACATAAGAATGATTGCATTTCTTCTATTAGGAGGGTCATTGATTTCAGCTTCCAAGATGTAGAAGAACTCGTACGCCTGGTTCAGCTTGCAATGGAGGCCATAAGTCGATCCAAAATTGGTGGTGCTAGAGATTAAGTCAACACTGTATATATTGCATGTTTTTTCTGGGTTTTCTCCTAAGCAGGCATCAGGAAAGAAAGAAGAAAGGATGCCTACCTAGACCTGCGATTGAAAATCTGCAAAGAGGCGGGTCACCGGCAGTTCATTATCCTGCTGTACATGTGTACAAAGTGAGATTGATTAGCAATTTTTGTAATGTATTTTTTTGCAAGTTAAGTCTATTCTTGACATGGATAAGGGCACAGCCAGCTCACCCTTAAGTTTCATGGGTTGGGAAAAGAGGAAATGAATTAATTGTTCGGCAGCACAGCTTGGAGATTATGTAATAGTTCAGTTTTATATTTTTTGGCTCCTGTGATTCGGAGCTGGAGGGAAAAAAAATATCTATAGAGATTGGATACTCTTAGGCAACCATTTTGAGGAGGTTGAATACTGATATAGTGAAGACTGGTCATGTTCTATCAAGAATTTTCTGTTTTGTTACTATTTATTAAATTTTGATGGAATGGAAACCAAATTCTTGGGTAAGGGCCCCCCTAATATCTTTAGGAAAACCATCAAGCATAAGCTTTTGTGTTAATTGACTGTGCCAGCTTTCCCAGGAAAGGATATGAATTGAATCTTCAGGTATGTAATCCTTGTCACTATAATGGCAATACTAGAGGAGCTCCCATTCCAGGAATTTACTTGTCAGTATGTTGAGTTTACAATGGGAATTTTTATGTTAGTGTAGGTCATAATTAAAGAGCTGTTGTTTTAGTTGGGTTCTGGGCAGTTGCTGAGAAGTTCATGGGCTTGTGACCTTCTACGTGGCATACACACTATTGGACCATCAGCTGCATGTGAGTTTTAATTTTATGAGAAAGGTTTACACACTTTTTTTTATTTTATTGCAATAATTTACCCTATATTATTCATTTGGGTCGCTCTTCTGGTAATAGATTTGGCATTTAACCTGTCGCAGGAGGTATCAGTTCACTGCTGCATGAATAACTAGTGATGCTTTGATGCAGACATATATAAAATATGTCACAATTCATGCTATACACTTGTGCTGCAAGGAGATGTAAGATGTAAAGCTCTATATTTAGATTTTAAACGTTACAAGGGGTCTTTTTCTGGGTAGGGGGTTAGGGAGGTCAGAAGCAAATTTTGTTTTTGTTTTACCCAAGTGGTCATGTCACTCCTCTCTCTCTCTCTCTCTCTCTCTCTCTCTCTCTCTCACTCTCTCCCACCAGGAAAAAAAATAGTTGGAGGCAATAATATAGATGCACACATCTGATTTTATGTACTTGCTATTTTATTTCCAGTGAAAAATGAAAATAAATTATATGCTGTGTTCATAAAACATAATTGCAATTCATTTTCTAATGCTGGGCGAAGTGGGTTGCTTATTGGCTGACAGTGTTCTGGACAGTGTAGTTTCCCTGCATGAACTGAATGCACAGAACATGTTTTCGTAGGCACACCACTTATCTGTTTCCATACAACTTTCACTTATATTTCATGTTGTCATTCGTTGATTTTACAAGCTTTTATTATCGCAATCTATGCCATTTATGGTCAAGTTATCAGCGTAAGATTTGTAATCAAGGAATGAGGTTCTATATCTATTTATGTTTCACGAAATTGCAGATCATGTGTATGTTGGTAGTACTGGAAAGTTTAAAAAAGGGAAAGGAAGTTTATGCCAATGTACATAGTATGATGGACAATAATTTTGGAGGTCTGAGTTCCAGTTTTGATTTACTTAAAATAGTAAGGTTTTGTGAAGGCAGCTTGCTTTAAGGGTGATGATACCTGTATATATATGCCTTTTTTCTCTTGCTAAACACTGATGCTGTTATGGGTTGTGGTCTTAGATACATCAGTCTTATCAGATTTGATTCGTGTCTTGGAAGGATAGACATCCTATTAAGATATTTTTATTGCAAAGCTTTATTCTTTTATGACAGGGGAACATGATATTTGCCACCACCGGATACAGGTATTGAAGCAGTGTTATTGTACTGATTTTAACAGAGCGGAATCTTGGTTTTAGGAAGGTGATGGGTGCTTTGACTTGGTCTCTGGGAGCAGCAAGTGCTGGGTTTTTTTTTTTTTTTTCTGTAATTTTGTTTTTCTAGTTATTCCAATTTGAGTATTCTTTTCAGTGCAGATTGTATAAAAAGCACATACTTGTAAGGAGGTGATATAATGTTTTTATCCATTGCTGCCTCTAGAATTTTCTGCACCGTGTATACATAAAACAATAATGATCAAGTAATGAGAAGTATCAGCTTTTTTATCATCAAGTTTTCTTATTATTATTATCATTTGGCTTAATTATCGATTTACCATTCAAAATTGTAACTCATTTTCACTTTACTACCTGAAAGTTTTTTTATCCCAAATTACCACCTGTAATTTATATCCGTGTCTCATTTTACCTTGTTTCGTCAACAATTTTGTTAAAAATGATGACATGGCCGTTAATAGGGGTGCGCACGGGACGGGGGGGGGGGGGATGAGACTAACCTCATCCCGTTCCCATCTCAGGCTTTGGATTCGAGATCGGTACGGGACGGGGGTGGGCATTTTGGAGCTCTGGTACTATCTCGTCTCAGACCAAACCAATTCGGTACGAGTTCGGTATTAACCCAATCTCAGACAAAAAGAAAAAAAGAAGAAAAATAGGTGGCTAGGTGGCTGGGAAAGTGGCTGGTCAGCGAGGTAGGTGATTGGGCTGAGTTGCGTACGGGCTGGAAGTGGTTGGGTGGCTCGAGTTTAAGGTGGCTAGGTGGCTGGCCAGGTGCTGGTCGCAAGAAAGAGATGGAGAAAGTGAGAAGGAAGATAAAGGAAGAGAAAGGAAGAGAAAATAAAAGAAAGTGAGGGCTGGGAAGAAAGTGAGGGCACATGAGAGAAGAAAAGAAAGTGAAGGCACGGGCTGGAGAGAGAAGGAAGGGAGAAAGAAGAAGGAAGAGAGAAGGAAGTTAAGGCACGGGCTGAAGAGAGAAGGAAGGGAGAAAGAAGAAATTAAAAGGAAGAGAGAAGGAAAAGAAAAGGAAGTCACGGGTTAGGGGGAGAGAGAGACAGAGAGACAAAGATAGAGTTTTAAAATTTTAAATAATAATTAAATGGTTGGAGAGAGAAAAATTTAAAATTATAAATAAAATATAATTTGGGACGGTACGGGAAGAAATGGTTTTCAAACATCAGAACTGTTCCCGTCCCATTTAAGAACGGGATGAAACGGGATCGGGACGGGATGAAGGAACAAAATTTTGGGATGAGATTGATCGGGACGGAACGAGACAGAACGAGACGATTTTGGTATTTCCGGTATTAATGCCCACCCCTAGCCGTTAATGCTGACGTGGCGCGCATGTCACATCTTTTCTTGTATTTTATGATTTTTTTTTTCTATTTTTATAAACTTTGAAAATTAATTAAAAATAGCTTTGAACTTAGAAAAATATATAGAAAATTCATATTGACTTGTCTTGACTAGTACTAATTTACTATGAGGTCAAAATGCCAATTTTCCCACTAAAAATTTTCAAAAAATTTGAAAAGTCCAAATTTATTTTTAGAAAATTAAAATACTCTAGACTCTTTGGAAATTTATAGGATAATCTCCCGAACTCCGAAAAATATGAGGTCTACACTGTTAATCTTCTAAAAACTAACAATACCTTTCTCGTGAACACTTGCTCCCCAAAAGACCTCTCGGTCTTAAAGGAAAATAAATTTCCCTATAAAATAAATTCTAGAATTTTCGTAAAGTCTCGAAATAATTCTCTAAAACAAACTTTTGGTAATTTTCAAAATATTTTTTGAAAATTTTTCCAAGAGTTTACAAAAATTCTAGAATTTATTTTAATTTTTTAGAAATAAATTTGGACTTTTTAATTTTTTTTTTGAAATTTTTAGAGGGCAAATTGGTAATTTAACCTTATATTAAATTAGTGTTAGTCAAGATGAGTCCGTAAGAATTTTTCGTGCATTTTTCTGAATTCGGAGCTATTTTTAATTAATTTTCAAAGTTTATAAAAATATAAGAACAAAAAAATCTGAAAAGAAAAGATGTGACACGTAACGCGCTACGTCAGCATTAACGGCCAAATTATTATTTTGAACGGAATTATTGACGGAACAAGGTAAAATGAGACATAAATGTAAGTTACAGTTAGTAATCTGAGACAAAAAAAAACTTTCAAGTGGTGAAGTGGGAATGAGTTACAATTTTTTGTGATAAATCGATAATTAAGCCTTATCATTATTTTGGGCCCTGGTCCCCAATTGACTTGCTGAATCGGAATGCTTTTGAGTAGGAGCTTCATGTTGGAAAATTGGTGAAACATGGGCATCATTTTAGACTGATCTTGAGAAAATGGCAACTTTTATGAATATTGGGAAAATCTGATTCAAACTAAGTTTGCAAATGTAGCAAGTTCAAGGCAATGTAAGGGAGAGTATATTCTGAAAATTGATGGTTATCACCAAAAATCCCTACAACTGCAGGAACCACTTCTAAAGTGATGAAATCTATTTACATCTCTAACAATGAATTCCCTCTCAACAATCTCACTGATGAGCTTGAAAGCCTCATGACAGTCCCTACACATTCTCAGGTTCTTCATTATTCTAATGGTGACTCCAGTTGGTATGCTTACCAATGCAAAACCCAAGGCCAATCTCTCACTGTGCAGACCTACAATTTCCTCCTTGGCCTCTTCTTCCACATCAACAAAGACCAATCCCAGACTCCCTCCTACATAGCCTCTTTGCTTCATTTTGCCCTCCAACTCCCTCAACAAAGTCACCACCTCACTCCCCCGTGCACACGATGATACATCTCCAGCATAGAACACATAAGTTGAATCCTTTATCTCAACCCAACTGCAGCCGGGTTCTTTTTGAACCCCGGTACGCTTCATTTCTGACCGAAGACCATGAGCATTCTCCCACTCCCCACTCAATGCATAAGCATTTGATAATGTAACATATGCACCTGCTACTTGTTGGTTATAATCTATTAGCCATCTACTAGCTTCAACAGCAATGTCAACCCTTCCATGAAGCCTACTTGCTGAAAGAAGTGTGCCCCACAACAGAGCCTCTTGATTGGGTTCTGCATGGATAGATTTGGCTAGTTGGTAAGCCTCATTGAGACGTCCGCTTCGACCAAGCATATCAACAATGCATGTATGGTGCTTTGCATTTGGGGATATCCCATGCTTCTCATGCATGGTTTCCAAGTGTTGGAGGCCTTCATCGACAAGCCCTGAATGGCTACAAGCATGCAAGACCCCAACAAAGGTGACATCATTGGGTCGTATTCTTCTATCGATCATCTCTTGGAGGAGTTGAAGAGACACTTTCCCAAGTCCATACTTTGCAGCAGCCACAATCATTGAAGTGTAGGGTATTACAGAGGGATTTGGGATTCTCCTGAAAACCTTATCAGAATATTCAACACACCCACATTTAGCATACATATCCACCAATGCACTTGCAATCACATCATTCAAATCGTGGCCACCACGGATTACTGCTCCATGTGCAACTTTCCCAGAAACTAACCGACCCAAGCTTGCACACGCATTGACAACACTAGCTAACATAAAATGATTCGGACGCTCCAACCTCAAACAAATAAATTCTCTGAAAAGTTGGAGTGCTTCGTGGCCTTGTGCGTTTTGGGCATAAGCAGCAATAATTGAAGTCCAAGAAACAACATTACTACAACCCATCAAGTCAAAAACCCGCTGAGCACTAACAACATCATTGCACTTCCCATACATATCAACCAGCGAAGAGCACAGAACAAGGTTAGACTGAAACCCCAAAATCTCAACATGGGCATGAATTTTCTTGCCTGTTCTGAGGTCAGCAAGGATCGAGCACGCGTTAATCACAGTTGCGAAAGTGAACTCATTGGGTAGAACCGAACACTCGGGCATTTTCCGAAAGAGCCACAGAGCCATTTTGGGCTGACCTGTGTCTACGTAACCAGCCATGAGAGAAGTCCATGACACAACGTTTGGTTCAGCCATTTCATCAAACACCTGGCTTGCAGAGTCAATTCTTTTGAGCCTGACATAACAGTTTATGAAATGGTTGGTGGTGAAGGTGTCGTGTAAAGACCCAGATTTTATAGCGTTGGAATGGATTGAGTTTGCGGAATCGGAATCTTTACAATTCCGGAGTTGTTGAATGAGATGAAAATGCGACGGTTTGTTTTGGCGGGAAAGGTTCGAGGCGGTGAGGACATAAACGAGATTTTGGTTCAACGGCTTTCTCATCTGTCTCGCACACTCTCCAAATTGGGGCTCTTTCTGGGTTAGGGGTCATATGAAAGGTGAAACGATGGCGTTTTGGTTGGATTGTCTTTGCCTTTAAAGAAATACGATTACAAAAATTAAAAAAAGATCTTTTTGGCAAAATCAAGCTTGATTGTGATAAATCTACAAGGCTGTTTAGAGTATCCACACGGGGAATGTGAAACATTGTCATATACTAATTGACCCTTTTTATCTAACTATTTTTGAGTTGCACATTTGAATTTCTACACAAATATAATAACATTCAATTTATATGAAAGGCATAACAGCCACGCATGTTTTCACGTGTTTAGTATTTAGAGTTTAAAGTTGACAATATATAATATATTCATTGGTAATTTTTGCATTAAATTACTCTTAAATTCTTCAAGTTGAGAAAATAAAATGAATTTGGAGCACGGCAAAAAAGTTGGCCGGATCAAGCATTCTTGACATAGAAGAATTTGGAAAGGGGTTACTTTAAAAAAGACTTGAAAAGTTGCTACAAACTCTATATAAAGGACTCTTGGTGAAGAAAAAGAGGAGTCAAGAATGATCATCAAAGCTCCTTTGTAAGTGCTCTTTAAAATTGTTCCTCTAATTTTCTTTTTTTGGTCGAGTGTTCCTCTAATTTAGTTAACAAATCTCAGCTCAATTTTGCAACTTGTTCTTCTAATAGTTTGTTATCTTAGCTCTAAAAGTTTCAATATAAGCATCAGTTTTCAGTATCTTGATTTACTTTGCCACCTTTACATTATTGCAACCCTTACTATTTCTGATTTGATTCAAAGTCATTTAATCATTAAGGAATGGTATAGATTTACTTTTTGTATTTGCTTGCACAAACTTCATTTTACATATTGTAATAAAGTTAGCTCAAACCGAATAGTGGCAAAAAGAAATGCAAAATTTAATTTACCTTATGGCTGGTTATCATGGACCGACGACACTTGCACAAACAACAAGATTAATCATTTAATTGGAATTTTGATGGTGTGAAAGTCTTCTATCTTTTTAGAAAGAAACATGCACGACCTTCCAATGGTAGGTTGTTGTCACTTGTCCATAGTTCAAAAGCAGTTATTAGAGTCAGCAAATGCATACTATTATTCATGTCTATTTGCTTTGTCATGTGCTGAGGTGACATATGTATGTGGTTAATCAGTTAATAAAGTTCAAGAATATAGTCTCTTTAGCATGAATTTGTAGTAGGTACACTGATTATATGACATATGGTCACATCTTATGGTAAAAAATCTACGCCTTAATAGGCCTGAGTCTTTCATAGGGGGTATGCTTTAATAGGGCATCTCTCACAATGAAGTGGGTCTCTCAACACAAGAGACTTATCTCATTGTGAGAGACGTCTCGTAGAGTCTTAGAAGACTCACTTCTTTAATAGTGAAAACATAAATCAGTCAAAATTTAAAGATTAAAAAATGGTTATATGTCACATGACAAGTTTTCTCTCTAGCTTTACTCTCACCAAAATTAACCACACTTGGATATTGTTGTTTTTGGGGAAGTAAATACAGTCTTTCATGGCTGACTAAGCAGTAACTAAGCAGCATCTTTTATCTATAATGGCCTGATGGGGTTTCTATGAACCATAATGCCTTGAGTAAGTGACTAAGCGAGAGAAGGGAGGAAGGAAGGGAAGGGTGGACAGAGACATCATGACAACACTGGACTTTGGCCTGTAGAAATGAAGACATCTGGTAGCAATTGAGAATGGCCCCTACTACTACCACTTATATAAGTCTGCCACAAGAGACAATTGAATCTACTAGTACTACCACCACCGTTAGATTCCTTCCCTCTTTAAACGAAACCATTTATTGCTTCACATGTTCGGATGTTCCATAACAAAAAGAAGGAAGAAAGAAAAAGAAAAATGGTTAATTTCATTTCAGTACCTTAAATTTGTTTTAAATTTTAATTTAGTACCTCATGTTTAAAATCTTGTAATGTCATACCTCATCTTTCCAATTTGTTACAATATCATACCTCCGTCAGTATGACTGTTAAAATATCTCTTCAATGCTGATGTATAACTTACGTGGCACTCCCACAATGCTGACTGGATACCACATGGTCTGATAACATGACACATTATGTCACATGACATAAAAAATAATTTAAAATCTAAAAATTGAAAGAAAAAAAATTAATAATTACATGCCATGTTTTTAGATTTTTAATTATTTTTATGTCATGTGGCATGACGTGGCCTGTTATCAAACCACGTGACATCCAGTCATCATTGTAGGAGTGTCATATAAGTGCCACATCAGCATTTAAGAGAGTCATACTGATAGAGGTATGTCATTGCAATAAATTGGAAAGATGAGGTATGACATTGTAAAATTTTAAACATAAGGTACTGAATTGAAATTTGAAGCAAACTTGAGATACTGAACTGAAATTAATCCAAAAGAAAATTCCACCATACAAACAGTCAAACATAAGGTACTGAATTGAAATTTGAAGCAAACTTGAGATACTGAACTGAAATTAACCCAAAAGAAAATTCGACCATACAAACAGTCAAACATACACACTATTATCCTTTGAATATTAACCAGTTTACTTTTTTACTATTAGGTATAGATATTTTTACTCTTAGTTATATTTGTCTTGTAGTGTTTGTATCCCAGACAAACTCAACAAATATAAAGGATGCTTTGCTTATAGGTAATGTCTTTTTTTTATATGTTATAGTGTGAAATTATCAATTTTAGACCACATATTTAAACAACATTCTAATTTTACCTAATTAATTGTCTAAATTGACGGTAACACAACATACCAAACTATTAGGAAAGTTTGTCGGTTAAGCAATACCCTATCTGCCATTGGTTGATCCTCTAGTCTAAGGGTACATGTATGACTTAATTTTGTGAAGTGCATAATCTAGGTCCCCACAAGGCACACCAATATTTGATATTAAATAGAAGACCCTAAATAAAGTGCCTACTACATGTATGCAGTATGCTTTTCTCCCCCTATAAATACAGGTTTGGGCAAGAGTTGAGCTACCAAACAGAACTATAATCAGAATTTGCTTATAACTTTGATACCTCCAAATTCTGCTTCCATGGCCCCAGTACCCATTTCTCCTATCAAGGTTGGTCACATTGATGATGTTCAAGAACTGAGAAAGGCCAAGCCCACCATAATTCCTGAAAGGTTTGTAAGGGACATGACTGAGAGGCCAACACTAGCCACTGCTGCTATAACATCCTCTGTTGACATTCCCACTATCAATTTCTCAAAGCTTTCAAAAGGAAGCAGAGATGAACTCAGAAGTGAAATTTCTCAGCTTGCAACTGCTTGCAAGGAATGGGGATTTTTCCAGGTACAAATTGCATAAACTTTCTCTGTTACTGGTTGATAAACATGATGATCATATGGAATTGGAAGCTAATGATCTTTAGTGACTGACTGTATATATTTATGACAGGTGATAAATCATGGGATTGATCTGAGTCTGCTTGAGAGCATAGAGGAGGTAGCCAAGGAATTCTTCATGCTACCGTTGGAGGAGAAGAAAAAGTACCCAATGGCTCCTGGGACTGTTCAGGGATATGGACAGGCTTTTGTGCTATCAGAGGACCAAAAACTGGACTGGTGCAACATGTTTGCTCTTGGGGTCCAACCCAACTTTATAAGGAACCCCCTGCTTTGGCCAACAAAGCCAGCTAATTTCAGGTATAAGTTTTTCTGTAGTTTAAAATTTGTTAGTCTTTTGTTTTACTAAAGTCTCGGGGAATTTTCTCTTGTCTAACATGTTATGTTATTAAATTATTAATCTTAGCCCGTTCAGATTGACAACGATAATGTGACAACATAACATACAAAACATTACCACTCAAAGTCTAAAGTCTAAACCTTTTTCTTCTTTTTTCCCCTAAAGTGAGACTGTAGAGGATTATTCAAGAGAAGTGAGGAAACTGTGCCAGAATCTGTTGAAATACATAGCCATGAGCCTTGGCTTGAAAGGCGACGTCTTCGAAAAGATGTTTGGGGTGGCTGTGCAAGCCATAAGGATGAACTACTACCCACCATGTTCTAGACCTGACCTTGTTATGGGTCTAAGTCCACATTCTGATGGCAGTGCCCTCACAGTGCTGCAGCAGGGGAAGGGCACCTCAGTAGGACTTCAAATCCTCAAAGATGACAAATGGGTGCCTGTTCAGCCCATTCCCAATGCACTTGTGATCAACATTGGAGACACCCTAGAAGTGAGTTTAGCAGACATTTAATCTTATTCTAGTTTATTTTTTCATATATTTTCATCTGGGATTATCTCTAACATATCCAAATTATGAACAGGTTCTTACAAATGGGAAATATAAGAGTGTGGAGCATAGAGCGGTGACTCATAAGGAAAAAGACAGACTTTCAATTGTGACATTTTATGCTCCTAGCTATGACATTGAGCTTGGGCCTATGCCAGAACTGGTGGATGAAAACAACCCATGCAAGTATAGAAGATACAATCATGGAGAGTACAGTAAACACTATGTAACAAACAAGTTGCAGGGTAAAAAAACCCTGGAGTTTGCCAAGATTCAAAACAAAAACCCAAACCAAGAAGGCCCAATTTAGTCCCCCACCATGGAATTCCCATCATGAGACTTTGTACCATATAGCATTGTAGACTTGTAGTGTGTTTTTCAATTCCCCAAATCTTGAAAATTTAGACCAAAAACTAGTTGGTGGTGGTTGTGTATGTCAAGGAAGCGTAAATTGCTGGAAAAATTATTAGGTATAACCGATATACTACCATATTGTGTAACTAATCCAACGTATAAGGGTATTATTGGATGATATATTTATATTTGTAGGGTTAGTATTAATAACATTCACCTATATTATGATACATAGATTAATTATACCACATGGCAATATATCAGTTATACATTATAATTTTTCAAATTATTGAGCTGCATTGTTCATGGGTTACTCATATTTGTACAAGCTAGCCTAGCTACCAATGAATGGAAGATTGTGGGGTCTTGTGTTTATAAACTTTTCTTGTTAAATTGTGTTTGTTTTTGATATATCATGACCTTATTCATCAACTAGGAATTGTAATAAGCATAAGGAAACAAAGAATCAAACAGAAAAATGACACTTTTTACTGTTTCCTCTGTGAGATTCGTAATATAGAAACAAGCATGCAATCATATGCAGGAATCCAACACCAGCACCAACCCATAATTCTTTAATAATCATAAAAGAAAATGGACAAAATTATCGGTGTTCCATTGTTGAATGGAAAGAGAGAGAGCTTTTTCTCAGTGGTGGGAAAGAAGAGAGGCCCATTAAAATCATGTGTCTGTAATTTTTGTTGTTCACATTATTGGTGTGAAGGAAGCACTGAGCAAGTTGTGAATCTTGTGATGGGTTTTTGGTGATTCAGAGCTGATATGACATCTGATCTGAGTGCTAACAGCAAGTAGAGCACAAAGTGAAGCTCAAACATTCATGACATGAGAGGTGAGGTAAACAGAGGCAACAAGGTTGATATTATAATTGTTGTGCCCACCACAAAGTTCACTGTAAATAAAATAATGGTATAGTTCGACAAAGCCAGAGAAACCTATTAAGCAAAGGAAGTGATGATGCAATGAGCTTGTGAAACGTTGGGGAGAAAAATTTATCCCAACACACCAAAGATGACCTATGCAACTTGAACAATGTCACTCAGAAGTCAGAACCAATTGATGATGCAATTTGTTTAGTGAGGTAAACTAATTAACTATCAAAACTAACATGGTTTGAGGAAGAACATGAAATAACTTGCATTTCCATTGAAAATAGTGATAAATCCACAAATTTTATAATTATATTAGAGTATAAAATTCTGAGTTCGAATGGAATCTCTACAACTATAACTTCTCCTCTTAATTCAACATAAGTTAAATTTTACATGTTAAAACCCTGATTTGAAAAAGGGTGTTAGAATATACAAATAATTGTTGACACACATCATTTCACAATTGTGACAATAAAATCTTTTGAGTGTGGGACAACGGCCTAGACTCATGCATTAAAACAAAAGTAGCCTTGACTCAATTGGATTTTGACAAAGTGACAACCCACTAACTAATAATATCAAGTGCTCACGCAAGTATGTGCTGTTTCTAACTCGCCATCACCATCAACAATTGTGGGAACTTCGCCCCCTTTCCCCCCAAGGCATTGAGCATCCCTTTCAAGAAACTCTTTGTTTGGTTAGGAAATTTAGGTGGGTGATGATCTGATCTCAGCAAATGGGTCCCAAAATCCAAGTTTGACAGACTTTATAAGTTGCAAATGCCAAACATGATTAAACTAGTAATACTTTGCAATCAGAATGAGAATGCTTTAGAAAAAGTGAGCACCAATGGAATGAGAGAAAGGCTGAGAGAGGTGTAGGGGAGGGGACAATGGTTTCCATGGCCAGTAGGGAATGTGAAGAGAACCGTTAATTTGGCATGTTTTTGTTGGTATGCCAATTCATTGAACCTCCTAGAAAAACCTGCTTTTTATGTATATTATAATCAGTGTTCTAAAAATCCCTCTAGGCGGCACCTAAGCGCTAGGCTTTGGCCAGCCGCCCGATTAACACCTAGGCGTTTTTTAATTCTTAATTATTTTTAAGCACAATGTATTAATAATAAATAACAAGTAATAATTTTTCAGAATACACATCTCAACAAATAACAATTTATCTGGATAAGTAATAATTTCTCTCTTGTATGAAGCTAGTAAGGCCCCCCTAAGCTAATACTAGTACAGTAGTACTAATAAAAAACCCACCTAAGAGCTAGCCCCCAACCCCCTTCCGCCTAGCGATTTTTAGAACATTGATTATAATATATAGTACCAAAACTTTGAAGTCCATGATCAACCTGAAAATTCCCCTCTTGTTAGAATACGAAGAAAAATAGCAAGTTCATTACGTATACTCATTTGTTTGCCACATTGGCTACATGCAACCAGAAATCTCACTTTGTAACAATGGTTAATTATATTCCAATTTGATTCCGTGTAAAATTGGTTACACCAACATTCATGTTGGACTTGTTAAACACAATCGCTCACACAGTACACCAATAATTGGTAGGTTCCGCACTTCAATTAACAGCTGTCAACCGCTCACATGCGAATGAGCGACCCCAACTAAGGTACTTCCACCTCCTATTGTCAAGGTTGAAATGGTACCAAACCTTTTATATACCACTCAACTCTAGGAAGCATTGACTATTTTCATTTTCTTACACTTTTCTCCTTGATTTTAGTAGCTGTCATTTTCCTTGATTTCTAATCAGTTCACTCTCTCCTAACTCTGGCCAAGAAATTAAAAAGAAGATGACCCAATAGAGATCTTCCTTTAGGTGGGCTTGGTGACCCAGATGAAGAATCTACTTAATGTGGATTGACCCATGGCTTGAAGGCTTTATTGCAAAGCTAAAACAATGCCAACATGATTCATTGTGACTTGGCTAGGCTAGTAGTTATTCACATTCAGATTAGGTGGTGCGATTCCATTTGAGATCAAGGGCAATTAACAATTTTGAGATCCTCCGAGAAGAGTCCAAACATCCAAATGCATTCCTTGTCCTCAATGAATATGAATCTATCTTCATCCAAGACAAATACCAAGCGTCGACCAAACAATTCATGAAATAGAAAAGGCAAAAGCATCTGGGGGCGATTAAAGCCAGATTCATAGTATACAAGCCATCATTTTGCAATCAAGAGACGGAGAAGAGCATCAACCTGATAGGTTTTATAATCAAAACGCAATTCGAGTAGAATTACTGTGCACTTTTCTCCTTCCAGATGAGGCAAATAAACGGTTCACAAACGAGGATTGATGTAGTCATGGGATGGGAAATCCGGTAATTAAACAAATATGCCATACCGGACGGTCCCACGGTGCACCAGACCATATTATGAAGTCAATTACAAATTTCTCCAGCAAGGGTGCACTATCTATAGTAGCCATCCATACCTGGCTCCGAGGGCAAAATGTACAAAACATCCTCAACTCCTGCTTTAAGCAATCACTATTGATCACTGATGCATTGGCATTTACAATTGATTGTGCCACTTCTTCCACCGCCTGACCCACTTCCTGTGCTAATTACAGCAGCAAAAGGTACCCACTTTCATTTGAAGGAGAATCAACTAGACCACATCATGCCAAGTACCTAAACAAATTAGGGTTATCTTTGTCCCTTTCCAAGTAGTCTCTTGTGATTAAATCTTCAATCCGCTTTTTTATTGCTTTGAAGTCAGGCTGAAAAGGGGGGGAAAATCAGCACCAGTGGTTTAGAACCAAGGAAAAAGTTATTAGATCTTATAAGAGAAGAAACTAAGTACTATGCAAACCTTGAACATGCGACCAAGCTGCTCTACACACTCCATAACCAACTGCTGATGACCCAAAACCTTACGACTCTTCATGATACGCACAATTGAAGCATCAATGGCGTACCGTCTGTCCTTGTCGACATCTTCAATTACTTTTTTCTTCTCGTCCACAGGTGGGAGGGGAATCTGCATGTTGAACACAGTGATAACTGATCACTCACATAAACCAGAAAACTGGAAGACAAGAAAACAACAAGATACCGTGAAAAGATCTAAGTACCTTGATCCTCCTCATTTTGTCAGTAAACTTAGAGTTGAACTCAAAGTAATCAGTAGGAGAGATAGTTTTTGTGTTTGGCTCCTTGTTAAGGATCTTATACTTGGCACATGACAAGGAATGCAGCAGTCGAACAACATCATCATCAGTCAAGTTTAATTGCGTCATGATCTCTGAATAACTCAGTCTATCCGAGGTATTGAATAGCAGCAGGGCTGAAGCCTAAAGTAAGATGAAAAAAAAATGGTCTTAAATAATAAATCCCTACTAGAACATGCATCTCACAACCCAGACCAACAGACTAGAAAAAGTTGGAATAATATATTGAATACATCACCTGATAAGTTGTCACAATAAGCTCTATGGTTTTTGGTTCAAACTTCCCACTGATGTTACAAGTACCCAGTGAGTACATCCATGTAAGCTTTCTGTGCTTTGTCTTCGTTTGATAAAATTCCTTAAAAACTTCAACACATTTAACCTAAAGCAAGAGTGATAAATGAGAAGAGACATTAGCAACTTCCCCAACATAGCGTAACCCAGCAGATAGTAAATTTATTAGTAAAAAGAAAAAACAATTTTTCTAGGCAGAATCTGTGTGTACCATCTCTGCTGGAAGGTTGAGGTCAAAAGACTTGTAGCTTGGCCAGAAGCCGGTAGTCAACACAGTTACTGTCAAATCAATGCCAGGATTTGCATGTGGATTATTGGTCAGATACTCCTCAAAGCTGGTTTGGTTCTCCTTTGCCAATGTCAAATCAGTAACCTGATAAGAAATAAAAGCACTTTTTCTTTCTTTGGTCAGATCTCCAGCAATATCCCAGAAATATGTGCACATAACATTCAAAAGAAAGTTCTCAAAGAAGTAGCAAAGGTAACTGACCATCCCCTCCATCTTTGAGGTAAACTGACCGCCACATTGTTGCTTCAGTTTTGTCAAAATACATCTCTCATGGTCATCATTAGCACTCTTGTCAAAAAGAAGGCGTCGAGCAAGCTTTTTCCTGTGCCAGCAATTAAACATCTAAAGTTAATCTAATGTCTTCTATTTTCAAACTAGATGTAATCATCTCTGAACCTTTTCCCCAAAATATATTTGATCGAAAGCAAGCAATCAGCAGAAAATAAAAGTGATACCTATAGAATTCAGCAAATAGGTCTTTGTCACTAATATAAGCCAGCAGCTTTACTACCTGCAGTTTGATTGGCCTTGTTAATAAATTTTGTTAATAAAAACAAAAAAATGTGATATGTTTATAGAAGATAAATAAATGGAATGGCACATCAAGAGTCCAGACCTTCTCAAGTGTCTCCTCAATGGCTTCATCACTCAATTTCTCACTCCCACCTTTCTTAAGAATGTTATCACAAAAAGTGGCAAGTAGTTCTGCACTTGAGCTTCCAGCAACACCCTTGTTGCAAAAGATCTCAAAAGCCTCCTTGAGGGCCTTCGGATAAAGAAAATTTTGTCAGATATGCACAAATAGCTCGTAGCAACCATAAGAATCTTAAAGCCTTGTTAAAATACAGACCTTGTGGAAAAGGGTATGGTTTTGGAAACATTCATTGACATATGCTAGGTACTTGTCGTGTAGCTCAATCACTTTTCTAACGAAAACCTGAAGAGCACAATCATATTAGTTTGCACTCTTTCAAATCAGCCCATAAATTCCAGATGTACAATGTTCACGAAATTACCTGTTCCTGCAAACCAGCCACATCCTTTTTCTCTGCCTGTTGGGAGGGGGGAGGGGGAACAAAAAGTCAGCATTCAACAACAATTAATTGTTGATTACCAAGGCATTCAAAAATAGTCAGTACAAAATAAAGTGACCATTGAACCATTGATAAATAAAAACTAGCATCACAAAAAAAGCGGCCTTGTTTTCTTGATTTGGAAATGAGACCCAAAAAAAAAAAAGCTGTCTTGTTGGTAAACAAAAAACGCTGACTAACATGAAAACCCAACACTATTTGGAAAAATCAACAATCATTTCAGCTCTACGGTAGAATATGCATCATCTCATTGCTTTTAGGCAGCTTTAATGCATTTTTTAATGGTACAAAAGAGCTGTCACTCTCCTCATAATGAGCAAATGTTGTAAATTATCTTAAGAAAATTATTTTGTGAAAGAGAATCGTTGAAAGATGGTAAAGAATCTAATATTTTGGTGCAGAGTTTATTTTTTATGCCTTTCCGTCCATTATTGGGCCTTTATATAATTTTCCCCATAGAAGCCTCTATTTTAGAATTTCAAACAAAGTCTAGCCAGTAAGAAATGATTATCAAGGCACAGACCTTCTTGTTGCTTGCTGCATCTTCGGCCTGTTTGACTAAGGCTGTTCCTTCAGCAGTAACATGCTGCATCGTGGCACACCATTTAATATTTACAACATGAAAGAAAGACAGAAAATCAAAAATTTTTATGCCACAAAAGAGATCAGCTTTTAACCCAGAGAAATAAAGGCAGAATTGAAAGCTACTAAACCTGCTTAAATATATTTGAAACTGGATCCAAGCCTCGATGTATCTTAGAAAAGAGCCTGAACATTCTAGACAAATCGTCCACCTAAAACAGAAAAAAGAACATAAGAAAAAGCAAGATTTGTCTGGTATTCTGATTTCTTCAATCTAATCAACAAATATGTATATATTAATACACTCCAAAGGTACCTTGTCATCTCGAAGCAATGCATGACATCCAGAGTGCTCTTTCTCAAGCAGTTGGGTCGCATACACAGACAATAGCTCATTTTGAACTTTCTACAGTAACCAAATAATAACAATATTAAGTACCCAGATTTTCATACTCTACAGATGATTATATACTGGTAACCTAGAAAAACATATTGTGTAGGACTAGCTACACCACAAGGCGAATTTATAGCAAAAATCGAGTACAAACCTCAAGCAGCTTTGGCTCACTACTAGAATGTAAGTAATGAGAAACTCTATCTTTTTCCCGTCTTAAGCATTCCTCTGCCTGGAATTTCAAAACAAAAAAATCCATGGGAAATTATTTCATGTAGACATATATACATTTGAATGTGATAAAACAAACATAATAAAGCTTACTTTCAGCATATAATCTGGGCAAGAATCTTCTAGGATCCAGTTGGAAGCTTTCCGAGAATAATAAGCAGAGCTGTCTTTAAGCATGGCCCCTTCAAAGTCATTTTCATAGTGGTCCATTTGCCCCATTCCAATCTCAACAAATATATCCAAAACATTCTTCAATAGAGCTCGATCAATCTGCTCGCCTTCACGTTCTTGATCGATCTGATTTTAAAAAATTGAAAAGATTTTATCAAGTAAATTTATTTCACAACTTCACTATGATACGAGGACATGCATTTTAGGCAAAATTGAATACGTACCAGAGATATTACAGCATCCCTTACTTTTGCATTTAATTCTTGGTAGACCTGAAAATCACAATTATATACCCATCATATTACAATGTATCTCACACACACACACAAAAGTCGGTTCAAGCTGTGAACGGATGGGGTTGGAGGACGTCTTCCATTCAAATTTTACCAATAAAGGGGCTGTGGATGGGGAAGAAAGAGAGATATTATAGAAAACCAAGCATCAAAATGGGTAGATGGAATTCAGTCTGGGTTATAGTTCGAGAGGCAATCCAAAGAATCCCCCAAACAACGTGACTTAAGATGGCATGTATGAGTTCAATAGCGACTTACCAGATCTCGAAAGCAAGTAAGTCCTACTTCATTTAGGGGTGGAAGTGACCTCCGAGCTATAAAGTAGCGATCAAGATAATGAAAGAAGCGAGAGAGCCACCTAACCATAATTTTATGGTTTGCCCACCTTTTCACAAGTTCTCTCAGCATGAACTCATCATGCTTCTCTCTCAAAGATGGCAAAACCTGATCAGAAGCATATCTTAGATTATATTAGAAATAAGCAACACAAAGAGCATTTGTATGCACAAAACTTGTCCTCAAAAATCTCGAACAACACTAGGGGTTGGGGAAGGCTGACATTAGCCCTGACTACACATGTCATACTGAATATCAGATTAATATACATTTAATTCTAATAGGTAATGCTAGATAGGACAGGACATTGCAGAATCTCAATCTTAGACTTTAAAATGGAAAAAGAAAAGAGCGGCAATGCAATCTATATATCTATACTACGTCAAGAAGTGTAGGGAATTGGCAAAAATATCTAAAATCTTGCTCACCGTAGAAGTGATGTACTCTTCAAAAGACTCCCTATACTTGTCGTAGAGCTGTTGTGAATAGTCATGCGGTGGCTTTTGAGTGCACATATTATATATGGTTCTGCAAATAAAATTAAGGACAACAGAAAAACAATCACCACCATTAAACTTTGGAGCATACAACAAAAACAATCAAGAACAATGATAATGACCACAATATATATATATAGAGAGAGAGAGAGAGAGAGAGAGAGAGAGACATACGTGTAGAGCATCATGTAGTCCTCGGAGCTGAACTGTGGCTCGGGCAATCCTTCTAGAATGTTCTTGAGCTTTGTGATCCCCTTCTGCATAAACTCCCATCCTTGTTCTAAATCAATGGTCTTACGCTCATTCATCGTCATCTTGCCACACTCAAAGTCTTAACCTCAAAACTCAAGTCTGCAAGACTCAATCACCGAAATTCACACAGACTAAGACAAAAACAAATTTTCCAATACAAGAACCAAAGACTACAGTAAACCCTAAACCCTAAAATCCAGTAGTTCATCGACTTCCCCTCTAAACCTGAAGACGGAGAACCAGAAACCCTAATGCTCAGTTTGGCAGCCAAGAAAAAACAGGAGAGATTTCGGAAATTAGTGATTTCCCACGATTTCTCAGCAACCACACAAAGCTTAAGATTCAAGACCTCCAAAATCAAACTTCAAAAGGATAAATACTAAAAAACCACAGCCCAATCAATGCTGGCAAGTTCGTGCTCATAATTCATAGTGAGTTATAGAAAATCATCTAAAATTAATCGATGATCAAAATAAAGATCAAGAAGTACGATATATACAAGTAATCAGTCTGATTCAGCCACAGAGAGGGAGAGAGGTACCTGATTTGGGAAACCAAGAAACCCTAATCGGAGGAAAGAGAGGCAGGACTAGGAGAGGAGAGTAGAAGGAAGGTGTACGAAGACGACGAGCTTCGACAGAACATTGATGACGAAAGGGGCAATTTGCTGAAGGACTTTGAGTACTTGGGAGTAAATTAATCAGATGGTGAGCTCTTTTCGATTTCGGATCCACCGCCTCTTCCGTAATTTATATATGAAAAAGTCCTCTAGATTTTGGATATCGACCCCATTTTCATTAAGCTTTTCGTATTTTGTTAATTCTAGCCTGTATTACCTAATATTTGTATTTTGACAGTGGTAAATTTTCATTTCCATTAATTCGATTGGCCCACACGGCTCTTGAAGATGACAACGGGGCAGGACGTGTCGGAGTCTGTCATTTTTATCCAGTGCTGTTAGATGCACACCCATTTTTCACTTACTACACACTTTTTTTTACCTCGCATCTTTTTTTTTTTTTTTTTTTTTTTTTTTTTTTTTATATTTCTCAAAACATACTCTAAAAAAATTTAAAATAAATGATAATTTAGTATTTCAACTTTACATGTTATTTTAATTTAATACCTCAACTTTAAAAATTTGTAAAAAAGTATCTCAACTTTCATTTTGTGTCAAAATAATACCTCTATTAATGGGACAACATACCTCCGTCAGTAGGACTGTTAAAAGATCTCTTCAATGCTGATGTAAAACTTACGTGGCACTCCCACAATGCTGACTGGATACCACGTGGTCTGACAACATGACACATTATGCCACATGACATAAAAAAATAATTTAAAATCTAAAAATTGAAAGAAAAAATTAATAATTACGTGCCATGTTTTTAGATTTTTAATTATTTTTATGTCATGTATCATGACGTGGCCTGTTATCAGACCACGTGACATCTAGTCATCATTGTGGGAGTGTCATATAAGTGCCACATCAGCATTTAAGAGAGCCATATTGACGGAGGTATGTCATTGCAACAAATTGAAAAAATTAGGTATGACATTGCAAAATTTTAAACATTGGGTACTGAATTGAAATTTGAAGCAAAATTGAGATACTGAACTGAAATTAACCAAAAACTAAAACTGAGCTAGCCCACCCCCACCCTGACGCCAACCCCGACTCCAGCCACTGTCGCCGGCCTCCCTTCCTCTCCTTCCTTCTCTCTCCCTTTCTCTCTATTTCCCTCTCTCTCTCTCTCTCCGCTCTCCATTTCTTTCTCTGGCTTTTCTCTTTGTCACTCTCTCTTTGATTAAATGCAGGGGCCGACGGGTTGAACCTCCAGCAACAAGCCAACTTCAGCAATCAGTGGGAAATGGACTTGGAGTGATTAAAGGTGATGATAGGTGGTTTTGTTATTATGAGATTTAATGAGGGTACTATGGTCATTTGGGTTAAAGGTTAGAATTATAATTGACTAAATGAGAGGGAGGAATGTGTAATAAAAGAAAAAATGGTGCGGATATGATAGCCCTCTTTCTATCGCACCATGCCAGGTAAATCGGGTTCTCGTTAAATATGTGGGGCCATAGATATGTTGGAGTTTGTTATTTCTGTCTAGCTATTTCACCATGCCGTATAAATTGAAATCTCATTGGATATGTAGGCTTAGATCACCTTTTTTTTTTTTTTTCACAAAAAGATTAGAGTCACCAAGAGTACATAAGAATTAGGCTATCAAAAAAATAGAATGCATAAAGAATCAAGAAGGTTTATCTAAGGCGACTTCTAAAATGATTTTTTTTTTTTGCCACTAAAATGATTAAAGTCACCAAGAATACATAAGAATCAGACTATTAAAAAAACATAAAAATCAAGAAAGTTTATCTAAGGCGACTTCTATTTCTAAGATTGACAATTAATTTTGTTAGAGCATGAACATTTTCACTACTGTATAAAAGGTGACTTTTCAAACGTAGAAAATTATCTATACAATTCATTGAATTAAAAATTTTAACATGTATTGTCTAATATTTGTAATCTAATGGCAAATTTGTATTTTCATTAATTGCATAGAGTGCTTGGCTACTAGAAATGACAACGGGGTAGAATATGCCGAGTTTGTCATTCCTATTTGACTATCTCGTCATGTCATGTTGTATCAACTGAGATCTCATCAATTATATGAGACTCAATAACTTTTTTTAAAATTTGGTTTTCACTAAAATGATTTAAATCATTATGAACACATAAGAATCAAGAAGGTTTATTTTAGGCAACTTCTATTTTTAAGATTGACAATAAAGTGTATTCATTTCTATTTGGGTGTAATTAGGGTTTTTAGTTATGAATTACTATTCAGATACCTGTATTTGTAATGCTCTTAACGATTCTCAAAAATTTCTTGTGTTATGTGATACGTCTTTCTTTTTGGCAAACATTAATCTCTGCTAGCCTTAATCTCTTGATGGCAACAGAGAATTCCAAAGAACCGAAGGTTTACTCATTCATTAACATACCGAATCTAATAAAATTGTATGTTGAAGTTGAACCAATTTCAGGCCTCAACAACATCAACCACTTTTTTTCAACAATAAAACTTAGATTAAATACACTTAATGATATAAATTGATAGTTTAAATATCACACATATAAAATATCTAAAAAAAAACATGTAAAAATTAAATGATCAATAGCTTTGAGAAAAAAATAAAATGAAATATTTTGATCTCTTAACAGTTTTAATATTTTTATCTAGAATGGTCTTTGGACCAGGCCGAAGCTTAAGGCCGAATCTTCGTATCAGATCGTCTCCAACAGTCCAACTTACCTTCTAGGCCTTAGCTTCCCACCCCTTAAAGGTCCAGCCCGCCCCATTTCTTAGTTATGACTTCACTACCAATGAATTAAGCATTCTAATTTGATATGAAAGCCAATCTTTGAATCTTCTGATGGCCTGGTAGCCTCTAGGCTGTAGGTAACTGAGGGGTATGATTGGGAATTTAATTACAACTCGATAGATTATGAATAGTCTATAAGCTTTACCTTAGATTATCACTTTAATCTCGAAAATCATTTTCTAATTTTACAGTTCTCAAACATATAATTTTTTTAGAGGAACATATACAGTTCTAATTTGTTTAATTACAGATATAATCTTTAAGTAGATAATTAAAAAATAGACGACTCAAATTATTGAAATACAATAATTCTTAAAAAAAAAAAAAAGGTTTAAATATAAAAATGGTCCATAAACTTTATAGTTATAATGAATTTCAATTTGGTATACTAACTATAAAACGTATCAATTTGGTTAACAAATTTTTTAAGTTATATCAAAGTAGTACAAACGTTAACTTTCATTAAAAAATTTAACGGAAATTGGTCATGTGCACAAATGACTACTTTTTTAGGAGCATTTCAGTCCGTTCATCACATTTTCATGTGACCAATTTTGTTAATTTTCAGATGAAAGTTAATGTTTGTACTATTTTGGTATAACTTGAAAAATTCATGGATTAAATTAATTTTTTTTATAATTAATAGATTAAATTAAAAATCAGTGTAAAATTCGCGGACTATTTTTATATTTACCCTACAACATTAATTGAAAATTTGTAAAGGAAAGCTCCCTATACATCAACCAAGAATTAACGCTCAATATAGGACGTGCCATGCCATGTGAATATGTGATTGTTCATGATGGGCATACCTGCATTTTGTGGTGGACTTAATTAATTGCAACTTTTACATATATGGACCCTCCACCAATATGCACCCACACCAGATCTATCGAGTATATTGCTGTTAACTATAAGATGTTACTGTGCTCAAGTGCGACCAAAAGGGACTGCCTATATGTATAGACTTGGCAACATGATGTTTGATGGCTCAAAGAATCATGGTCATTGGTATAGGGTACATATTATGCCCCGTATATGGAGAAGTGAGCTACTCTAGTTGGTAGATATACAACTACATATGGGTTTTGACTAGCTCGATCCCAATTAGAAAATAAATTAATATTCTATAATAGTAAGCATTATAATTAAAAATTGTAATGGATTCAACTCAAAATCTTGATTAATTGGCAACATTAACGGATGGAGAAATTTACGATCACATATATATATCGTAACACTTAAAAAAAGAATTTCACTTTTTTTTTTTTTCCTCCTGAAAAATACAAAAGAATTGATTTTTCAATAAATCAATTATGTGAACCAAACAAACCCTTAGTTCTGACCAACTCCAACATGTAAAATTGTAAATTGAAGATAAAATATTAGATTTTATGTTTTAATACTATTAGCAGTTTAACTTCTAGCACTCTGAATTGGTGGCATTTTATAAATTTTATACACTTGTATTAATGTAAAGTGTCAGAAGTTAAATGCTAAGAGCATCAATATAGCACTAAGCTAAATTAAAGGCCTATTTGGCAATGTTTTTAGAAAACTTAAAAGTGTTTTTACTTGCGTTTGAAAAAAAAATAAAAATAAAATACATTTTTTAGTTATAAAAACACTTGAAAGCGCTTCATGATGAAGCACCTTCCTTAAGAAGCGCTTCCAAGTATATTTACAGAAATACTTAGATTTTTTTCAAAAAAAATTATATTTTTCTAACAAAAACGCTTATAGTAAAAACACTATATATAGAAGCACTCACACACAAACCCTAATTAATTTCACAAGTCTGTTAACAATATTGTATTTCAGAAACTCCCATAACCAAATATATATACCTATGGTGGGAGATCAACTATGCATCCAAAAACCCTAATTCTCATCCATATCGATCTCTTGTCCTTTGTATTTATATATGTTGAGGAAGATATATGAGTCACATATGACCTGATACAATGAACTTAAAACACGACCAAAACTACTTTGGCCTCTTTAGTATGTAGTGTAGTGAGTTAACCACTGAATGGTGGTCCAAACCCGGCAAGTACTCCCAGATTTAATTTGGGTTAAACAAACTCTAACGTTGGACTGATGCCTCAGCCTATCTAGTCAACATCTGCAAATACGAGATACTACATTGGATATATGTGTGTGCATATAAATATATATATATATCTTTATAAAAATCATCTTCATAGACATTAGACAGTGACCCTTTAGCATGGCTTAGATGAACCGGCCCAAGCTAAATTTTCATGAACTCAAAACCAAGCATCATTTTGATTATTATACTTTTTGTGTTCATTAATTAGTACTATATATAGCTACCAATTAATACTGTTTATAATATATCTATGAATCAAACCCTACACAATTAAAGCCAAGATTTATAAATCTCACAATAAAGAAAAGAACCCATATCATGAAAAAAGTAAATAATAATGCATTCATACTCATCATTTCTCAGCAAAAATCATGGCTAAAATAACTAGAAATTAACCACTATCTTGTCTCTAATCCCTTAAAATTAAACATTAATTCAAATGGCCTTAATTAATTAGGTCTCTAATAAAAAAAATGCTTGTTCCTAAAAAAAAAAAATGGTCTCTAACAATCCCTTTATTAAAATAGATATCTGGATCGATTTTATTCAGATAACACGCGCGGCGCGTACACACACATACAGATCGAACTGGCTTACAGGCCAGTCGATCCATTGTGAGGTCTTTGGATATGACCAGAAAATTGGTTGAGCATCCCTTGATCTTCAGTGGTATTGTTATCAGCCCTGTCTTGATTAGCTCTCTCTCCTTCCTGCTCTCTATACCTCTCCAAATACTTCTTCAGCGGCTCGACGTAATCGTCCATTCCCAGCGCTCCAAAAGCCCAGCAGATGTCGTCGCCATGGACGGTCTTCCGCCTCTCCCTCCGGCACTTCTCCGACGCCTCGCTGGTGACGAAGCTGATGAATTCGGAGGCGCATTCCTGCATTGTTTCTTTTGCCTCTTTTGATATTTTGGCGTTGCGAGGCAGAATCTTCTTCATGATGCGCCCAACGTTGGCTATTGGGAGCAACTGGTCTTGCTCCAGCCTACCCACCTCATCTTGAAGATCAACAGTATTTGCAGCAGCACTGCAGCTTCCACCATTATTATCCATCGTTTTTGGGCACGAGGTATGGTACTTGCAGCCTTGTACTTTTGGCTTGAGGGGTCGACACCTAGCCCTATTATATATATATATATATAATTTGGGTGGTACTATACTATACACCCACGACTCTTAAATATTGTATCTGTGCATATATGTATATATGGAAAAAAAATTTATGCCAGATATATGTTATGTTGTCATATAATTAATCTAAATTATTGATTAAGTAGATATATTGATTTGATGCATTGTTTAGATTCACAGTATAATGATATAAACAGCTTATGTTTGTCATATTGTAAATTCGAATCGTGATTAAGTTGATTTTTCACAATCTAATAATATAAACATCTTAATTACCGAACCGTAAATTTGAATAATTAATAAAATTAATTCTTAACTAAATGTGTAGTCCAATAAGAAGACGTATTACTATATTTACAATATCGGCCGCCATTGCCAAATTTTTGAGCGCGATACACTTATTAAACTCATTGGTTGAATTTAATATAATGAATCAATAAGTTATTAAAATTCAAGAAAATTGGCGGAAATTCTCATGAAATTTTATTATGTGTAAAAAATACATTCAAATCCATCTAAACCCTAAAATTCATTAAAACCCTTCACTTAATGAAATATATGACTTTTTTAAGAAACCTGAATTTCATTGTAATCTATTAAAATTTGAGTTGGAGATATCTTAATTTTTTTGGAATCTATTAAAATCTAAGTTGGGGACACCTATATTTCATTGAACTTTTAAAATGCAATTAAATCTAAGTTGAGAACACCCCTAAAATTCAAAAATTTAATACAATAGTGAATATTTAAATATGTAATTATGATTATATATGAAATTTGTGATTATGTTTTTTTGTTCAATAGGGCATGTGATATATGATGCCGACCTGGTCGGCATGAATGTTGGGGCCACACTCGATGGAGCTCAATCTATTGGTGTACACATTACATATATATGTATATACATATATAACACAAAATTATATAGTATACTATGGTGTTCTGTCTGCAAAGTATGGACCATGCATGTAAACGACTTAGCTAATTGACAGACACATCTAGGTCAGGATATATACCTTCCAGTTCATGCAGGCAATTCCTTGATTTAATTAATTAATATGACGATTCGTTTATTAATTAATTACATATATGCAACAATTAACTGACTGTTAATGAATATTGCTGAGAGGTTGTCGGGGGAAAAAATTAAATTATTTAAAGCAAGGTACACGTACGTCTCATCACATTTGATATTCAATGTTGCTATACTATATATTAAGCAGCCTCCTCCAATATATTTGAATTGAACTTTACAGTACTCACCTGCCATTAAGCTCACAAGCATGTTTAAAAGTGTGGATATATATATATATATGTGCAGATAATGTATGTCAACGTAATGTTGTCGCGTGGATGTACGGCAAATTAAATTAATTGTTAATATTATTCATGCACATAGTTTTTTTTTTTGTAACACACATATGCACATAGGTTTTATTCGATATTGGCGAAGGAGAGTCAAATTTAAAGTCTCTTTCAATATTAAGAAAAATATATACATGCATCAATAACTAGTTTTTTATCCATAGATTTACTGAAATTTACAATATCACTATATACGACAAGGTGTATATATATAGCTTTGCTTTTCATCATATTTTATTCTGAAAGATATTAAAAAAAGCCATGGGAAACTTGGAAATGGGTTGTAATATATTGTAGAATGGACATAAGGGGCTACTTAGAATTAATTGGCTAGAGCCTAGAGGTTAATTAGAATTGCATATATATATATATATATATATGCATGCCTGATACCCAATATCCACTTTAATTAGTAATTGGCTTTATTTCAAATTAAATGAACATGCATATGCATGAAACACTCGGATCCCTCTTGATCAGCTGAGTGGAGTAGTGCTTTACATATGGTCCAGTCGGCTAATTTGTAGTTTCTCAACTTTCTCTATTGCTGCTCCATTTGAGCTGCTAAGAGACAATTAAGAAAATAAACAAATTGAAGTCTTTAACTTCTAAATATTTAAATTAGCTAGAATAAAAAATAAGTACTGTAGCTAGCTAGTAGGCTTATCACCATTGAGATAAGACCTCCTTTTCCTAAAGGAATGAGAATGGGTTAGGAACTTAGGATCTATTTTTGGTGGGAAGAAATGTGGCGGGAAGGGAAGTCTTCTGGAGGGAAATATATATATATATATATATTAAGAGGATTTTGGGAAAATAATATTTTTACCCCACGTGACATTTTCGTTAAATAAATTATCGGAAATGGGCTTAAGAACTTAATAAATACAAATAAAAGTTTTAACTTTTAAGCACCAATTTTGGATATGGATTAAAGTTTTGAGTATCAAATTTGATTTTTTTTTTTGTTATTACTGACATTATTGTCCTTGTCACTCAGTTATAAAATTAGAGTGCATGTGATTCTTTTTTATTGAACTTATCATATTAATGTGATTGTTGCCTTGTTGGATATAATTGGGTAACATTTAGAAATGTAATTTAAAAAAAGAAAAGAAAAAAAGAAATGTAAGTGATTATATCTGCATCTTAAACTGGAACGTGTGTTATGTTTCTTTGGTATTTGGCATTAAATAAGCCCAAAAAGTTATGAATATGTAAGAAGAGCCACGGTAAACTTATTAGTCAAGAAGTTGAATCTTATAGGATTCTATGGGAAAAAATGCAAATTGCAAAGGGTGGCTTTCTATCTTCCATGCCTTTAAAGCCTACTTTTTTTCTTTGATTAACCAAAAATCCCTACTGTTTCTTTGCTTCAATGATAAGTGTGTAAATGCGTATGTGTTCCTCTCTGTTGGCTCTGCTTCTGTGTGCATTTCACGTTTTGTTTATTTGTAATCCCTACTTGTCAATAGGTGCTAAAACTCGAAGATCCATTTTCACCAGGCTTGCTCTTTCACGTGGGTTTGGGCGTTGAGGTGTCCTTGTTTTGTTTTGTCCATGGAGGTATAGTAATAAAAACAATTTTTAAAATATTAGTGTCTTTAATGGTTCCTTGTTAAGTAAAAAAGTGGTATTTGATGAAATTGTATCAGCACTCTTAGTGGGAACGGTGGTTTTTGCTTGTCTGAGTGCTCGTCTTGCCTTTTTTATTTATTATTATTTGTTGGGTTCAATTATTTTTGTTGAAGTTTTAAACTTGGAACGTGAGTGGTTTTGGATGAGACTGTTGGGTTTGTTATTTGAGAAAGATGTGCTTTTTGGGTTGGAGATATTTGTTTAAAGTTTTGGTTTTTGACAGTAGGGTTGCGTAGATTTTAGTCTGGATTCGAAAATAAATTTGGGGTTAATTACATTGTTATGGGTTTGCTGCCTCATGCTCGTTTGCATGTATTTCTTCTGAGTGATGCTTACTTTATAGAAATATGGTTACTGGATTTTTCTGTTGTGAATACAAACATTTCGTGGTGTATGAATAAACTCGTTTTAAAAATGTCAAGGAATTTCCATTCTCTTTCTCTCTGTGAGACATCGATTCGTGGTTTACTAGAATTGATTGTTGTCACTTGCACGAATTCTTCAATGTGTATTACTTGGATAAAAATCAATACTTTGCCTGGTATTTTTAAGATGAGCTGCAATAGTAATAGCTCAAATGTTTTTGGACTGCTTCATTTCCGATTGACTGTAAACTAGGAATAACTGAACCATTATATCTTGCTTGTTCCTTTTGATCCCAGCAATAGAAGCTTTAAATTGGTAACATTGAACAGAATGAAATATCATCTTGGTGCAGATATCATCAGGATAACAAAATAAAATTTCAAATTTGCATATAGCATTTGTTAAATTTCAAAAAAAGAAAAAAATTCATGGCCAAAAAAAAATCAAAATTTTTTTGTGAAGTTCATGCCTATTTTATTGTTTGTTGAACAGAAGGGGGAAGAAAAAAAACTAGCTTCTTATGTTGTCTCAGAAAGCGAATTTAGTAATACCAGTTTTTTTCACCCAATTTGGCAGATGGAATCAGTTGAAGTAAATCACCAGAGGGATTCCAATGATGATGAATCCAGTGAGCATTCTTTTTCCCTAGAAGCTTCTGATATATGTGATGTTTTTGGTGATCCTGAGAAACTTCCTAGAGTTGGAGATGAGTATCAGGCTGACATTCCCACTCGAACACCTATATCTTATTTCCGGCTTATAAGGAACCCAAAGTCTGCAAGAAGCATTGCTGGTGGTGACAGTGTTCCCTATGATTTTCTAATGGGGATGCCAATACCAGTAATGTGGATCAATGAGGAAGTTGAGAGCAAAGAGCATGAATCAGAGGTGGCTTTTGATGTTGCAGACAATTTAAAACTCAATGCTGAGACAATGAATATTAAGTCAGATCATGGGATAATATCAGGTTCCTTGGGTGACAACTGGAGTGACATAGAAGAAGCTAGTTTTCTTCTTGGTTTATATATCTTTGGGAAGAACCTCGTTCAGGTGAAGAAATTTGTTGGGAGTAAACAGATGGGCCTATATGTTGTCATTCTACTATGGAAAATTCTACAGGTCTGACAGTTACATCAGTTGGGCAAAATGCCTGAAAACGAGAAGCAAAAGATATAAATTTGGACAAAAGATATTAAGGAAAAAGGAGTTGTTATCTCGTTTGCTTCCTCACGTGTCAGAAGAATGCCGAAATATTTTACTTGAGGTATTTACATCTTGCTGAATCTTTTATGCTACGATTTACCTTTGGAGTGTGGACTGCATTGTATGAACTTGTCTGCACATTTGCTTTAATATCATAATATGCAAACATCCCTTTAATTTCTTTACTTTTCTAATATTTATTTTTCATAAGGTTCTGTATTAATCCTTCACTAAGTTTCTTTTTAAAAAATTCTTTCTCCCATGTCTGAATTTAGTATACTTCTGCTGGCCTGTTTGTTTTATGGCAGAGACAAATTCAATATATGGAAGTAATTGGTCAACATAATTGAGTTTAATTTGTGTGATTATTTTTTTGCGCAGGAGTTTTTCTCTAGTAAAACTTGGAGCTCTATCATCTGATTTTTCCATACAAAGATTTAGCTTTTTGTATATTGAAGGATAGTAAGCATAACTGAATATATAACCGATAGCTTTTGCTAGAGACTCTTACCTACTCAGATTGAATTTATAGGTATCTTTGTTTGGTTGTATTATATATTTCTGTAAATCTTAGCAAAAAGAATCCATGTCTATATCAAATTTAAGAACCATGCAAGAAAAGGCACCGATTTAACATAGAACTTTTCATTTTCTGATGATGAAAGGGAGGTAAAATGCAAATAAGTGATGCATGTGAATCCATCATTTTTGGTGCCACTTGTGTCCTTGAGATTTTGAATGAAGACAGATGTGGTAGCTCTAATTAGCCAATATGTAACTTATAGTTGACCAAATAATTGCCCAAAATGAAGTCCTTTCATGCAGATAATCAGATGTTGGGCAGAAAATATGTCCTAGATTTGAATGCTATAAGTTTGTCATTTCCTTTCTTTGTTCATATTGGGATATGGTTCCTTTTAATTCGTTTGATCAATTGCCAGGTCTCAAACACATTTGGGAAAGGGAAAATATTACTAGAAGAATATGTATTCATTTGAAAGGCTACAGTTGGATTGAATGCTCTTGTACAGGCAGTGGGAGTTGGTAAAGGGAATCAAGATCTAACAGGCATTGACATGAGGCTTCAAATTCCAATCAAGATGTTCTTGTATTGTTGCTTCATTTTGCTGACCTGCTCTGCTTTCTACTACAGTGCTTCGGAACAAGAGCTTGCGAAGGTTCTAAAAGAAACCATACGCTCCCCTTGAGACTTGCTTGACCTCCAGCACCTCCACAACACAGCTTCTTTTGGCACTCGTAAGTTGGTTGATGTAAGAATATTATATATGATAGAGCTTCTCTAGGTCTGGAGTACATACCCGAGAAGGTATGGCTTTGGCATTATATAGTGCTGTCTGGCCTGGGAAATTACAATTGTCTTGAGAAGCATGTAGATAACTGAGTCGGTCCTTATTCATGCAAATGTCATGCATTACTTAGTCTGAGAAAATCACAATGAAAACAGCCCAGCCCAGTGGTGCTTCTTGCACATTAATTCCGACCTGAACTTCCTTTCCAGGTCATGCAAAAATGTAGCTTTTTCCAGTAGTTTACAAGGATTTAGTTTTATGCATATTTTGGGATGGAAATAGGCTCAATAGCCATACAAGTCTGGGCATAACTCAAATATATATAACTCATATATAGTTTTTGCTAGAGATTCTTGCCAACACTAGCTTGAATTTACAGGGTATCTTAATGTAAGAAGAATCATTTGTCTGATGACAATGGGGAAGGAAGTAAATGCAAATGTGTCATGCATGTGGATCCATCATTTTATATGTCACCTGTTTCCAGATTTTTAATGAAGACAGATGTGATAGCTCTAATTAGCCAAAATAGAAACATATTCCATGCAGATGATCAGATAATCAAGTAATCAACTATGTCAATGTGGGCTCACCCAGTCAATGTGGGTTTTGGTTCGACCTTGAGTAAGCTTTAACCCTCATATGGGCCTTGAGCTTAACTTGGGCTTTTCCTTTGGGATTCAATCTCGAGTTGAGCCCAAACTTCTGGACCTGGTGGCCAAGTCTCTGAGTCGGGATGTTCATCAAGCTCCGAGTTCAACTCGCTTACGGCCCAATCAGGTCATTCTGGGTTTCCAACCTGGGCTTGCTCATCAAATTCCACCTGGCTTACTGGGGCTGCCCCTGCCAGAAACTTCAGCATCAACCCAGCGTGCTGAAAATATTCTTTTAACTTTTAAGGGTTTGGAGGTCAAAATTTTTGTTCTTGTGTTTAAATACAAATTGTTTATTCATTCGATAATAGTTATATAACCAAATAATTTTTGATTGAGTTGATTTTTTGTAGAGATGATTTTTAATAGGTAATTTAAAAAATGAACGATTCTAATCCTAAATCTACACTGTCTAACAAGTAATTTTAAAAATGCAAGTGACCAAGTGGTACCAATTCTACCCATTTAATTAACACTTTAATTTCCTTTTCTTACTTGCTTTAGAATAGATTTGTAGTGCGGTCACCAACGGTCCAACACAATACGTAAGATATATAAATCCATGATATAGAAAAGTGTTTTTCCATGAACAAATGCATATTGCGCATACATTACACGTCTATACAAATATATCCTAGTCAAAATAGGATAACTGATAACCCCTATATGCATATGTGACTATTATTATTTGGTTTTGGTTGTTACTATATTTTATTTTTTGGAAAGAATATTTTAGTTTTATATTGATGGTGTAGTAATAATGTAATATATAGTCTTAGAAAAATTATCTTACATACTGACAAGCGGCTCGTTGAGTAATATTATATCAAATGCTAGAGGTCCATACTCCATAGAGTACTTCTCTAACCGTCGATGTAATTGAAAGTCCAAAGAAAAAAAAAAATCAAAGATGTATGTCTATTTAAATAATCGAGCACACAAAGTTTGTAATTGGTCAATAAGTATACTCAAAATGAGACTAAGCGAGTTGGCTCAACCTTCACTCGTGGCGTGCCAATAGATTGAGTTGAGTTGGCTCAGCTTGCTCCCAAGTCCTATTTCCCTTTTCCTTTCCAAATAAGATGGGCTAGAAAATAAAATGATTCCCAACCATCTAAAGAAATAACTCTCTCAAAGGAGCTAAGCATGAAAGGTTTGGTGAGCTATAGGTATGCATAAAAGAAAAATTCTTTTTTTGGGTTATTAAAATCGGGTCAAATCTTTGTGAATAAATTGGGATTTTCTCAAATTTCAATCGTTAACTTGATCTAACGGTGGATGTTATTCGCAACATATGACTGTTCAACTTCATAAATAGGGAAGTGGTTTAAGTTAATTAATCAAATTTTGTCATAAATGATATACCGACAACTGCTTATGTAAATAAATGTATAAAAAATAAAAAAAAATAAAGAGAATAAAAGATGGAACATGTTTTAATGTGTAATGTTCTCTTACATATTATGTTACTAGGCTAAAAATAAATGGTCTTGCAACATAATCTCAAGCAATATATTACCACATATTAGAAGTGCAGCTTGGGTCGGTTGGAAAGCAAGCTAACCCCCATACCTGCACTTTAGGATTCGGGCTCGGGTTCGAATTTGGGTTCAGGCGGGCAAAGCCTCAACCCAACCCAAATTTGTTTGGGTTGAATTCGGATTCAAACTTAGGCTTGGCCGAGTTGGATGTGAGCTCTTCTAAACTTGCACATTTTGGTTCAAAAGTTGGGTTGCGTTTGAGTAGGTTAGGTTACCCCAATCCAAGTTACACCCTTACGACATACATGATGTACAATCATGTAACCTAATTAAGTTACCTAACTTATCAAAGTATATAGTAATAGAACATTACCGCATACTTACTTTTGTTAGTAATTGAGTTATAAAGTGCATTATCAAGTGGCATAAATCAAAATCACTAAATTAGATTACTTTTGTTTTTGGTCAAGAATCATATTACATCTTCCAGCGTCATAAATGATATACAGACAACACTTATTTATTTAAAATAAAAACATAAAAGTAAAGAAAACATAAAGATAAAGAAAACAAAACTAGAGAATGCATTACCTTTATTTGTTTCACATTGTTACAAGCATACTATATGTTCCCACAAGTGAACAGATTGGTTACATATATGTGTCTTATCTCTTCATACAATATGGTTAATACTATGTTATATGTGCTCACAATATGTTTAGTTATCTATGCACACAATGTAGTTATTGATATGTTATCTATTCAAATAGTTTAGTTACTGGTATAATATTCTTGTATAATATATTAAACAAGACATATATTGATTATGATAATAAATATAACATATATATATCATATAATGTATAAACAAATCATGTTAGAATTTGGGTTAAAACTCAGGCTCGAGTGTGGGCAGGCAAAGGCTCAACCCAACCCAAATTTGTTTGGGTTGAATTCGACTTCGTGCTTGGGTTGAGTTTAGACTCTTTTAAACTTGTCCATTTGGATCCAAAAGTTGGGTTGGGTTCAAGCGAGTTCGGGTTAGCCCAACCCAAGTTGCACCCCTACCAAATACATGATTGATAAGTCATGTAACTTAACTTATCAATGTAGTAAGAGAACATTACCTTGTACTTACTTTTTTTTAGTAGTTGCGCTATAAAGTGCATTACCAAGTGGCATAAAATATAATCATCAAAGAACAATACTTGGGTCACCCCTTAGGGGTACCTCAAGGTCACCCCACTGCTTCAAATTTTAATTTTGGCAATGTCGATGTATGATCAGAACCGTTCACTTTTTAAATAACATATTAAAGATCATCTATGCAAAAAATCAAATCAATCGGAAATTGTTTGATTATATAACTGTTGTTAATTAAATATAAAAAATAGATGGTTTTCAATTAAAGTGATTTTTTTACCAAACCATTGATTTTTTTTTATTTAATCGACAACCGTTATATAACTAAACAATTTCCAATTGAGTTAATTTTTTGTAGAGAAGATTTATAATAGGTGATCTAAAAAATGAATGGTTCCGATCATGCGCTAGTATTGCCGAAATCATAATTTGAAGGGATAGGTTGACCTTGAGGTACCCCCAAGGGGTGACCCAAATATTGTTCATCATCAAATTAGTTTACATTCCTTTTTTTTTTTTTTTTTTTTTCAAGAATCAGATTACATCTTTCAACATTATAAATGATATGAGAAAAACTTGTGTGTAGCATGAGTATCTTACACTCACAATAAGTAATCACATAACTAGTATATAAGGTAATTTTGTGAGTTGTGAGTGTAAGGGGGTATACCCCCGTTACATACAAGTTTTTCACTACAGACAACACTTATTTATTTAAAGTGAAAGCATTAAAAAAAAAAAAGATAAAGATAAAGAAAACAAAACCACAACATGCGTTACCTTATCTGTTTCACATCGAAAACAAAATCACAACATGCGTTACCTTATCTGTTTCACATTACATGTTACGGGTATACTATTTGTTCACACAAGTGAACGTATTGGTTACAGCTGCATTATTTCTTCATACAATCTGGTTACTAGTATGTTATGTGTGCTTACAATTTGGTTATTAGTCTGTTATCTATTCACATAATCTAATTATTAATATGTTATATATGCTATTTATTCAAATTAGTTACTGACTTACTAGTATTATGTGTTTACACAATACGTTATTGTTATGTTATTTATTCACAAAATCTGTTTACGATCTTGGTGGTTTTTGCTTGTCCTGAGCTAGTGCTCGTCTTGCCTTTTTTATTTATTATTATTTGTTTGGTTCAATTATTTTTGTTGAAGTTTTAAACTTGGGCTGTGAGTGGTTTTGGATGAGACTGTTGGGTTTTTTTTTTTTTTTTTTGGTCGAAGACTGTTGGGTTTGTTATTTGAGATAGATGTGCTTTTTGGGTTGGAGATATTTGTTTAAAGTTTTGGTTTTTGACAGTGGGGTTGCGTAGATTAGTGGTGTATGAATAAACTCGTTTTAAAAATGTCAAGGAATTTCTAATCTGTTTCTTTCTGTGAGACATCGATTAGTGGTTTACTAGAATTGATTGGTGTCACTTGCACGAATTCTTCAATGTGTATTGCTTGGATAAAAATCAATACTTTGCCTGGTATTTTTAAGATGAGCTGCAATAGTAATAGCTCAAATGCTTTTGGACTGCTTCATTTCCGATTGACTGGTATTTTTAGTAGTTGCGCTATAAAGTGCATTATCAAGTGGCATAAAATAGAATCATCAAATTAGTTTACATTCTTTTTTTTTTTTTTGACAAGAAATTATATCTTCCAACATTATAAATGATATACGTATAATGAGAAAAATTTGTGTGTAGCATGGATATCGTACACTCACACTAAGTAATCACATAATTAGCATATAAGGTAATTTTGTGAGTTGTGAGTGTAAAGAGTATACTTCTGTTACATACAAGTTTTTCTTTACAGACAATACTTATTTATTTAAAGTGAAAGCATAAAAAAATAAAGAAAAAAATAAAGATAAAGAAAATAAAACCACAACATGCGTTACTTTATCTGTTTCACATCGCCTATTACGGGTGAATATGTTGGTTACAGGTGTATTATCTCTTCGTACAATCTGGTTATTAGTATGTTATATGTGCTTACAATCTAATTATTAGTCTGTTATCTATTTACACGATATAGTTATTAATATGTTATATATGCTATTTATTCAAATTGGTTACTGGTATTATATTATATGTTTGCACAATATGTTATTGTTATGTTAAATTTCACAAAATATGTTTACTGCTATGTTATAAATTGATAAGATTTGGTTACTAATATAGTGATATATTATATGTTCACACTGACTAGTTATTAGTATGTTATCTTCTAACATAATTAGATTACTCATATTCACAAAATCTGATTAGTGGTATACTGGTATGTTATAATATTAGAACGCTAATCACCTTTTTATCCTTTGTAGTTGACAATATTGGTAATTAGTATTTATGCTATGATTTATGAAGCTAAGCCCAAGTTAAGCCTCACCTAACTTCATGAACAATTAAGTTGCCCGAGTTATCCTCAGCTTCACTCAGTTGAAAACCAAAACCTCACGTGAATTGAAAGTCGAGCCTTTCCCTATTAAGAATTTGCACAAAAATATTTAAGAAAGCCCACCAAATGATTATTTCGGAAAAATAAAAATTAAATCCAGTCCAAACCAAAAACGTCATTCGCTTACCCGTACGCGCTACAGAGTGCGTAGGACCACAATATGCAACAATCCCACTGCAGCTCCAAACAACACCACTACGACTTGTCGTTTAAGTCACTAATGTTTTGTATTACTCACTTACGTGGCACCATATTATTGGATCGTTCCATGGCTACGAAGGCTATAATGTAGCAAATCTCGTCCAGTCTATCGCAGCAGGAATCTTATGTGCCACGTGTCAACGACTGCAGGGCACCATCCTCTACGCTCCAAGGAAGCGCGTGGAGATATGGTTTTCGTAACTCTTAAACGGTCCAGAGCCCCCTCTTTCTCTCTCTAAAAGAAAACACACAGACCCCTCTCACTCTCTCTCTAAATCGTATATTATTTAGTCTCTCTCTCCAAGGACACAACGACTTTGCTTTCTCATATTTTTCTTCTCTCAAGGCCTCTTCGAACTCAACCTTCGTGGTCATGAAAGCTTAGCTTCCATAAAACCCAGGTACAGCTCTCTCTCTTTCTCTCTTTCTGTGTACAAGTGTTGTGTTATGTGTTCTCTCTCTCTCTCTCTCTCTAAACAGACTCTGTGTCTCTGTGTGCCTGTGTGTCTCTGTGTGCTTCACGTTTTGTTTATTTTTAATCTATAACTTGTCAATTGGTGCTAAAACTCGAAGACCCATTTCCTCAGGTTTGCTCTTTCACGTGGGTTTCGGCGTTAAATTTTGTTTCCTTGTCCATGGAGGTATGTATAGTAATAAAAACAAAATCTTTTTCATTTTTCTGGGCTGCTGTTTTCGCTTATTGTATGATTCAATGCACTTCTCTGTGTGCTTTTAACGGTTCATTGTTGAGTAAACAAGTGGATTTGATGGGATCGTATTGGAATTCTTACTGGGAACACTGGTTTGTGTTTGTCTCAGTGCTTGTCATGCTTTTTATTAATTATTTTTCTCTGTTGGGTTTTATTTATTTTTGTTTAAGTTTAAAACTTCGAATGTTGTTGGTTATATTATTTGAAATAAATGTGCTTAATGGGTTTTGAGTTATTTGTTTTAAAGTTTTTGTTTTGGTAGTGGGGTTGCTTCGATTTCGAGTCTGGACTCGAAAATGGATCTGGGGTTGATTATTTTGTTATGGGTTTGCTGCGTCATGCTCTGTTTGCTTGTATTTCTTCTGGGATTAGCTTACTTCATAGAAAAATTGTTACTGGATTTTTATAGCTTTTGCAAAGTACAAACATTCCTGGTGTATGAGTGAACTTGTTTTAGAAACGCCAAGGTAGATAATAACTTTCTTATTTTTTATTTTATTTCCTATCCACGAAATACTTTTATTTGGAATATGTCTTAGCGTTGTACTTTTGTTATTTTGCATCTAGTCTTCATGAAATGTTGAAATTGGTACTTGGTCAGTTTCTTTCATAGAATTTCCTTTCTCTTTCTCTCTGCAATCACCGGTTGACTGGGATTGATTGTTGTAAGTTGCATGAGTTCTTCAATGTATATTTCTGGGATAAAGAATCAAAATTTAGCTGGTATAATAAAGATGAGCTCGCATATGGATAGCTGAACCGTCATGTCTTGCTTGTTCCTCTTGATTCCAGCAACAGAAGCCTTTAGAGTGGTTACATTGAGTGAATGAAAAATTGAGTATGGCATAATTCGAAAGGAAAGGTATCAGAAAAGAGTATAATTGTAATGGATTTTTCCTGAGGGTTTTATTAGGAAAGCACTAATAATTTTTTATCGTACGATGAAAGAAAAGTGTTCCTTTATGGTTTAGCATGCAATTTTTTTAATATCTTTTTCAGTTTGCTATCATATTGGTATAATGGTATCAAAATATCATCAGGACAACATTCTAATATTTGAAATTGTAGCATTTGTTAATTTTCAAAAGTTTTATAAAGTTCAGTCTTAATATATTGTTTGTTGAACAGAAGGGAAAAAATGAAAATTGATTCTTATGTTGTCTCAGAAAGCCACTGTACTAATTCTCCCTCCCCCTTCTCCCGCCATTTGGCAGATGGATTCAGTTGAAGAAAATCACAATGGGGATTTCAATGAGGATGAATCTGTGGAGCATTCATTTTCTCCAGAAGCTTCTGAAATGTGTGATGTTTTTGGTGATCCCGAGATACTTCCTAGAGTTGGAGATGAGTACCAGGTTGAAATCCCCTCTCTAATAGCTGTATCTGACTATCGCTGGCTCTTAAAGAACCCAACAGATGCAGAAATCACTGGTGGTGGTCTCTATGGTTTTCTAATGGGGTTGCCCATACCAGTAATGTGGATCAATGAGGAAGTTGTGAGCAAAAAACATGAACCACAGTTGGCATTTGATGATGTGATTGATGTATCCAATAAAAATGGCCCTCTGAAATCTGAACATGTTAGAGAGACCCTGATCTCAGAAAGTGACAACTTAAAATGTAAAGCTGAGCCAATGGATGTTGAGTCTGATGGGATAATATCAGGTGAGTCAGCGAAGTTAGCTTTAAAACAAGAAATGATGACTGAAATTCATCCAAAGCATAGAGGAAGAGTGTATTTTCCGGTTCCTGGTTCCGCGGGTGACAACTGGAGTGACATTGAAGAAGCCAGTTTCCTTCTTGGTTTATATATCTTTGGGAAGAACCTCGTTCTGGTGAAGAAATTTGTTGGGAGTAAACAGATGGGTGATACATTATCATTCTACTATGGGAAATTTTACAGGTCTGACAGATACAGAAGATGGTCAGAATGCCAGAAAATGAGAAGCAGAAAATGTATATTTGGACAAAGAATATTTACAGGGATAAGGCAACAGGAGTTGTTATCTCGTCTGCTTCCTCATGTGTCAGAAGAATGCCGAAATACTTTGCTTGAGGTAATTACATCTTACTGAAAGTTTTATACTAAGATTCACATTTGGAGTGTGGATTGAATTATATGAACCTGTCTGCACATACAAACTAATATGGAAACAATTTTCTTTCTGAGTACTCCAAATCCTATGTAGAGATTATTGCCTACTGAAATTATGTAAGAGAAGTAACTGCAAATATGTGATGCATGTGGCTCCACCAACCACCATTTTATCTATCCTCACAGAAACACATAACATTGATTGCTCAAAATGAAGTCCTTAATGCAGATACAGATATTGGGCAGAAGGTATATGTACTGCATTTTGCTGCTATAATTTTTTGTCCTCTACTTTATTTGTTCATATCAGGATATATCTTTTAATTTGTTTGATCAATTTCCAGGTCTCAAAGACATTTGGGGAAGGAAAAATGTTACTAGAAGAATATGTACTCATTTTGAAGGCTAGAGTTGGACTGAATGCTCTTGTAGAGGCTGTGGGAATTGGTAAAGGGAAGCAAGATCTCACAGGCATTGCCATGGAGACTTTAAAGTCCAATCAGGTTGTTCCTGCTCGCCCAGAAATACCAATTGGCAAAGCATGTTCTGCACTTACACCATTGGAAATAGTCAACTTTCTAACAGGGAACTTCCGGCTAAGCAAAGCCCGATCAAGCGATCTATTTTGGGAAGCTGTTTGGCCTCGTTTGCTTGCAAGAGGGTGGCACTCTGAGCAGCCTAAGCAGGGTTTTGTTACTGGTAACAAACACTCATTGGTCTTTCTTATCCCTGGTATTAAGAAGTTCTCAAGAAGGAAACTGGTGAAAGGAAGCCACTATTTTGATTCTGTAAGTGACGTCCTGAGTAAAGTTGCTTCTGAGCCAGGGCTTCTTGAGCTTGAGATGGGAGAAAATAACAGTTCTAGAAGCAAGGATGAAAATGGGTGGGCAGATGAAACAAATCTAGACGAAAAAGATTTCCCTAATCAGCAACGCCACTGTTATCTGAAGCCACGTACTCCAAATCGTAGTACAGATGTCATGAAATTTACTGTTGTGGATACAAGTCTGGCTAATGGGAAAACATCCAAGGTGAGGGAACTGAGAAGCTTACCAGTTGAATTAAATGCCTCCAACTCCAGAAGCGATTCTGAGGATGATCATGGGGATGCTTCTGAGGAGTCAACAGATAAATCTAATTCTGCTGGTACTTTGTGTTCACGTAGGGATGAGGTCAATGTTTCCAAGCCCATAATGATCCGTTTGGGTAGAAAAGATGACAAATATTTTGAATATGATGCTTCAGAGTGGGAGCATCAACTTTCTGGCCCAGATTTGACTAATGTAACTGCAAAAATCCCCAAGGATGAGCACCTTGCTATATGCATTGGCATGCAGCCTAGAAAAGCTATGAAGTGCCAAAAGAGCCCGAAAATGGTGCCCGAAAATAAAAATCACATGGCCCCTGTTTTAAAACGACGTCAGAGATTAGCTACTTGTAGTCGCAAAGAGACCAACAGCAGCATGACCCACATCTTGCAAGGTCCCATATTACAACAAGAGGCCTCCAGCAGCTGTGGAGACAATCCTGAACTTGGTGGGAAAACTCTCTCTCAAATGGATCCATCTCAAGAAAAATTATCATCCACCAGTACTTCATCTAGAGGAGGCAGCCCAGTCATTAGTGGCGAAGGCATTCGTGGTAGCAACAGTTTGGGTGCGGAACAACCTCATGAGAAGCCTCAACCCCGTACTTTGATTGACTTGAACATACCTATTTCTCTAGATGCTGAAACAGATGAACCTTTCACAATGATAGAAAGACGAGATGATCGGACGAGTGAGGAACCAGATGATCCCCATTCAGTGAAAACCTCTGAGTGTAAGGCTACTCCTGAGCAGCAGCCTACAATGAACTCTCGGAGACAGAGCACAAGAAACCGACCACTGACCACTAAGGTACTGGAAGCTTTTGCTTGTGGATTTTTAGACACAAAGCAGAAGCGGAAGAGTAAGGATGCATTTTCTGGGGGCAACTCCAAAAGACCACCCCAACGTGCTCGTACGAGGGTGAGAGCTCCTGATAGTTTTGATACTATCGCGGATTTCAATAAACAGGAAACCAGGACCGCTATCCATAATAGTAATGCTGATGGGTTCAGCTAGCTTGACATGGTTTCATAAATTGGTTAGGTGCTGCTTAGCCAACTTGCAACTTGAGCATGGAGCTTCTGGATATAACAGAGACCACTGCTTTTAGCTGCTACTATAACGCATGATATACAGCAAAAGTAGCAGTCTCTTCATTCTTCTGCACTGTACATGGTGTTGGATACAAACTTCACATAAGGGAGTTGAAGTAGTGTCTTTGCAAGAGGCCGTTTACATCTGACAAAGCACCTCTGACAATGCGGTACGAAGAATCCCAAAACCAAGATGAGAGTTACAAGTTACCCTCCTTTCAAATCTCAGTTCAACAGCATTGGATAGCATTACTTTCTCTTGTTTAGAATTTACTTTAAAGTGGTTGTTTTTCTAATTAATAGTTGCAATACCAAATAATTAATTTAGTTTGGCAACTCCAGTTTCTTATCCATTTACATCCGAGATCACCCCCATAATGAGTAGAGATTTGTGTTATGCCTTGTTAGTTGAAAACAAAAGATATATTGTTTTCTTGCAATCTGTTGGGCGAGAAAATGGAAGTAATTAATTTCCCCTATTGGAATTTAGTGCCTTGTAGATATGGTTAATATATTAATATATCAAAGCTAGCTTTATGAAATATGAAAGAATGCATGGTTAGCATTAGCATTTATTGATGTCCTTTTCACATTTTGAGATGCCAAATCTTCGTAATCCTATTTTTTTCCCACTTAATTCAAGCAACCCTTTTCAGTAGATAGCATAGCCAAATTAAGGTTTTATTAATTTTATTGTAAAAACTTCTTTTAGTAGAAGCATTTGTAGGTTTCCCCACCAAATCATGAAATATATATTATTTTTTAACTTATACAGCTAATTGGGTAGTAAGAATGAACACAGAAAAAATTATAAACTCGAACATTTTACATTTGAATCTATATAAATGTAAAACACATAAATTTATTTGATGCACATAATTTGTAAATAATTGCACATTTTCAGAGTTTATCTCAAGACCTTGTATCTAAACACAAAGGGGTGGTGAGGTTTTCTTGTTACCCATAAGACAGAGATTATATTTTCATTCAGGTGGATAAATAGAGCATAACAAAATCCAAGGGGGACCAAATAGCAAATAGAATTCCAGGCTGTTATGTATAGTTAATGCTCTCATAAAATGAATTAAAGTATAATCTTCATAAGAAAAGTAAAAGAAATGGGCCGTAGCCAACTAACAAGTTGTAGAAGTATAGAAGCGAGACGTGGGTCCATAAGGAGAGCACCACGCGCAACCAAGTGTGTACTCCACGTCCATGCTCTGAGTCTGATGTTCATCGTCGTCTACTTCCAATTTTCCAAACCCTATTCATAACAGTCAGGAGGTTTTTCATTTTCATTTTATATCTCTCTTTATCAAGTATTTACTTAATTATTGCAACAAGTTAAAAGAAAAAATTGGAAAATAGGAAGGAGACATCGGACAATGGGTCAGGCACTTCGCCGAGCTGCAGGAAGAACCCGACCCTCGTCGAGCGTCGAAACGACGTCGTCCTCATCCTCTTCGTTAAAACCAAAGACCGTCGTCGATCAGCGGCCTCCTCCGCTAGGCCCCACCGAACGGGCCGAGATCTCCAAGGCCGGCGACGCTCTCAACTCCTCTGGTATAAAAGTTATCGCCTTTAATTATCACATTTTTCCCAGGTAGTCAATTCAATCAAAACTTACGGCGTCGTTTCATTGTTGGGTTTTTGTTTTTCTAAGATGGTAGTACAGGAGCTGGAGCAGCCAACTCTGAGAATGTGCTTGAAGAACGAGATCCAAAATTTGACGTCATGCTGAATCAAATGGTGGGTAGAATCACAACAAAGCCCGGAGGGAAACTGGAGATGGGTGAGGTCAGTTCAGTTCAGCTCAGTTCAGTATACCATGTTTTTCATTGAGACATATTCACAAACACATACTCATCATTAATTCTTAGTTTTTGGTTGTTGCATTGTTCAAGTTTGTGTGTGTTTGATTTTGTATGGTACCAGGCTTTTGTGGTGGAGAGGTATAATAGGCCCTTGCCAAAACTAAGAGATACAAAACCAGATTCAGGGAGGTATGAGGACAAGTCTGCTCCTCCGGGAACTCTGAATGTGGCGCAGCTGCGCCACATCATCCTCCTGCATCAAGGCAAGGCTGATGATTACAATGGCCCCATGGAGGTGAATCAAATCGCAGAGAAATTCCGGGTCGATGTCGCTGAAGTTCGGAGGATCTTGCAGTTCGTATCACTGCCTCCGGAGGATAGCAGCAAACAGAAGAACAATCCTTGAACAAGTCTGATAGATAGCTTTGGTCTGGTCTACTATTCTCCTCTGCAATTCTAGTCACTACTAACTGGGTTTCCGGCTGAATAAGGATGGCTCGTATAGAAATTTGAAAATGTTATGAAAATTCCATATGGTTGATACTTTGTGAATCATGTCATTTGCAGCGATCTGAAATTCTTATTACATAGGGATCTACAATCAGAGAATTTATAATTTGGCAGTATCTGTACTGTGTAGGAAATTTTGTACCTAGCGAGTGAGTGTTTTGGTTTTTAAGTTAGGCAATTGCCAAAACTTCTAACTTTGTTGAGGCATCTGATATTTGAGCACAAAATGAGAAATCAATTTCTTTATTTGGGTAATTGAAGAATCTGTTCCCCAGAATTTGCTGCCTGTGTTTGTTGAACATAATACAGAAAAAGAACTGAAACACTGCTTAGCTTTTTCTTTTCCATATAATTTTGTGAACCGCTAAATTTATTTGTATCTCATATTTGATGAACTCTTATTTCATGTCCTCTTATGGTTATGGGAAATTTTTCCTTGTTTTTCTAAGCTCATTATTTCTCCTTCTAGACATGTTTCAGTGTCTAAGTGAGGATGGTTTTGGACACCTTAAATATGTACTGCAAACAAGGGGACGCAAATGTAATTCAATAATGATTCCAACTGCCGATACAAAATTTTATGGTGCTCTACATCTCAACTTTTACCTTCAAACATTTTGCTGTCTAGTTACAATCTCTTGGCCTGTTGTAGTGTGACAAAATAATGTGCCCCCCATTCCTTTCATTCGACGAGGGCTTTGTGAGGTCTCCAATTACTAAAGAATCACATGATCCAAAAATAATATTTGAAAGTAATAGGGAAGAGTTAGATTTAAGTCCATGCAGACTCTAACCACTCTGATGTATATTCATAAGCCACAAATGTCACTGCACCAGCGGGCGCAGCTTTGACAGTTGATGGGACTATTCCCTTATAAAGACCAGCCCAGCCCTCCATCTGCATTATTCTTCTCAAGGCGTCAAACATATTTCTGTAAGCACGATGCTCTACTGGAGCCCCATATCTTGGATGCCTCTGTAGTCCTTCAATCTGCAACAACCCCAAAACAAAGATTCATATAACCAACCTCATTACATTAACATGGAAGCCTTTTCATCCACATTTTGTTCCCTAAATTCTTGGCGGAAGATTTATACAAAGCACTAAATCCCGAGGGACTAAAAGTTTTAGTAGTAGAGTCCAGGGCATCTGAAGATCTACCTGGAATCTTTTCTTGACCACATCAAGCGGATGACAGACAAGTTTGGCACATGTCCCGGCTGCTAGACCACAGACAAAAAGCTGAAAGCTCGTGGGACTACCATCAGTACCATTTAAGTTTGTATTTGAAGATCTGTACCGGTTCCACGTCTACAATGAACGCAATAAAATGTATCAGGTCTAGTGACTGGCTCCTCTTGTCAAATTGTTTGGACATAAAGTAGAAAAAAGCATCCAAAGAAATTTCTATTAAAATCCCCTCAGTCCAAACAAAACTAATACATACATTGGGAAATATAGACAACTTTTGTTTTTTTCCAATTCACTGCCAGAACATTTCCTTCCAAGTATCTAAAACTACCAGGTTTAACACCTAGTTTCTGAGGTTCTTGTCAGTGAGTTTTGAGTGCACATGCGCAACTGCAAACACATCTATATATAGAACTGAATTATGAACCCTACTAGATGGATGTTTTCAACAACAAAAAAAAAAAAAATCTGATTTCTCACTCTAAAAGACATCATCCCTTCAAGGTCTGGTGAATTACAAGTATCATAGAATCTAATTTCAGACCAAAATTTTTTTGATAGAGCAGAACTAGAACCTTACCCTGGCCCAGCGCTTAAATGTGTCATAAGTACCAAATTGCAAGCCTGCATAAGGAATAATCTCAACCAGTGTTGGTGACAATCCAGCATACAACCCTCGAAAGCCACGAGTTCTAACTATTTCAGAAAAAGCAGACCTCATAGTTGGATACACCTAAATGAAGGTAAATATTAGTAAGTCAGTATTATGCCAAAAAAAAAACTCTTCATAAATCAGTGTTTTTGCAGAAACTAATTCTAAAAATGGCTTGAGCCCTTTAAAAATAATAATAAGGTTTTAATAGTATACTTTAACGGCTTGAGCATTTTTAATAGATGTACTTGTCCGATTCAGAAAATTAATTGCAATTACAAACATACTTCTATTTGCAATCACAGTTTTATTACTTCACAAATACAAACAAAAACCCAAGGGAACCTCAAACAAAAAAATAGGAGATCTAAAGGCTGTGTGGTCTTACAGAACTCCATATTCAGCTGTTTGAAATTTAATGAAAAAAAAAAAATAAATCAATGCATACTAATACTCTATACCTTAGGTTCGCCCTGTGAAGCTAATAAGGTCCTTAGAAGATCAAATGGATATGATCCGACAGTAGCTGCACAACCTGCTAATGCTCCGCTGACGTAAGATAGATAAGGACTCAAATTTATGTGATCCTCTGCATCAAACAGATCAACGATTACAACATATAAGGAAATGGGGAACATTAGACATAACCACATTCCCTTGAAGTGATCATAGCTCTAAAATCTAAAACATTACAGTTCACACATACAAGTACTTAAACCAATCAAGGAGGCATCACTAGCAGAAAGTCATCATTGTAAATAAGCAACAGAACAAACAACCTCGATTTTTATTATATTCTGACATCAACTTACAACCCAAGTTGCCTTATGACACTATAATTCTAAGACCAATTTGAAAGAGAACTTTAGACAAATAAACAAAGTCAAAATCAAATATTCTCAAGCTAAACTACTGGAGCTCTTATTAAACCAACAAATAATGCTTGAAGGCCAGACATATTCAATTCATACCTTTTAGTCACAAGTAGCCACATAATACAACTTTTACTTCAGACCTATGATTCATGGACTCAGGCATGGGTTTCAGATGCGGGTAGGTGTCCAACTGTCAGGTTTGTCTATTTTCCAAGGGTTTAAAACACATGTTGAGTCCCAGTTGCGATACCCTTACTAGTATCAGGTCCTATTGAAGTGAGTGTTACAGTTAAGTGAAGAGTTCACATAAGTTAGCATCAAACATTGAGAAACAACATGTAAACCATACATATAGCCTTGCATAGGACATGCATTTTCTGAAATAAGATTTATTATCATGAAAAAAAGATATGGGCTATTCTCAAAATACCTGACTTAGAAGAACCAGAAGCAAATGTTTTCAATTTGTGTAACACGGTAAATTGTATCGCAGTATACGGCATAACCATGAGTAGAGCTGGAACATTGCCACGCCAAAAACCCTGTCAGAGAAATTCCCCGAATAAAATGTCGAGAAAAGGTAAATGTCCCTAAAAAACTGACTGATAAAAAATGTATAGAGAAAGATTATATTACAAATGGAGTCACTATACCGGTAAGCCTTCCTCTCTGAAAATATCCCTCGTTGCTTGAAGCATCCCAGTGTATTTTGATGGTCCAGACAAATTTCGACGACCCAAAGCCCATGAAGTTGTGGGCTCCAGTTGAACCTATCAACCAAAGGTGAATACAATTTTCTTCAGTTCAACAGCCTTTAAGACGTATAAGCAGATAAGCATCATATGCACATACCCCCAACTCCAAATTGATAAATAAACCCTAAATCAAAATTTCCACCATGTTTGTCTTTCAAAGCACAAACCTTTAGTTGCACAAGGATATACTCAAATCTCCTTCCTATTCCTTTATCTCCAAAACCCACTAAAATTGCAAGTTATGAACAACTTACAAACACAAAAATCGCATTTGCCAAACAAGGAAAACGGACCTGGAATCTAATCTTGATAACGTCGAGGGGCGACGTCACTGTCCGCGATATTCCACCGGCGATTAAACCCGCTGTGGCATCAATGACGGCCCGCTTCAGCTGCCCCGGCTCTTCCATTGCCAAAGGCCAAAGCAACCCCTCGGCAAAATGCTATCACCTAATAAAAATCGATGCCATTGAAATGCAATTCAGAATGAAGCCCAAAAAACTCCCGCATAAAGCAAAACCGATTATTACATTAATAGCAGAGACAGAGCGGCAGAGAAGAACAGAATCTGAAAGCGCTTTGGAGGATTTAGGGTTCCACCACCGACGATATAATAGTAACAGTGCAATTTTGACCAGCAAAAAGGTAAAGTTGATGGTCGAGATCGAGAGAGAGAGAGAGAGAGAGAGAGAGAGGGAAACCTGGAGAGGGCAAAAGGGGAAATGGAGAGAAGCGCCGCCATTCAAATTGATATTTGAAGAAAAGAGAAGGAGGGAGCGCGCTGCGCTGCGCTGGCCTTTTTTGCCGCCTTATTAGATTAAGAAATAGACAGCGGCGACTTGTAAACTGTAACGTAAGAGCCAGCCAGCGACTTGTAAACTGCGTGGGGCAAGCCGAAGCTAGATAATCGGGCATGTAACGGAACGCTCCACTTCACACACTCGTTGGCCCGTCAACAGTGGTCCACTACCTACTCGCTCAAAGGCCTACAATTATTATTCTTTTTTTCAAGGAGATATTTGTTTGGTTATTAATTTATTATTACTTTTTTCTTGTAATTGTAAATTAGATCGATACGTGATTGGAGCTACAAGGAGTAAAGGAGGTTATTATTAGGTTGGTCCATGAAAAGAAAGTGAGTTGTGTGAAAAGATAAAGAGGATGCTAAAATTAGAAGGGAAAATGTTTAGGGTCGTTTGGTATGCTTCACTGCGAAGGACTTCACTATTTTTTGGAATTGTCTTGACTATTTCGAATAGGCTTAAATTAGATTAATATTGTTTTACGTTTGATGCTGTATCAATTTAAAAAGAATAACGTATGTTTGGTGTTATATTGGATTAAAATATAAAAATTTTATTTTTTTTAATAATAAAATATATAATTTGTCTTAGTCATATTTACAACCATAAAAAAACTCATTCAACAAAGTTGACTTTTTGTTTTATTGACTTTTGATTTTCTAACTTGAACTTTTTGAACATGTTTCGAGCCCATCAGGTACATTCTAATAGTTCGAGGGTTACATCATTACATGCGTTTGAAGTTCAGGGCAGTTTTGTAATTTTGCACCCAAGGAATTTTAAAACCCACAATCAAATCAGTTTTCTCATTTATCTATTTTCTCTCCCCGATAATTCTCTTCTATGTTCTCTCTCCTCTCACGCTGGTTGTCTTCTCCGGCGAGTGAGTGGACGTCCGGCCATGGATGGCGACGAGACCACCACCCTCAGTCTTGTCTCTCTCTCCTCTATCTTCCCATGTGAGTCGATTTCCCAGAAACGCAGCAGATCGAAAAACCCAATCAAAACCAATTGCGAACCTGCTGGAGGTTTTCACCGCCTGGTTCTCGCCGGCGAACCTGCTGGACTAGGAGGAATCGAGAGAGAGCTAGAGTGAGCTCGAGGACAGGGAAGAGAGAATCAGGGGGGAGAGAGTTGCAGAGAGAGTGAGCTCTGGGAGTCGCCGCCTGGTTCGCCGGAAAACTTGCCGAACTGAGACAAATCGAGAGAAAAATAGAGTGAGCTCGAGGAGAGGCTGAGTAGGGGCTGGTCCGTGTTATTTTGGGAGGTTCTTATTTTGGCAAGTGTATTTGCACGGTGCTATATTGGAACGGGTATGGAGGTGTGTTTAAGTTAGCCGGATAATATAGTACCACTTAAAATTAGCACTGGTGGTACCAAACACGGGATGCATGTCTTGTGTAAGACAGTCCAATCCAGTGAAGGATAGTGAAGCCTACCAAACAAGCCCTTAGAGTCCAACTTGCTTGAGTAATATAATGATAATTTTTAATTTATAAAAACTAGCAAGCACGTGAATAGATTTCACTCTGTCTCCACTATTATTCTAGGCGTATAGGGTTTGATGTGAAAAATTTGCTAATAGGTATATATATTATCACTTTCAAAATAAATAATCACATAATTAGTATATTAAGAGATGTGTGAAAAAGTGGGTGTATACATGTAAGCATTTTTTTGGACTTCGAGACAAATAAAGGTTAAGTAATTCTCACATTGTTTAGGTAATTTTTTTTTTTTTTTAGGTTCATACTTTGAAAAACTTTTTGATATCCGGAACATGATAAAAAAGAAACAAAGAAATAGAAAATAATACTAGGAGAATAATAACTTAAAAAAGGAGGCAAGAAATTAGTAAAAATTTTAAAAAAGTAGTTTACTAGTTGCTACTAGAGGCGGAACCAGGATTTGAAAATGGGATGGAGTGAATCTCTAAGCTAATTTTCTTTACCTTACCAACCAACAAAATGTGCAATTAATTTGTTTGGCTTAGAAAAAAAAATTAAAGCTTTTTTGAGATATAAAAGTACTTGGAAGTGTTCTAATGAAGCTATTAGTAGGTGCTTTCTCAAAAAATGCTTTCAAGTATATTAAAAAGCATTTGGATTTTTTTAAAAAAAATATATGTGTTTTTAACAAAAACGCTTTTAGTGAAATCGTTACTGAATAAAAGTGCTTACTACAGAAAAACTCTCGGACAAAAGTTTCCAAAAATAATTCAGCAAATAAAAGCATTATCCAGTTCCAAGTTAATCCGTGAAGAAACCCCTTACAACAACACTACTTATAAAGACATAAAATCAATTAGCAATCAAGGATATTAATGCAATTAGAAAAATGAAAACAACATATTACAATATTAAATCCCAAATTTAAACTTATATTAAACTCCAAATTTAATCTTAAATTAAGGGCCAAATTTTAACCAAATTTAAGCATGCAATTAAGATTTTAATTGAATCCTTAGTAAATTATCAATTTGAAAACATCAAAAACTAAAAGAAGATAAGAGAAATACCTTGAAGTCTTGAACCAAGATGGAGAAGATGAATTGGTTGGAGTCCCTATACGAGTGAGAGCTAAGACCTACATGAGACTGAGAAGGAGAGGGTTAGGAACTTGTGCATTGATCTTTCTTTTTCTTTTCATCGAGTTAGGTGACAGGCGTTACTGGTTGTGGAGGAGACTTGCTGACCTAAGCTATGTTTCCCAGGGGTATTTCAGTAAATGCAGTTGAGCAGTTTACCCAAATGAATATTCTCGTAGATAATTTTGTCTTTTCATCATCATCTTCTTCTCTCTGGCCCCACCCATGCCACATTTCCTCTTCTTCTATTACTTTTTTGTATCCCAACATTAATAAAAGAATAAAAAATTTAGGGTATTCAAATTTTTTTTAAATAAAAAAATAAATTTTAATCAAGAAAATATATTTAGTAAACTATTTTTCTAAAAAAATTAAAAAACATGTTTTTTTTTCACATATCCTTTTTTCCTAGCTGTCATTATATTTTTAATTTTAAATTTAATATCAAACAAGTTTTCAAATTTTAAAAATTAATTTTGAAAACTCACATTTAAAAAAAAATCTTAATTTTTGAAAAAAAAAATTTGAGTAGGATACCAAACGGGCCTTTAGCTATCCTCATATTGTAGTGATGTGGCATCAAAAGAAATATATAGACAAAAGATAAAGAAATAGAGAAAAAAAGTGAGAGAGGAGAGCGAACCAATGAGAGGAGAAATTATTCTGTATAATCGATATATTAACACATGGTATAACTAATTTATGTGTTATAATATAAGTAGATATTATTAATATTATACTCTACTAAAATAAACACATTGTTTAATAATATCTTTATACGTTTTTATACGTTGGATTGATTATACTACATAACAGTATATCAGTTATACCTTATAATTTTTCCAATAAAAAAAAGTAGAGACTGTAAAGATACTATATGGTATTACGTGAAGAAATAGATAAATTATTTTCTAAAAAATAAAAGGAGAAAAACCTTCTGCAAATCCCCAAACTCACCCTCGTACCCCACCCTTACCCACCTCCTTCATCTTCTTATAAAGCTACTGCAGATTTTCCCACAGTACGCCCACCCTTTTCTTTTTCTTATTCTTTTTTTCCTTCTAAATCCACTGCATATCTCTCCACAACACACCCACCATTTTCTTCTTCTTACTGTTTCAAATCTCTAAAATAAAAAAATAAAAAACACACAAAAAACTACTGCAGAACCCCTATAGGCCTACACCCAGTCCCGTACCCACCTCCTACTCTTTTTCTTTTACTGTGTTATTCTTTTTTTTTCTTTTTCTTTTTTTAATGTTTTTTTGTTGATTTCTCTCATTTTTATTGCTTTTTGTTTTCTACAGCTTGTAAAAAGACTTAAATACCATCATCTTTATTAAGTTGACTAACAGAATTAGAATTTGGTACTTATTAAATACAAAATAAAATATGGAGTATGTAATTGAACCAAATTAAAATTCAGTTTCAAATTGGGACACAATCCAAAGTTGAAGTATCAAATATTTTTTTTAAGTTGGGCTGGTTTGAAGCCCATCTAGTCCGATACATAGTTTCGTCCTTGATTGATACTTGTTAGAGTAAGGTGACCACTTATTCTTGAACAATTGAACAATTGTTTGTCGTGTGCTCCATCTAGCAAGCAATTTTGAACAATTGTTTTATGAACCACCATTGATTTGTTCGACAAGAAATGCAAAGCAAAAAAGAGATTCCCTTATATGTAATTTTTTAAGTTATTTTTAGATTAAATTACTTTAGAGAACTGATGATGATTAAAGTGGCGGCCCAATCCGTTTATACTATAAAGTAACGAATCATTATACGCATTTCCGTCATTACTTTCCGCTTATACTGTAAAGTATGTCCTGTCACACTCTTATTTAGATGTGTCAAACAAGTAATGCTGGTCCGACATGTTTAAGTTAGGCCTATTCGCTTTTTCGTGCTATGTTAGGCCCAACATAGCCCATTCATGTTTGTGCCGTGCATTAAATGGGTCGACCCACGAGTTTTTTTGTGTGTGTATTTTTTAAGGTGAGAAAACTAATATTATTATATTTTTATTTATTATAATTAAATATTAACATTTTTTGCTTGAAAAATTAAATATCATTTTTAAAAAGTTCTTCAAAAAGTGAAAAAAACAATGTTAAACGAGTCATATCTAGTTTGGGCCAATTTCGTACTTGGCCCATGTTGTGCCCGTGCGTGCGTGCTTGGTTCTTGTCATGCTCATGTTGTGCTGTGATGGATGAGCTAAAATCTTATGCCTGACCCGACCAATTTACTCATATTATTCTCGTGACAGCTCGTTTGACGCCAATACTCTTATCCAATATGTCTCTCTCTACTGGATTTGGTACTTTAGAGTATCTTCAATAGCTTAGTTATCTTCTCCTTCCTAGCTATATTGGTTTATTTCCTCTTAAAATCATTCTCCAACAGATTATCTACGTGGTTAGCTAATTTAGGATTTACATTTTGGTTAGCTAAATTTGAGTGACAAGAGAGAGAAAATAGCTATAGCTAAAACAACCTCACTTAAAGAATTTTTTTTTTTTTTTTGAGAAAACCTCACTTAAAGAATTTAAATGCAACGGTACAAATTTATCTCACATCAGCCATAATATTAAATTTTAAAAAATGATAAAATATCAATTTTAACTAAAATAGAAAACATTGCTAGAGTAAAATTTTTAAAATCGTTAGCTAAACTAGATTTCTAAGCGCCTGTTTGGTATCCTATTCAAAAACCAATTTTTTTTTTCAAAAACAAAAAAACATGTTTGGTAGATCTAAAACAAGTCTCTTTTTAAAAACGATACAACAACGTGTTTTTTCTTTTTACACTTTCTTCTTCTTTAGCTCCTATCATTTTTAAAATTATTTTCAAATTTCATACTCAACAAGTTTTCAAATTTTAAAAATTGATTTTGAACTCATATAAAAAAAAAAAAAAAAAAATCTTAATTTTTGAAATTTTTTTTTTGAGTAGGATACAAAAGACTTAAGTTTTTTTTGCCCAAATTTAGCAAGAATATAAGGAGTTACTCTTATAGCTCTTTGAGCTCTTGAGTATAGCAATGGCGGAATGTAGGCCACCTTTAGAGGTATGGCCTCTTTGGCTTATTATTTTGATGATTAGCTTAATGATTTGAAGAGTGACTTTGATTAAGTATGAAAATGGGATTTAGGGGAACTAGGGTTTTGGAAGGTAAGGAATACGGTATAGAATGCAGTGGTAATTTTGGGGTCGAAAATTTTAAGAATAGAAAGAGAGTCTAGGGAATCTAGGGTTTTTTGTGAGATTGATTGGAGAAATTGATGCTTATGGTCTATACTCTATAGCATGAGCAGTGATAATTTTGCTTCCATTTGAGAAAAAGGGTAAGAGGATCATCAGAGATAGGTAAAGATATGACTATATGAGTGATGATATTGAAAATATTCAGAAGAAACCAATGGGATATGAATGTGAAGTGGGGAATATGGGGAAAGCTTGAATCATATGGTGGGCGGGTCAGACATTTGATTCAGCATTTGCAGTGGCAAAGAGAGAGGGTTCCTATTGGTAGCATTCTTTGGGGATGGTAGCTATGAACGGTTTGGCTTAATGAAACTTATTACATTTGATCCTCACTATGCTGAGAAATCAAAGCAGACAAATGCTCGGGCTTTTAAGATTTAAGAATGCTGTTCAGCAGGCTGAGATTGGGGCCAGTAGGGGTTGCTCTTAGGTTGGTGTGCTGGTGTGTGTAAATTTCGGCCTATGAGTGTTCATGGCCATAGTTTTTTGTTCATTGGAGCGAATAAAAGTGCAAGAAAAAGTTTAAGCTAAGAAACAATTTCTTTTTCTTAGAGCAATTGGAACTGTTGCTGCATAGTACCTTACAACGAAATCTATTGTTCGGTGTTGTCAAATGGCGGAGGAGACCTATGCACAATCATTGGAGCTTTATCAACCAGCCTGGGCAAGAATGTTTTGGATCAGCAGAAGAAGCTTTGATCACAAGGTAAAAACACGCCACATATTCCTCAGAATTTTCTGCTTCATCTTTGGTTTTTGATGTTTACCATGTTTTACACAAAGCACTCTTTGTTTGTGAAGATAAATGTAGTTCTAATTCAAATGTTGAGAGACAAATTTGATTTGTAGTTTGGCAATTCTCTGAGAAATATTTGAATATTAGTGAAACAGAGTCAAGAATTTTCATCAATAGTGTTATGCTTGGCTTCTCTATCAGATGTTTGCATCAATCCATTTATCATATACAAACCTAAACTTATTACACCTTTCCATGTGAGGCATTAGTCATGACATTCTTGATTCAATGAATTTCTGGATCATTCATTACATAAAACTACTCAGCAGCAGCAGAACAGGAAGGTTTGTAGCTTGATTCAAGTAAAAAAAGAAGACCCTGCTGGTTTACATTGAGAAGTTTCCTGAACTCCTTCCCATGGTAATTGGAATAAACTGAACTCCTACTGGTATCTTTTTGTCTTGTAAATCTTCTTTTCCAAAAAAGGCATATGGTAGTATTTTGTTGAGTAATGGGCATTGGAATATTTGATCCTTGTCCTTCATTGTTAGGCACTGCATTCTATTAATTTGGCATTCCCTTAATTGGACACTTAAACGGATTAGCTAAGTCAACACTGAGTCAGCATTCAGTTTGGTAGAGGCAAAGCATGTGGTTCTTGAGCATATAAAAGCTCCAGATCCTTTTGTTAATGTAACAATTCATTCTAGAATAATAAAACAATAAAATCATTTTCTCTGTAATTTTCATCTTTTCTTTTCTCTTCTTCTTCTTCACAATCCCTGACTTCTGCTGCAATATTATCATTAAGCACTGCATTCTATTAATTTGATATTCCCTTAATTGGATACTCAAAATTGCTGATGCTCCCCAGGAGGAAGCAACAACAGTGCTACAACCACAAGAATCAATGGACAACAATGGAGGGAAGGAACCCAAATCACTATCACTATGGTAAACAAATATTTCTCCATACCAAGTTTCTTGGTTCATTATTTTTCTTTCTTTAACATATTTTTTGATTGGCTATACCAAGGAATTATTATTATTATTATTTTCCTTGTGGGTAATGAGATTGACATCTAAACCACTATTGAACATGTGAAATCATGATATATTTTTCAGAGATTATGAGTTATATTCTCACTAAATTTGAGGTAATCACATGGAAAAAATGTTAAAGAACAGCAACCCACCACGAAAATTCCTTTGGCTATATGATCACAGATTCACGTGAGAAGCTTACACAACACAAATACAATTCCATAGAATAGAATTCCAAGTCGTTAACCGTGGCCCATTTAGCCTGCTTCCATGCAACTTCGTTTACTTGTCAAAAGTCTTCACTTTTGATAATAAGCTTTTGGAAGACAAATATTACAAGTAACTGAGAAAAACCAATCAATTTGTGGTGTTAGTCACATGTTCACTCAACAACACGACATTTTTTTTTTGGCCAATAACAACATACGACTTAAAAACGTGTTCACCTCACAAGGTGTCATTGATTACCTACACTATAATTAAAAGAATGTTAACTATATTTTTTTACTACTTCAAACAATTTTAACAATAAATAAGTTTGTTATAAAATTAGCCAAAATTGTCCCCATATTTAAAAAAAAGGGGCTAAATGTCCTTGAAAGGCTTAAAAAGAATGCTTTCATATCAACATCAAATTTTGGCTAACTTGTTAAAGCTTGTGATAAATTTGAAAAAGGTATAATATAGTTATTACATGCGCCCTCCACTAAGTAATTCACTCTCATCTTTTATAACCCCACTTTCTCTCTTCGTACTCTAACGCATTGTTTCTCTATGATGCTTCTAGTGTTATGTTTCTCTATTTATTAAAGTTGTTTTGAAGTTCATTTTAAAATTTGTCATTTTCCTACTTATTAGTTGGCAAAGTAGGTTCTGTTAATAATGGTATTCATGTGTGATTATGTTTATTCTAAAAATTAATTATACTTAAAATAACTGATACCATATTGAATAGAGTGGGCCAAACTTATTAAGCATGTGCTTCAGCAAACAAAACTTATTAGCAAGTGGTTAATAACTTAATGAATCCATCCCTGGCAATCTGGCATGAGCCATGCTAGCTCCTTTTAACCTGATTATACTAACTGATTATACTAACAAAGAGTTAATTACACTTATACTCTTTAAAATTTATTATTTTTTCACATATATTTGTAGAGTTTTATAAATTACATATATATTTCTTAAGGTTTCAAATCTGTTGCATAAAGAATTATTTTTTTTATATTGAAGTTAAATCTTACATCTTGACTTATTTTATTAAGCTATTTTATTTCTTAAAATACATTTTTTATTATTTTTTGTCTCATTATAAGAGATTATATGTAATAATTTTAAAATCTTATAAAGTGTTGTATAATTTTTAAAATTTTAGGAGGTGTATATAAAAAAATAATAAATTTCAATACTATTAAGTATAATTAACTCAGCCAACGAAACCCCGTTTACCGAGCGCTGACGTTGACCAAATCTTTTGCTCTTTCACGATATATAACAAGTTGAGAGGTTTCTCCTTCCCCAACTCCAACTCCAACCCAAATCGATCTTATCTCCCAACCTCTCTCTCTTTCTCTCTCAAAGATCGATGGAGCAAAGGACCTTAGAAGTGGAGCTCATCTCTGCTAAAGACCTCAAAGATGTGAACCTCATTTCCAAGATGGACGTGTACGCCGTCGTTTTACTCCACGGCGACGCCACCTACGGCGAGCAGAAGACCAAAACCAACGTGGCGCGAGACTGCGGCAAGACACCCACCTGGAACTTCTCCATGAAGTTCACCATGGACGAGTCATTGGCCCAGCAGAACTGCCTCAACCTCATCGTCAAGCTCGTCTGCCAGCGCAGCCTCGGCGACAAGGACATAGGCCAAGTCACCGTCCCTGTTAAAGAGCTCTTGGACTCCATGGATGAAGCCAAGACCATGAAGTTTGTGGCTTACCAGGTCAGGAAGCCCTCTGGAAGTCCCAAAGGTGAGCTCAGCTTCTCTTACAAGTTTGGCGATAAAGTCGCTGCACCAACCCCGGTTGTTCCAAAGGGTTACCAGCCAGTCATGGCATACCCGGCGGTGGGACCCTCAGCTCCACCGTCAGTAGTGGGATATGACGAGTATCAGCCACCGCCGCCATACGGTGCCTACCCACATCCGGCCACCACCTCCGCCGGGTCAGGATACCCACCACACGGGTACCCGCCACCAGGCCCACCACCCCAACCTGGATACGGATACCCGCCACCACCGCCGGGATACGGATACCCACCACCGCAGCCCGGGTACGGGTACCCGCCCCCGGTGCAGCAACCCCAACCCCAACAGAAGAAGAAGAACAAGTTTGGGATGGGGCTGGGTGCTGGATTGATGGGAGGCATGCTTGGTGGGCTTTTGATTGGGGATATGCTATCTGATGGTGGCGGCTGTGGCGGCGGTGGAGGTTGTGGCGGTGGCGGCTGTGGCGGTAGTTGATTTAGATGGGATGGTTTTGTTAGACTACTTTTCTATTTGGATTATTTGTTTTTTTTAATGGTAAAGTTTGGGTTCTGACTTTTGTGTGAATCTGAATCTGAATGTGATATATATTTCTAATATGTGACATCATGTTTTTAAATATATATATGATATCCCATTGATGGGTTTGTAATTTCATTTTTTTTGTTTGAACCATCAACCATCCTATTTAATATCAGAAATATGACTTAAAATAATGCACGAATATAATCTATGGCTGGATACTCATTGCTCAAGTCCAAGCCATTAATTAATCAATATATGAAAGGGCATTATTAATAGGTCATGATCTCAACTGACATGAGCTTGTGAGTTGTGCCTTGTCGATTATTTAATTTGATATGGACTTTGTCGTCCATATCAAGTTATCGTCACAGGCAAGCAATCATGTAAACCTCTAATTGGCTCATTTTGTTGCTTTCATCTGAGGGTGAAGTGAAATAGACGACGAGGTCAACTGAGGATTTTGGCATCATTTGTACAGCTTCTACACCTGCGCCATTATCTACCTTTTCTGGAAGAAATTTGACATTAATTTTTTAATTTCATACCGGAGATTGTAACCACTCTAGAGATATTTTGTTTTTTCTTACGGAAGTGGTTAAAGCTTGTTATATTAGTATATACTTACAATAATTAAATATATAAGTGGTTAATATAAAAGAGTTTTTATATAGAGATAACATATTCAATAGTTGTATTTAGTATAATTTTAAAATTAATATAAAATTAAAGTAAATTCAATCTTTAAATGTGTTGTTCCTTTTTAATTTGTACTTCAGTTTAATTCAATGCGACTACGTTACACTTTCTATCAATAAAAAATAAAATAAAAACTCGAAGTTTATGAGGCGAACACATTGTACCACTAGACCTACAAACCTAACACATCCTGAAGAGTCAAGACTTTTTTAAGTATAGTTCATTTCTTTGATTATAACTGGTGCATTTGGTCACCCACCAAAACAACAATATAGTACCAATGCCGGCACAAAGTTGAATAGAGGTAAAAAGAGAGAACAACATGGGGCGATAGATCACATAGAAACTCACAGAGCGCTGTCAATGCTTGTTTAACTATTTAATCCAAACCAACTAAGACTAAGCTAATAATTAAGACCATATATATGTTCACATACACTTAGTGCAAGCTAGTTTTCTCTGCACCAATTTCTAGCCATGGCCATCCCTGTCCCACCTCCATTGACGGCAATCAGAGTTCATGGGATTTCACAGTCCACGTGCACTGCACGCGTGCTGCTTTGCCTCCACGAGAAACGCCTTGACTACAAGCTGGTGCCCATTGACGTATGCACTGCTGCTCACAAACAACAACCTTATCCATCTTTGAATGTAAGACCTCCATCCCCATTAATTTATATATAATCTCTAATTTCCTCGAATCATTAATTAATTATATGATGATCTTGTTGAGGTCGAATTTAATTTCCTAATTTCCACAGCCATTTGGGCAGCTGCCTTCATTAGAAGACGGCAACCTGAGGCTCTTTGGTAAGTCTAGTCTATAATATTTTTGCTGCACATGTTTTTGGCACATAGATTGATTCTATAATTCAACATATATAATTCTGTGATGCCCAGAATGAAGAGCAATCACAAGGTACTTGTCACGCAAATACAAAGACACTGGACCTGATCTCCTGCAGTCCAAGAGTCTTAGACAATCAGGCATTGTAGACACTTGGATGGAAGTTGAAGCTCACCAGGTCAATGGTCCAATATCCACAATCAATTTCCAAATGATTGTGAATCCGATTTATGGGTTAGATCCTGATGACAAAATTATTGATACCCAGATGGAGAAGCTAGAAAAGGTCCTAGACATTTATGAGGCAAGGTTGTCTAAATGCAAATACCTTGCAGGAGAAAATTACACGTTGGCTGATTTGCACCACATTCCCTATCTGATTTACTTCATGAATAGTCCCAATGCAACCGCGATTACTTCTCGTCCCCATGTCAGCGCTTGGTGGAACAACATTTCTTCGAGACCACCAACAATCGAAGTCATAGCAGGCATGAATTTAAAGTGCACCAGGACAAACTGAGACTTGCCAATATGTATCTGAATAAGCTTTCAGACCAACAAAATAATAATACTATAGCCTTGGCCCAAATTGTGGCTCTCTCCCTTGATTGGGCATCTAATCGTCACCTTTTTTTTTTTTGGACTTTTGGTCTTCATTGTACTAACTACTAAAAAAAACAGAGGACATGAGCCTAAGGCACTCTGTTTTTCTTGGTACAATATGGGCCTAAGGTCTAAAAGCAAAAAGTCAGGCCAAGAAAAATAACTCCTTTGTAAAATGGGCCTAAGCAAGCCCAATTTCATGCTTTCTTCAATTCTTTGAGTTCGGAGGACATGTCTTAAATTCACCTAACCCCACTGAATGTGCACCATTTAATTTACAATCATAAGAAGGGAATATCACCAAATATAACGTCACATTCCATGCATGCATAATTTACAAATAATCGTAATAAAAAAAAAATTTACAGATATTATAATAAGAAGCGAATGCTGAACTTTTCTTTAATTAGTAACAATTAGAATAAAATGATCAATCTGGTCATTTTCAGTGAATTTCGAATATGAAATGATTAAAAATTTGATCACCCCTAAATTTTGTTCTTATGAGGGAACTGATCCTACATTCCAAATGTTTAGTACTTTATTCTCAAAATCAGTGTAAATCCATCTTTTTAATTCAAAGTTTGTCATAAACTAATACTAGATATGAAAATCATTCTCTATATATACTTGCTTTATATATTCTCTATCTAAATATCTCACTATCTCACTAGAAGAAAAATTCCTATTGACATCTTTAAAAACCGTTAAGGCATACACTCAGCCTTTGAGAAACCCAAATGGCCAATGAGTTTTTTATTGTGTTATATTAAGTATAATGGAGAATAAGTTCACACAGGCCGGCAAGAAGCAGAGGTCACTGGTAACTAATTTATATTAATTAATTAGATACCTCAACTTAGATTAAATTAAGATGGATAATCATTTGGAAACTCACTTTAAGGGGAAAACACAACTCCCTTTAAGATGTAATTACAACGAATACAAGATCAAGGAATCTTGCTCTCAGGCACCTAATTAGCAAGTTGAAAGGATGGTTAAAGAATATAAATTACATAGGTTTGGAAAATGGGGTTAAGGGAATGGAAGGGGATCGAGGCTTTGTTTCTCAACTCTTAGATCATATATGAATAACTGAAATACATTCATTTAACCTGCGGTCCTCTCAACCATTTAATTCTATTTAATTTGATGACTAAGAGACATTTTCTATTTTGAAGATAGTTATATATATATATATATATACACACACATTGATGGACATTGATGACGCCTTACCATTAAAACTCTATATGCATATACATGTAATGTTCTCAAGCCAGATTCTCTGACAATAAAGTATTCTTATACATCAAATAATAAATTTGAACCGCACATTCAAACAAAAATTAACATAATGAATGATAAATAAATTTACCATCACATAAATTGATGGATGCTGTCTAATTGACTTTGAAAAGGATTAATTACGTACTAATCCACATTCATCTCCAACTCATTAATATATGTCGGGATCGATTTTGCCTAAACAAAGGCTAATTAGCATCTACTCGTATAAATTAACCTTTTTTGCCTTTAGTTAAAAAATTATACATGCATTCACGTGAATAACATTATTCACAAACTTGGGTAGCTAGCTAGCTAGCTTGCCCACAATAATTAATTTATTATTGTTTAGGAGGGAACCAACATGCAATTCCCTTTAGTGATTAAGATGGGTTGTGCTTTCTTCTCATAAAGAACAGGTTACATTTAAAGAAGGAAATATATAACAAGTATATTGTATTGCTTACTTAAATATTATATAGGGATCTAATTAATTAAAAAATGGCTTTAAATTTCTTGAGGACAATATTCACATGGGCTTGTTGTATATGTCACAAGTAATAGAGCTTTCCATACTTTATGGAGACTACTACAATTACTGTGTTTTAGTCTTTTAGGGGATTAAAGCGAAGCAAAGTAGCAAACTATGCCCGATTAGAAAAGGTGGTCGGGGATAGCTAGCTAGAAATGTTCCCTAAAATCACTTGGAAAATTCCCATCTAGCAAAAAAGGTTGAAGAAAAAGATGTGCATGTGTTTGAGGTGACGTGGCAGGTTCCAAGCCTTAGAATTGATAGAATGGCGGATTTAGATTTTGGAGAATCTAGCTCATTCATGTCTGACTGTCTGAGGTGGGAAATTATTTTGCTTGATGTCATGGTCTTGATTATCATGCATATATGAATAAAATTCGATCCATTTCATTTTTATTCTTTCGTGGGTGGTTTGATTTCCGCAGTGACCTTTGCCTTTTAGAATTCTATAAAAATCAAAGATGGTGATGGATATATATATATATATGCTATTGTATTGTATATCATGTTTTGGCATGCATATGCAGAATATATAGATTAATTTTCTTATAGGGGATCGAAGTAGCCCCTTCAAAGTTAATTAGTATCTGCTTCTTTTTGGAATTACTTCAACATTGAGCTAGCTAGATTAATTAATTAAGTTCTTGATCTTTCTAGAAAGATCTTGATGGAACGTATGCATATAAATGATTAAGTTTTGGAAGAGGTGCAATATGTAAACTTGAAATTTTTTAATCAACATTGTTAACTTATTCCCTAACCATTTAAATTGTTGAGATTAATAATTGTATAACATAGTATCAGAGAGTTTTGTTTGTGAGAGGTCTTCAATTCAATTCTCCATCATTGTCTCACTTCTTTGTTGGCTTACAGAGTGCAGGCATAACTGCACCTATATGTTTTACCCTTCACATATGCATATGAAGAAATGTATAAACTTGATATATATAGATTATTGACATATTTCTTAAGAGCATAAGATTTTGATGTATATTTGGCTTATTATATAGAGTGATTGATTGAATTGTGGGGAAAGGAATTAAAGCAAAGATTTAATGAGGAAATTGGGTGGTCCTCGAAGATATTTGGGAGGGAATTTCAAGGAAGGTGACAAAATTGGAAGCCCGAGCAGAATTCAATTCAATGTCATGAGAAGGGGGAGATTAATGGTGGGTTTGGTCGGGGTTGCATGGGTCTGTGTCACAGGGCCAAGTTGGTACGTAGGAGGAGGAAGTAACAAAATCTAACAAGCTAGCTAGGGTAGCATCATAGCACTGTCTCGAAAGAGAATGTGTGTCCCCAAAGCCCAACATGCATCACCATTTTTTGGTTCATTTGGTTTGGTTAGATTGGATGCTGCTGGAATCCATATTGACTTTTAGGGACTTCCAAGTTCAATTGATCACTCCTAGCCTCCTCAGACATAACCTACTTCATCTACCTAGCTAGCTATATATAGCTCTAATTAAGTAGCTAATTAATACCCCTATTTTGCTATTTAACATGAATGTTACAGTGTGATCCACCTAGCTAGCTAGCTAATTTTTTGGTATGTTTGAATTTAATGGCTCATCATCAATATCATAATAAGAACATTACTTAATATTTAAAAAAAAAAAAAATGGAGGCCAGTGAGGGCAAGTAGCTACTACGTCAACAGTTAGGCAGCAGTTACCTGCATAATGGAGGCTGGCTAGCTGGGGGATTCACATTGATCATATCCTACAGAAAGTGAACTTCTAATTTCAAACTATATATTAAAAGTTCCAAATATTTATATCCCTCCCAAGTCCCAACAACTAGAGTTTAGAATCCTTCTCTTTTTAGTCCCACCTTTCCCACAACCATTCCATACTCTGGAGAAAGATCTAGACATTGAAGTACTTCTATAACTAGATACAATGCCTTGAGCAGCCCAACTTCCCTTTAATAGAAATTTTACTCCTTGACCATCCAACTCCAATATATTATATATCAATCAACATATATATATATATGCATATATATTGCACTAACCTCAATTAATTTATTCTTTGCCAATCTCTTTAGTGCTAATTTTATATATACTAGCTTAATATCCAAAACTACGAAATAGTATATATAGCAGGAATACAATTAGTCTCATCACAAAATACATTTCATACTCAAATTCATAATATTATTCTACTCACTAAGGTATATTTAAAGCAGCCTAAAGGTGGCTAGTTATAGTTGGATTTACATGCATCATGCATATGAGACTAGTCTTCCTCAAAATTAACCATCAACAATTCAACATCCAATCACCTTTTGCCGAATCCTCGATACAAATACGGCAGTGTTAATCCCCAGCATACAAAATTGACATGCCCACAATCCACAATGTTCAAGTGATGATATTCATTTTCTATTACTTTTGTGGAGATAATTAAGTCTCCCTCCTACTATTTTTCTTTTCTTCCAAACAAAATAAAGATTCCCAATGTGGGGTTAAAGCCTAAGAAAAAGAATTCCAAATAACAAACAAAGGATTCTCCTATCGGAATTGGGATATTGATATGCCATTGCCCACCTAGGTAGATAGGTGATTGGTCACAGTACTGGTCCACTATTCTCCATGTCCCAAACACCTTGACCCCTAATGTACCCTTACTAACACTCCCAATCAAATGGACCCCACCTTACCCTAAACCCACACCCAAACATGCCCATAATAATAAAATTTCAGCTCTCTATATATACCCTACTCAACTCCCTCTTCCTAGTGCAAGCTCATAGAACACTACTACTACTACTCATATAAATATATATAACCATCTTTCTTCATACCATGTCTGGGGTTTGGGTCTTCAAAAACGGCGTCGTCCGGCTGGTGGAGAACCCGGGGGCCGATTCCCTGCAGGGTTCGAACGCCCGGCGCAAGGTGCTGGTCCACACGCCCTCCGACGAGGTCATCAGCTCTTACGCCGTGCTGGAGCGGAAGCTGGCCTCGCTCGGGTGGGAGCGATACTACGACGACGCGGACCTGCTTCAGTTCCATAAACGCTCCACCGTCCACCTCATCTCTCTCCCCAGGGACTTCACCAAGTTCAAGTCCATGCACATGTACGACATCGTCGTTAAAAACCGAAATGTGTTTGAAGTCAGGGACATGTAGTAGTAGTACTACTCGATCTTCACCTTCGAGTACTACTTAATTAATTGCACGTGTTAATTCTCATGACTTCATGACTTTGTGTGTTGATTAATTTTTGTTTGTTTGTTTGTTTGTTTGTTGTGTATTTGTCATTGGTTTTGTTGTGTGCTAGCCGGCCAGCTAGGTCAGGTTTGTGTTTAGTTTAGGGGAATTAGCTTATTAATTTAACTAGTTTAATTAAGGGTTTGCTTCTGATCATAATTGGGTGTGGTTATGTACAAATTAATTGTTATGATCAAGGATCATTGTGCAATGAAAATTGGGTCTTGACTCTTGTGTTTAATTGTCTTCTTTATTCCATACCCTCTTGTTTCTTTGGAGTACTGAATCACAAAAAGCAGCAATTTCCACACCCTTTATTTCTAAATTATAAACGAAAGAGAGAAATTTAAATTACATCGATTATATGCTAATATTGATATTGCCAAACAATTTGACATATTATGCAGTCAAAATATACATAACTAAATAATTATTTTGATATTATACAGTCTATCCAGCGAGAAAACTCTCCGTGTTAGATAATTAATATCTTGTGGAAAGATCAATCAAGCAAAAAATTTGATGATGTGAATATATTTTAATTTGGCATATATATGTAGGCATTCTTGCTTTCGTGCATGTTTGTTGACGTGGACTAAAAGAGGAAAGGGGGCAACGACACGTCGCTCAATTTGTTTGTACATTTTCATAGATTGAATCAATACCCTGCATGTTTAAGGCCAAAGACAAATTCAAATCAATTCCTTGTGGAATGAAATTATGAAATGTAGCAGTAGCTTTATCATGATTGATGAAGCCAAAATGATCAATTGGGGGGCAAAATAGGAAAAAACCCGAGTGCAAAAAAATGGATCACGTTAGGCCACCATTTGCATTGCTTGGAGCCGCCACGAGTCCATACAGAAGTGGCCAGGCCTATCCACTCTGTGAAAAGCATTCAAATCCCCAAATTACCCTACAAAAATCAAACAAGTGAAGGCAAATATGTGGGTTTTCCCAGGCCAAAAGTGGAATAGCGTGAGAGTCATGGACATGAAAGTCAGCAAGGGCTAGTTTTGGGTGAGACAAATATAAGACTTTTCTTGAACTAATCTCGACTTTCTCTGGATATGGCAATCATGCTTTACCCGAAAAGAAAATTTTTTTTTTTCCAGAAATGGAAATTAGTAGACAATTTGTCCAACCCAACCCATGGTCAAGAAAAAAAGTTAAAATGGGAGAGTTGCGTCTCCCAACTCCAAAGTTAAAAACTTAAAAATATGGAATTGGTCATACAAATTACCAATCAGAAGAAAATTATGCAAAAGTCTGTACGTTCACTAAGCAGGAGTGATAATTTAATTTCTATAGAGGGTGGGATTAAGCAGAATTTAAGGAAGGATGTAGGGATCATATTTAAGCCATTTTTATTAGACACCATATATTATATATATATATATATATAGTTGTATCTTGGAGGCATATTGCTTGACCCCAGAGTTTTTGGAGGCATATATATAAAGATATGCATGGCCAATTTAGACGCATGTGCTTAATTTATGTAAAGGTTTGGATGATGGAGGAGTTCTCTTTTAGAACCCTAACTCTGCACTACCTGACATTAGATACGAAAAACAGATATTCAAGGCACTGAAAACTCGTGTGGATAAGAGTCTTATCAACATGTGTCTAAAATGTGTACGGTCGAGAGAGCCCATTGGCACAGCAAAGAGCTGTAGCTCCATCTAGAATTGAAGAGCTCTTAATTTTCTCATTCATCTATATATGCCAGTCTCACTGTGCCAAGCCCATCCCTTTGAATGCATGGGCTACAATGAATTAACTTAACTTTTCATTGAGTAGTCAGTTCCTTCCTGAAACTATGCGTGTGGTCTTCTTCAAATTTTTCCAAAGGGCAAAAGAAAATATGAATTAATGACTTAATGAATGAATGACACATTATATACTACATTAGCTTGATATATATTGTTGGTCATTTCTTTGATAATTTAAATTTTTTGGATACAGTGGTTGTGTAACCTTGTTTGCATGAGATCTTGGGTTCTTTCTGTTTGTTAGTATATCACAATTTAACTTTTGGGTGAAAAAAAACTTATAATTTGAAAGAAGAAAATAAAAAAAAAATGGATTAGTCATAAGTGAAAACTTATCACTTCCAATCCCCACAAAACTGGTGGGATTATTGGGGATAAGTTTTCTCTTGTAGCTAATTATTTTTTTTCCTTTAAATTAGAAAATACCGTTTATCGATCTTCTATTTGAATACACATGCGTCTAAAAGAACCCCTCGACAAAAAAAAAAAAAAAAACATATCCGATTTAATCCTATACAGTAATAAGGCCTCGAGGTACAGTAGTTGTCTATCTTAATGAACGTGTAAGAGAATGACAGGATGGTGGAGATGATCGAAGAGAGGTAGGGGGGCGGCTCTTTGTTTTGTTTCATCCTATCCACTTGATCCACAAAGGATGGGGCAAGAGAGATCCTATTTGTCTTCTTATGAGTTTGATTTTGACAGCCAGATCACAGATCTAGCTTGTCAATGCCATGCAATTTTATTTAATTTTATTAGTTGTCAAACATCTGTTAGGTTGATATATATATATATATAAACCTAAACAGATTGAGGTATATATATACAACTGGCGGCATGCAGTCATATTCATTGTGAATAGAAAGATTCTTATATATATTGTAGAATGTAACTAACGACTATGTATTGTTAGGGCTCACAGTGCTATATATGCAGTTCATGATACGAACAGTCGAAAATTCATATATAAACCATATAATTATCTAATTATGATCAAATCAAATTAATAAACATAGTATTTCTAATCAATATTGAAATGATCACGATGTACGTTGTTGGATTATCTTCAATTATATCGATGGATCACCTTTTCTAATTAGAAATAAACTTCAAAAATATGGAAAGAAAAAGGCCAGTGATTGGTGAGCAAAACAATATTGTTTAGCTGAACTATTTTTTATAATCTTTTTTATATATAGTTCATAGGAAATTCTCAGTTATATAATTCTTTTTTTATTTTATCAAAATATTATATAGATTTTCTGGGGGATTAGTCTTCCAACCAAACCGAATTCAATGAAAAAAAAGAAGAGAAACCTAACTCTAAAATCAGTTTTTCTATTGTGCCAATCGATTAGGATCGATGACTATTAGGACGATATATAGACTTCACTTTAGTTTAAGCACGCCTTTGATATTATTATAACATTATTTTCTTTTAAAGGAAAAGGAAAAAGAGAAAGTTCTCTTCCAAAGTTTGAATTTCTGTGTTTCAGTGTTCTGTTCTTCAAAGTATGTGGAATAAATAAATTAGACTATGTATGCACTCTTAGACGTTCAGTACTAGAAAAGAAAATGATGATTAGAAAAGTTCAGTGTGTTTGGCAGGCCATGACTTTTGTTCTTTTTTAAATTTGTAGATCATAAACTATATGGGACCGACTCACCGACCTATATATAATAATAATATACCTAGCTATATTTGCTATGTGACTTATGACCCTGTGCATACATGATTAAATATGTATCAAAATCTATATAATATTTTGATGATATGTGACTTATGACCCTATACATTATCAATTTGCTATGTGACTTATGACTATATATAGAACTATGCAGTTACATATATTTGCTAAGTGACTTATGACCCAATACATTATCAATTTGCTATGTCACAATAATTTGCAATTTAAAAAAAAAACTATTCATGATTTAAATTAAATAGCCTTTTCTTCCACACATATTTTTTCTCTTGTTTAGTCGTACCATTGGGCCTAGTCAGATAGTTAGAACCTGCAGCAACTGATAGGCTTCGGTACTGGGATGTGAAGCCTTCACTCTCATACAATATGGGTTTGGCATTTCAAGGACTACAATCCAACTTTACTTGCTTATCATGTAGAACCATGCAAAACCGACCCCATATGAGTGAATTGAAAAGATTTTTTTTTTTTTTTTTTTTGTTGTCGAAAATTGAAAAGAAAAGATTGAATTGAATTGTATAGCATCTTCATAATTTTTCTTTTGGCATATAAGAAGGATGTTCTGATCTAAGCAATCACGTGAGTCTTTCAATGAAAAAAATAAATTACCAAAACCTTGTTGGCATTGTTACTATATCAAAATAAAATCGAGAAACATAATGAACAATTTGATAATATCTCCTCTCTCCCCAGCACCCGAAAACCAAAACACCCTTTTCAGCACAATCTGTTGAATTGAGCTCATGTATGGTATAATTTGAGCGCAATGCTCTGTGACTAATTACTCTACTAGTTCGTGCAGTCAAATCCATGACAAATAGAAAGCCAGATTACCAAGACCAGAAGTAACAAGATTCCAAGAACGACCAACTTTATCTTCATGTTTTGATACCACATCTTCCTTCGGATTTGTGTCCCTTTACTTTTGTACTCTTGGGCCTGAAAAGTGCAACAAACAACGTTGTTATGTCCCTAACTGGGAACGAAGGTTTTCGGTCTTGTCCACAGATTGATAGGATAAAAGGGTAGGGTTGCTTTGCCTCCACTTACCTGAGAACGAAGGTTTTCGGTCTTGTCCACCAGAACAGTCAGGTTTTCCCCTCTATCAATAGCCTGAAAAGCATGCATGGGTGGATTAAACATGAAATCCAACTTCTATAATCTGGTTAATTGAATAATAAAGTGATATGGATGAAAGACGCCTCCAAAGTGATGCAAGAACTTTAACTGAAGAAAGCAAGGTTGATACATGCTGAAAGACAAAAGGGTTCTATGCACTCTAGTGAGATTAGGAGTACCAGATCAATGCGTTAGTATAGGCTGTTAGTCTTTAGTTATGGATTGGTTTTGTTTGTTGAGCTGGACAGATTGTATATAACAGGGGCTTAAAAGCTTCATTATGTTGAATGAGAAATAGCATATACATTCGATTCTCTCTGCAGAAACTCTTACACATGCAACATGTTGATTCTGGACTATCCCGGACTAGAATGAAGACATTGTCCAAGCAAAAGAGCTGGTCAAAGTTGACAGGAATCTCTTTCTGCTTATTTGGATGAAGAATCAAGAGTCCCAATTTGTACTCAATTATGGCTGTTTAAAGAATGAGAAACCATTTTTGTAAGATATTAATATGGACTCCAATCTGGCCTAGTAAAAGAAACAATGACCTGCAAACTTTTCTTGTCAAGTACTGAAGAAATTTAATTACAATGTGAATTCATACTTAATGCTAGGAACATAGGGCTACTTAGTTTGCCCCCCTTAATTAACTAAATCCTCAGTTTGCAAATTTACCTCCGGGTGAAAGCATATCCTGTTACAGCACCTGATTCTCTGGCCTTTGGATTAAATGGTTTATGTTTATTCTAATCTTGTAAACCAAAGAAACAACAATGAACAAATTCCTAATAGCGATATCACTAATTAGACCTATGTATAAGTTAGCAGAAAAAGTAAATAAAAACAAAAAAAAACAAAAATCCTGTGTAGATGCAGATGGAAAATCAGTAAATTTCATACTTAAAAATTGCACATATGGCATTATATTTGAAAACAGAAACCACAGTCATCATGGTTGATTTACCTTGTCAATATTCTCTAACATTATACTCTTAACTTCTGAAACTTGCGCCTTCACTTTCAATAGCTTTTCAATCTCTTCTGCATGATCAATTATATACTTCATGTGCTCTTTCATTATTGGTCTGTAATTTCAAACCCATCTCAGTTGAACATTTGGGAAGAAAATTGTCATAAAAAGCATAGAGATACTTACGCATAATCACATAAATTATATCAAGAATGAACATACCCGAATTCCTTATTAAGACTTTTTGCAACAGCCGTATCTGCTTTTCCACCCCCATATCTTGTTCTAAAGTCGGCTTTCATCCGTTCTAAAAATGCAATAGATATCTGTTTTCCAACAGAATCTTTGGCAACAACACAGTATGCTGCAAATTCCATAAACCACTGGATATGAGGTTTGACCCACAGAAATTTCCGCACTAAAACTTATAGATTGAAAGTGCTTTGATTTGGGCACACACACACACACAGATGCATACAGCAGACAACAGAGCATAACAGATTGTATTACTAAGTTGAGTGATAACCATTTCATATTGAAAGTTTAATCCCTCTGTCTTGAGCATATATTAATCAGTTTTACACTTAATATACTTGAAAAAATTATATAAAGCATTTATTGAATGAAACATTTGTATGCTACGCGTTAATGCATAAAACATCATAGAAACAAACATATAGCTGTCAAAATGGCTCACTCCCAGGACTTGTTTAACAAAATTAATGTGCTTGTTCTTTGTTTAGGTGAACTCACAGGCAGTGGTGGATCAAATAATTCTTTTTTTTCTTTTTGTGGGGGCGATGCATACCCCTCACACACCAGCTTTCTTTGCTTGCCCAGTTGCCCCTGCCTTAACCTCTTTGAGACATTTCGGCAAGCAACTTAGCCCCCCACCTTTAAGGAAAATAGCAAAGCAACAAGGAACTGCTGGCCCATTTAATGGGTTAACAGAATGTTGAGTGGGAGCGATTCCCTTCACTCCCCCCCATCTAAATCTGCCACTGCTTGCAGGTAATCCTGAGGTTAGAAGTTAGAACTGATGTTTTTTTTTTACTTAGTTCTAGGGAGGTGAGGGACTTAAAACTCAGTAAGGCATTCAGTGGTAAATTCAAGGTTGTGCCCAAATGAAATGCATGGCGTAATGCAGGGGTACATATTCTAGTACTAATGAACAAAAATGAGTTGAATTACTGTGAATCTGTGATATAAATTTACAGTAAATAACATTAACATATATGGCTTTCTTCTCTTAAAAGTGGAATAAATTACTCAAAATACGAGTTGAATCTCCGGTATCTAAACACAGAAGAGCGTATATAATTACTTGGGAAAAAAGATGAGCGCTAGTCGCCAAAAGTCAGCTAAAAACAAGTCTTTTAAATGGTCCAAAACCAAAACAACTCGAGAAATTAATAAGAGTCAGAATTCGAATTTCTGTCTTGATTCCACGGTTTTCTCTCCAAACAAACAGCTAAACAACCAAAATCCATGAGAAGCTCAGAAAATCAAGCAAAACCCAGTTCAAAAAGTTGGGTGTTTTTCGAGTTTCAGCTACAAAGCAAACACAAGCAGATGATACATAACCATATTGCACAGTTTCAGACTAGATCCAAGTATTCCACATGCAATTCAAAGTAGTTGGAGTGTGGTGGGATCGAATCGAATTGAACAACGTACCGTAGCCATCCTCGACGAGAAAATTGAAGGTGTGGTGGTCGCAGTTGTAGGTGAACTTGTTGTTGGAAGAAGGCAGTCTCTGGAGGCACTGAGCTGCAATCGCTGGGAAGTTGCCGGTGAACTCGGTGTACTCGGCCAAGATCATTGTGCCTCTGGCCACGAAGCTGTATATGAACGATTCCTGACTCATTTGCCTCGAACTGAGTCAGCTCCGAGGTGGGAGAGAGGAAGATGGAAGCAGACAAATTAAGCAGGAGATCGAGGAGGAGCTTAGTTGTGGTGGTTTGTACGTTTAGCAAATTCTAAGCTCTGGTCGGTTTGTTCCTTCCTTGTGCCTTTACTACTAAGTAAGACTTTACTTTTGGTTTTCTTCAGGTACATTATTCATTACACTTAACGCTCCTTCTTAAGCAATTAAGACAGTAGATTATCTAAACAACTTAAAGTAATATGGTAACTCACTAACTCCATATTCACTTAGTTTCCATCCATGCACTCTCATCTCACACTCTTCATCTTTGCACACGCCAAGGGCATGATACTTAAGATTTGAGAATTATAGTAAAATGAGCAAATTATAATTTAGTATCTCAACTTTACATGTTGTTTCAACTTAGTACTTTCATTTTGAAAACTTACAAAAAAGTACCTCAATTTTTATTTTGTATTAACTTAATATCCCAACTTTGAAAACTTGTAAAAAAGTATCTCAACTTTCATTTTATGTCAAAATAGTAGTTCCGTTAGTTTTTTTGTCAAAGTAACAGAGGTATTTTCATTTTTTTTCCCAAATTTAAAAATAATTAAAATAAAAAAATTTCATAAAAAAATTTTTGAATACAAAATTATTTNCACCCCCCTTACCCAAACCCAACCCAGCCCCCTTACCCTTTACCCAAAAAAAATTGTTATGTTTAAAAAAAATTATTATTTTTAAAATTTAAAGAAAAGACAAAAATACCCCTGCCACTTTGACATAAAAACTAACGAAGGTACTATTTTGATATAAAATGAAAGTTGAGATACTTTTTTGCAAGTTTTCAAAGTTGGGGTACTAAGTTGATACAAAATAAAAGTTGAAAGTACTTTTTTGCAAGTTTTCAAAATTGAGATACTAAGTTGAAACAACATGTAAAGTTGAGGTACTAAATTGTAATTTACTCTAGTAAAATAAACAAAAATACTTGAAGTTTAATTTTGCAATTTGCAATACTGGGTGTGTATTGGATTAAAAAACTTCTTTTTAATTTCAATAATGTGGTGGTTTTTTTAGTGGTTAATTGAACCATATTAATATGATAATGTTGTATAGCCATTTTACAAATTTTTTTTATCATGTGTGACATTTACAATAAAACACATACTCGACAAATCAACGTTAGATAAAATAAAAGTCACAATCATTAGAGATTCTTTTGATTTGATAATAATCTTAAGGTAAGTAGATTTATTTGCCAAACAATGAAATAATGTGTTTGTATGTATATCGATATTATACTCATTAAAAGTAAATGACATCTAGATTAAACTTAGTTTGAATAAATGAAAAAACTGTCACATCCATCAAGATAAAAGCTAAAGATAATTAGATTTAAGTGTTTTAGAAAAATAGTTTTTAGATTGACGGAGGTGTTTTAAAATAGGTTCATTAATTTTAACTATTAAATTTTAATAATTTTTTAATTTATGTACTAAAATTAAATAGTATTTTAAATTAGGTTCTAGTTGAAAAGTCAAACAAAATAATAAAGTAAAAGCTATTAGAATTTACAAATATTACATCACATGCCACTATAATAAAAAAATATAAATAATATCAAATCACAAATATTACATTAATTTATACTATATTGTATTAAAAAAAAATCAATCAAGTTATAACTTAATTGTGACTGTTTTGATAAATTGAAATAGACAACTCACACCACTATACTATGTATTATTTTGAGTAAAAGTATTTTTTTGATCTCTATTTATACTATATTGTAGTATAATTTCTCTAAAAAAAATTTAATTAAGTTACAACTTAACTGTAACTGTCTCATAACTTAAATGTGATTGTCGTTTAATCACAACTAAATTTGAAGTTGTGAGTGTTGTACAGTTACAACTTAATATGAAATTAAGATTACATTAGCAAATTTTCAAGATAATATAAAAATCTCAAGGACAATTTTGTCAAAACCTTATAAATTTTCACTAACACCTATCATATGTTGGTCAAAATACAAAAATGTCAAATGAAAAATGCTCAAATCAAATAGGCCAACATGTTTGTGACCTAATTTAAAAAACTACATTTAAATTTGGTAGTTCAATTGAAATATTATATAGTCTCTTATGTTATATCAAAAAATTATTAAGATTTGGTATTTAATCATAATTTTCTATTTTAAAATTTATAAAAACATTCTTTTAATTTATAATAAAGTCATTTTAATTTATAAGAAAATCATTTTAATTCATAATAAAGTCTTTCCCCGATTTGAAGGGTATTTCTTCTCTTAGGATGTAGAATGAGCTTTATAAAGGTTGTATTTTAACTCCGAGATTTTGGACGGGAGCTCAAAATTTTAGAGTTAAAATCTAATATAAAATCGTCCAAGAAAAAAAAAAAACTTAATTAAAAATTTTAAATCACTATTGATCTTAGTTTAAGAAAGACTCATAAAATGAATTAGACTCTAAGTCTCTCTGAAACTATCAATAAATGAAAATATATTTGGTAAATATAACAGTATTTTTTTTAATTTAGCATATTCAAGGGAGAAAATGAATAAAGCCCCATCTATATATATATATATATTTTTTAGGCAAGTAAAAATTAAAGCTATAAGCCTATAAGCCGTGGTCACAAACTTTATTAGTGGACAGAGATTCTATTTTGGCGCCGATGTTGTAATCTAATGATAAAGTGATAAACGATTAAAGATGTTAGAAAATGATTTGGAGTGGACTTAAAAGTCTTAAAGTACCTTTAATGATACTGGCTTTGACTGGAATAGATTTAGAATGGCGAAAATGCCCCTGGCAGGCGCTTATGAACAAATCATGATGGATTGATGATGGTGGTCTCAAAGGGAGGGTATTCTGGGAAAACAAACAAAAAAAATGGCACCGATTAATAAATAAATTATGAACAGGCGGAAAGCTAGCTGCTAGTTAGTGCTGCTTTTCCCTCGCCTTTGAAATTTATTAAATTTGGGTTGATGGTCAGACTTTATTTTGGTAGAGCTGTGCAGTAGTAGGTGCAGGCTATGCAGCCTTTTAAAGCAGAAAGCCACATTGCTAACTTGCCAGGAATTAAGTTTTTTTTTTTTTTGGTCAAATGCCATGAATTAATTTGATTGATAAGTCCACTGGCACTTAGCTTCTTTATAAAGTGTGCTGTGTGTGTGTGTGTCACTGTGTTGGCTCATTGGTTTTCATAAATGAATCAAAGTTTTTTTTTTTTGGTTCATTTAATCAGAGAATGAATCAAAAGTCATTAGTCATACACTGAACAACACAAAGTCAGAAGGGAACTTGGGCCTGGCAACCCCCAAGCAATTATTTTGAAGCAGCTTGTAGACTCAAGATTGGTGCAGCCCAAAAACTCAACCCCAAATCATAGCTGGTCAGCCCATTTACAGCAAAACTTATCATGTTGTGAAATTATAATTCTGAATCATTGATTGATAATTATGTTATTCTTGACTATATATATATATATATATATATACTCCACTTCTGCAATTTATATTGTTATGTTGTCAGATTATATCAGAAGAAAATATTACTCAAAACATACATACAAGTTTTACTATTAGATAGAGAATCTTATATACATATGGTCGTTGTGAAAAATGCAAGTCATTTTCCGTAGACAAGCTTGAAAATTTCATAGTAATTACCAACTAACTATCGTTTACTCTCATCACTTAATACTTTCCATTTTGCAATCACAGTTAAATTTTCATACAAACTTTTTCTTTCAAAGAAATTATAGTTATCACATGATGTGACAATGTATCGTATGACAAACAATAATATACTAATTATTAAATTTGTTCACTAAATATTGTGTAAGTATTTATGTTAGCATTTTATTTATTGGAAATAAATGAGACTTCAAGTGAATTCGGATATGAATAAATGAGATTTATAGTTCCGATTGTAGAAAGTGAGTAAACATAACTTTCAAAACTCTACAATGTGCACTCTAAAGTTAGGTCTATCTTTCAATTTATGCCCTATTTTACTTTGGTCGTGTTTAACCATCCTTTGAATCGTTATTTACGTAGCAATATGTGACGAGACGGCTACTTTAATTTTTGTTAAGGGCATTTTCATAAAATTAAATACTCATTTCTCACTCAAATTATCCTTGCATGTCATTTTGTATTGCACATAACCCATAGAAAACCAGGAGGGATACATCGTCACTTGCCACATAAGAAACTTGGGTTCCATAACTTCCACTTAAACAGGTAAAAACTAAAAAAAAGTGGTCAAACTAAGGGAGGGTGTGAATTGAAAGACAAACTAACATTAGAGTTTTCATTGTAAAAGTTTGAAGAACATAGTGCAAAATGAAGAATGACTCGAATTTGAAGGGTGTAACCGTGTAAATAATTAATAAAAAAAAAACAAGTGAGAAAAAGCACGCATGATCTCCCGCCCCGCTTGCATCGGCGCGTGGAAAGAAGAGTGAAACAGTAAAAGAGTGAGCAGTGAGCAGTAGATTACATTTCCTGCGGCAATTACGAAGTCGCCCGCCCAACTCTCCTACAGTATCCAACAACACAACACTCAAAATTCAAAATTTGAACTTGTTTGTGTTCCTCCCACTGCCTCTCTCTCCTCCACTGTCTCTCACCAAAACCCCAATTCAAACCCACAAATCGTCGATCAATCAATCCCTCTCAAATCTCAAATGGCCAACTCCGATTCCTCTACTCCTCCTCTCCCGGTCCAGCCACCACTCTCATCATCCGTACGCTCCTCTTCCTCTATTATAACCAATTTTTCTTTATTTTTTTTTTTAAATTTGAATATGTTTTTGAACTTGAAATTTCTGTGATTGCAGTCAAAGGAGAATCTGACCCCCATTGGCTCCAAAATTGCGGTATATTTTTGCTCTTTTTAAATTATTTTCTATTTTTATGCTTGATGTTATTCTGTTTCGGTGCTGGGAATATTTACAAAAGGCTGATTACTTTAGGTTTAACATTTATCATGGACCTGGGAACAATATTTATATATATTCCTCTTAATACTGTCCACAATGTTATGTTTGTTATTAGGAGTTGAATGAATCGAGGTCGGAGCTGCTTGATAGAATTCAAGGGTTGAAGAAGGTGAGAATGGCAGCAATACTTTCTCTCCTTACTGTTTTTAGAAAAAAAAAAAAAAATCTCTGATTATAGAGTGGTGTCTGTGCCCAATTTGCTTATTTGTTTCTTTGCTTGTTTGGGTGATTAGGATTTGCGAAGTTGGAGGTCAAAGTTGGACACCCAAGTTAAGGTCTACCGCGATGTAAGTGTTTATATAACTTGCCACACACTTAAATAGCATGCATTTGTATTCTGGTTCCGGTATTGCAATCTATTGTTCATCTTGGTGGGATGAGATGTTTTTGCTCATAAAGTGATTAATGTAAGATTTGGGTGCTTGTTCTTTGGCATTTGCCATGATCTGTGTAATTCTTAATTATGTGATGATAAGATGATCTAGTTAGAAAGTTGATTCATTTAGATATTTTCTCGGAACGCTAAATCAAAGCGTTGAGTGAAGGATAGTTTGCATTTATAAAAAAAATTCAGGTTGGTTAGCCATTGTCACTTGGGTTGGGACACCTGTTCAGAACACTTATGTCCGTAGTGAAACTTGGACAAAACCCCACTCCTTGATGTTTGCCATGAATACAGGATACTTGATATCTACAATAATATATTTCTGAATATGATATAATTATATGCATAGACATGGGTTTGTTTCGACATGTATAGAAGGTGACTGAAATGGCCAAGATATAGAAATTGGGTTGTCTATTCAACTTGGTATTAAAATTATCTTCAGGTGACAACCCTTGCAATTGATTACCAAACATGAATAATTTCTATTTTCCCTGTTAGTTTTGGTTTATTGAATTTTTCTCTTATGGTTGGTGCCGAAACTTCATTCATACTGTGAGTGTCAAACATGTGCAACTCTTGATGCAATGTTATCTTGCTTAATACAGGAACTTTCAGAACTCAAGAAATCACTCAACACTGAAGTGGATCAACTTCGATCAGTAAGTGGTGCTCCAGAAACATTTCTCCAAATTCATTTTGAAATTGATCGCTGTCTTAATTTAATTTATTGAAACAAAACTAGGAATTTCAAGAACTGAGGACCACTCTTCAGCAGCAGCAGGATGATGTTACTACCAGTCTTAGAAACTTGGGGGTATGTTCTCATACGCATCCTATGGGCGTCTTCAGATTGTTCCTAGTAATGTATTCTGAGTCAAGATCGAAATGACTATTAGAGCTGGATTAACATTTGATTAATTTCTGCAGCTGCAGGATGTCTCAGGAGATAGAAAAGAAACCGAAGATAAAGAATCAAATGTTTCATCCAAGGAGGACGATGCTAAGGTTGAAGGAAATGATGACAAAGAGGTTTCATCCAAGGAGAATGATGCTAAGATTGAAGGAAATGATGAGAAAGAATCAAAGGCTTCATCCAAGGAGGATGATGCTAAAGAAACTGAAAGCTAGATGGGCTTGACCCCAGAGCATGCACGGCTTATGTTTCTTCCTGAAGGAAAAGTGGATCTTCGTGATTCAGTATCTGTTGTGTTTGTTTAGTTAGAATTGGCCACACCCTTGTTGTCTTGCATACTGTACAACTCTCTTATGAATCAAATTATGTGGAATTTTGGCTAGTATCCTCAATTTAAGCAGCTTTCTATGCAGCTTTTCTTCTACTTCCACTTTGTGGATTTCCATTGCCTATATACAGTCGATGTGAGAATCTGAGATGGTTACTTTTTTTGTTTTAGTAATTCTTAACAAAATCAATATTGATTCAACATTCTGTGTGTGATATACTGATATGTACACAGCAGGCTGTAATAAACAGATCGTGGGGTTCCAATAGAAGTTTCATTCATGTACCATACAGTCCATACTAGTATACTAGCATATCATGGTTAATAAGTGCTTTTTGATTTGGGGTATCAGTGTTGTAATTGGATCAAAATGCAAAAATGCTTTAATTTCCCTTGTTATAGAATATTGTTATCTTCATCGAGATTATAGATCTTATGGTAGGACACTTATTCCACACTCATGGTTAGAGTTGGACTCTTGCTCTCCTCTCCTGAACCCTCACACTCATAGCTGAAGTTAGATTATTGTTCTCGTTAAAAAAATAAAAAAACGAATATGGTTCTTTTCTTTGCTATGCTCCGGCACTTGAGTAGCACCACATGCAGTTGGTCAACTGCAAGTGAACCCTAGCAGACTGCCACATCATCATGGAGGCTTTGACTCTTGGGTCAACACTCAATAGGGTGGTTGTTGGGGGTGGTGCAATTGATCTTAATGGGATTTGTAACATTTTCATATCATCCCATTCATGGCATTGTTGGAAAATACTTCTTTGCAACAGCCAATAACATCCATGTTTTTATGCTGCATTATATTACATATAAGTTTATCCAATTTCAAAAAAAGTTTAGTTTTTTGAAATATCAAGTTATCCCTTACTTGTGTAATTGGAAAGTTTCTCTCTTAATGTGTTATCATTGTGACTTGTAAATGTCTTTCACCATTAATTCATGCATGGTGTTGTCGTAATGATGTGAGCCACGTTCAGAAACACTACATTTTCCAAGGATTCCTCTTCCCTTATGAGAGGAATGGGGGGTTGTTGGCAATACCTTAAAGACTTCAACAGCTATACATAAGCTGTGCTGTGCTCTCTCTCCCTCTCAACAGTTCCTGTACTACAACTAGGGAAAAAGTTTGGTTGGTTCCACGAAAATGAAATTGAATGCATGTAGCTTTCTTCTATGACTGAAGACGAATTGTCCATGTCCTCAGTTACGTTAAGTACTGATGAAAGAAACGTAGAATTTGATATTGGGAAGTTCCCATTAATTAGTCAAAACTCAAAAGTGGGTTATTTTCTCATGAAGATGTTCTTTTATTATACTGAATGTGTGGTGAAGTTCACTTATTGGCAAAAGAACATTACCTTATATTTTGGATTCATATTTGTTGCCTTATCTCTTGGTACTCCCGCCAGTCCAAATTAAATAAATTTCTAGCCTTTTCCTTTTTATTTATTCTTATTGGTTTTTTTGGGTTGTGGTTGGTGGTGGACAACTGAGAGTATGAGGGATTGGCCCCAACTTGAATTCAATGTCCTTGGGAAGCAACGGATTAAGATCTGCCACAAAGTACCGAACTAGCTAGCTAGCTTTCCTCTTACTGCAGACATTATAAAAAGAAAGAAAAATGCAGGTTTATAGATTTAAAATTCCCAAATAATTTGACAAAATAATAATAATAATAATTTGACCCCAAAAAAATAAAGAAAATCTCCCAAATAAGATTAGGGGAAAATGACAAGGGAAGTCAGAAGAGTATGCATGAAATTGAACTGAATATCAAGAATTAATGCATATCTTCCACCATGCAGCCTTGACATTAGTGCATGTGGTCCACAAGGCATGGGCAAAATAGAATCATAATATATAAGGTAATAAATTAATACGAGACACTTGTAAGTCTAGAGTTGTAACTCTGAGTTCAAACTCAGAATCATATATATAAGGAATTCTAAGCCCGAATTCCTTATTTCAGGCTTGTAGTTTTAACTTTTAACAGCTAAGAGCATTTTCCTCCAACTTCAATATTGTTTCATTAAAAAAATAATAATAAATCAATATGATCTAATAAATTGATTTGGGTTTCACATTAAAATCAATCTGGTCAATTATTATACTGAAAATGTAACTATATATGTGATTGATTTGGGGAAAATGACATCGTTTTGGTAAATATGATTAAGACATCTTAGTAGTACCAGTTTCCATTATAAATCATGTAAAAGATCGATTATGGCAACATACAGCATTTTCCTTGAGGAGAGATAAGCAGTACCTTTATGTCATTTTTACTGATAATATTTTGATAGCTGCGCTCTAGCTTTGCTCCTTAGAGTACATGCTCGGCCATTAATGTACACTCTCAAGTCTCACTCACATTCATCCTCTTTTATCTTTCTCACCTTTTCCTGATCCAAACCTCTTCAAAAGTGATCATCCTCGTCAGTGTTTTTTACTTTGACCTCCCCCTTCTTTTAAGCTCGATCTGGTAAATGTTGCTCTCTCTTTGATCTGATGGCTTCAACAGTGTCAGCTGGAGCAGCCTCAGTTACACTCAAATATCAGGTATACCCCTCACTGTTACATAAACATGCATACCCATCTCTTCTTCTTCATTTTATTGTTCTGTTTTTGCTTCTCCTTCTTTTTTGTTTGGATGCATGCATGAGTAGTGTTGTTGTTTCTCTAGCTTTGTTAGTTACTGTTTTATAAGTTCTCTGTTTTTTTCAGACATGGGTCTTGAAAGTTTCTATCAACTGTGAAGGTTGCAAGAAGAAAGTCGAAAAAGTTCTGCAACGAATTGATGGTAGTGAGCTAAAAGGAAAATCTTTTCCGTTTGGTTCCTGAGAAAATGTGGAATATGAAACAGAGTTGCTAAAAGAATTGCCTTTTAATTCTATTTGCAGGTGTTTACACCACAGCTATTGACCCACAGCAAGGCAGAGTTACAGTCACTGGAGACGTCGACGTTCAGACCCTCATCAAGAAGCTGATGCTAAAAACAGGCAAACACGCCGAGGTTTGGCCGGAAAAACTCACCGGAAAAGAGAACAAGTCCGTGAAGACGAAGAACAAGGACAAACCGAGAGACCCACAAGCTCACAGCAATGAGAATCGTGAAGAGATCAAAGCATGTGAGGGTCAAGAATGCAAAAAGTCAAAGATTGGTCAAACTTCGCCGGAGAAGTCTCCCGGCGGCCAACGGTCTCCGGCAGTGGAGCTGAATGGAGGCAGAAGAGTGAGAGTGACCCAAGGTGCTGGCCCACATTATCCCGGCCGTACACGTCAGATCTCATACCCGTATCCGCTAGATTACCACCCTCCTTATTATTGTTATGTTCCATCAACACCGTACACGTGTGCAACGAATCATCAAGAGGTTGATCAGGTGAAAGCAACGTGTGTGGACCCTTTGCATATCTTCAGTGATGAAAATGCGAATGGGTGTTTCATCATGTGATGTGAGTCTTGCCTGGTTGAAGTCTAAATGGGAATTTGACAATTAAGGACAAGGCTATAAGGCTAGAATAGAACCGGTTGTAGTGCATGGAAGAGGGATAGTTTTGTAAAATGCAATACAAGAGGAGGGAATGGGATTTGATTAAAGAGGACCAATTACGGTTTTTGTTGATCTCCATCAACATCATGTTAGTCTTGTAAGGTTAGTGAATGGATGCTTTAGTAAGATATAACTTTGAGAATAATGCTTGCATGTGCTGTTTTTCATACCCATCACATATAAGTATGTTTTTCATATACGATCTATTAGTTGAAAAATAGATATTCATTGCTTTTAAAAGAGCAATTCTGAGACTAGTCATTGATTGAATAAAAGGAAGAAAACTTCATCAATTGTTATGGTGAAGGTTTAAGATTTAAGAAAATATGTAAGAGCTACAAGTCCTTGATTAATTTCATGTTTAATATGAGAGGACAAAATTCAGTGTCAAGCACAGTATATATACCAAAAATTCAAACAGTGAAGTATAATAGTAGCCTCTTATGTCTACTCAACAACAGGAACATTTTTCTCTTTTATTCAGTTCAACTTTTGGCAGTGTAGAATATTCACTGCCCGCGGTTCCTCTTTGAAAAATTTGGAAAAGAATAATTCGGTTCCCTTTGGGTTCCTCTGAAACTCCATTTGACATTCTAAAGCTCAGGTCAAAAGAGAACATCACAAGCTCACAACTAAGTTGATTTAGCTCATTTATATCCCCCACAGACTTCTCACCATACGATATTTATTCCTCAATGTCTGCTAGAAAATATACTTCTTTTGACATAATGAAGTATTAGCAAAAGATAAAGACTTTGACTTTGGCTGGAAATGAAGCCATAAACTGGACCGTTCATGCATACATAGATGATATGATATGATTGAATGATAAGAGTATATGAAAGACAACTTTTTGCTTGCAGTACTTCTCATGTTAAATGAAGGCCACCTTTTTTGGCACAAAACTTAATCTGGGGGTCCACCAATTCCTAGAGGAAAGACATTACCATCCATTTTTTGTAAATTTGCTTTCAATTTAAGGTTTAAAACAACTTATATTTGCTAATTTCCTAGGGGGCTTATCCTGTCTACCACAGTTCTATATATTTTGGTCACTGACAAAAATCTAAAATCAAGAATATGAAGCATACACTTGATCATGAAGGGCATCATTTTCTTGTGAACCTAAACTTCTTGTAAGAATAAATCAACTAGGGAGCAGAAAAGCCAAAAATCTAAAGAAAAAATGAAGAAGAATAAGCATGTATCAACAGTGGTTCCACTTTCAGAAATGTGAAAGGCTGATATCAACAGTGAGAGGATATTAAGAGAACAAATGGGATCTCATTGACATAAAAAAGGCAGCACACAGCCAAGATTGTACACCATTCATAGGGAGATGAATCTTATAATCTTAAAAAGCATGACAATATTGCACATCAAAATTATTTAGTTTATTGAGAGTAATTGCAAGTTTTGTGAGCAACTAGATTCACGACTAAAGATTAGTAATTTGCAGATGAATGCAATCAAGCAGTTTTTGTAAAACAAAAATGGATAATGACAAACATTTACATAGATCAGGAGCAAGTAAATCTGACATCCACTATATACATTTTGACACCTAAAACTAGAATGCAAAACATAAAAATTATACTACTACACCATCAAAAAATCCTTACACGCAAGTTGATGCCTTTGTAGTCCTCTGATTTGTACCAAGAATAACCACTATTACAGTTACATCATCATGATACTTCCTCCTCCTTCCTGCTGGAATATTCATTAATTCTTCCATACTGAAACCTGCAACAAAAATATGGAGACATATTAATATTTTGTTCAAGCATTCCCCAAAAGTATATTCCTCATACAATTTAGAGGGAGATATTATGTGAAAAGTTAACATACACCATCAAAACTGAAACAACTTATTTCAAAATGAAAGATCTGTTATCTTTTCACAAATGCAAAAGGCTGTGTAGTAACTATGCCACATAGGCCATAGAAGCAGGGTTTCAAAACAGCAAAAAGGAAAACCAGAAACAAGAGCACATAACATGAAGGGTAAGCATAGAATGTTTTTACACAGAAGCCTTCTCTAAAAATAATCTATTGCTTGTCTATCTTGGTTAATCAGATTGAAGGTTAGTTATACATTTTTTTGTGTTTTAATACCCAAAAGGATACAAAGAAGCAACTTGCAAGTGATTTGAATGGAATGACAAGAAAATCTCCACATGACATCAAAAAGTCTACCTGCACAATTGGCTGCTCTTACTACAAGCTGTTCCAGCAGAAACTTAGCTGGATCACCAGAGGGGTTGCTCGAGATATAGGAATGGACAAGCTTTACTGCCTCGTCATTGGTAAAGAAGTCAAACAAACCATCACTCCCAACTATGACAAAGCAATCAGATTTTGATATTCTATGCACATTCAATGATGGTTCGGTGGAAACATATGGTGGGCTTATAAGGTTACGAACTTGAAGAATTCCCATCAATGCATCATTCAGCTTTTTCTGAATGAAAGTAAAAAGGAAATTAAAATCAGTAATTAACCAATTGAAAGATTTGATCTAAAAGATTTCTTTATACCCTATCTGGTGTTGTCACTTACAAATATGCCAACCTATAATTCACATAATTATTAAAAAATCAGGTAAACAGCATAGTTCTTCTTTTCTCATCAGAATTCAGAACCCTTTCCCTTTATTCCCCCCCTTAAAATTCAAGATTTATCAACTAATGATATTGAATAGCCAAAAATAGTAAGAGAATATAACCACCTTTTTCAAGTAACCAACTCCAAAAGCTCGAGTGACCTTCAATTTCCCTTTTACTTTTCCAGCCACAATGGTCATGGGATCATCAGGATGATCACACACAACTCGCATTCTTTCAGCTTCGTCATCAACCGTATGACTATCAGTGAGCTGGATGGCTTTTAGTCTTCTACTCCCATTCATGATATCACCCTCACCATATGTTGCCAACACAGCTCGGCTGTCACCTAAATTAACTGTATACAAATCCTTCCCATGAAGAAGCACAACTAAAACACAAGATCCAACAGAAACCAAATCAGGGCGATCCTCCATTTCTTGCTCAACCATGTACAGAAAATCATTCTCAGCCTGACTAAGAGCACGTTGGAGGCTATCAAGCACACCATGCCTAAATGAATCAGTTGAAGCTTTTACTTTTGTAAATGGAGCATTCTTGGAGATATTGCCAACACTAGAATCCTTCTCTGTGTAAATTCTGGATGAAAATCTTTCTTCGTTAATTGTATGGCTGTCATCTTCTATATATGAAAGGGAGCCATCTAAATCTAGACCACCAGAATCTTCGATGGATTCCTGATTTGATTCCCAGTCTAATAAATTAAAGTATAATACGATGGTTTCATACAGTGTCCCAGCCAGGAAATCAGCTGCGTCTCTTCCATTAAAGCCATCATAAATTGCACAATAGAGCCACCCATTTTCTTCAGAACAGACGGCTTGAACCCTGTCTTCACCAGCAGCTCCACCTGCAACTTGCACTTCCATGGCATTAAGAAAACCTTCACTTCTGGAAGGAGGACTTGAGGATTTCAACAAGTAAGAATCAGACTCAGGTGTAGATGGACTGCAGCTTAAGTTTGACATACTGCTCTGAAGCGAAGATGATAATATATCCAACCTTGGTGAAGAAGGAACCCTACGAAATGAATTAGGGGAGTCCCAACTAGGAAGTATTTCTGCCCCTATCAAACCATTGCAGATATTTGTGTTTGCTAGAGTGGCATTGGCACTTAAGGCAGCACCAGACAAGCAAGAGAAACTACTGTTCCTTCGGAGTTCAGGCAGGATTTCATATCCATTGGAATCCTCACAAGAACTGCCTCTGTTGCTATTGCATTGATAGCCAAAGCTTACTTTAAGCTCTCCTTCAGGTTTAATCATAGTTTCTCCTTGCATGACCTACAGCTGAAAACATACAAGCATCTTGTTTATTCATAGACGCAAACATTTGTAAGCAACTTGGAATTGATCTGCTCATATTTATTGCAGAAATAGCAAATTTTCTTTCAAATATCATGAACTGATAATTGAATCTAATCTTTTCCAAAGACCATTGTTATAGTATTTAATGGTATAACATAGGAACACTTAAAATCAGATAAATATTAACAACAACAAAAAAGAATAGTTATAACAGGGCTTCTTAACTCCAAATTCTCTTATCCAACAATGATGATGATGATAAAAAACTGTCTTTGTGTGGATGTGTTGAGAGAGTGAAAGACTGAAAGGAAAATTTTGTGTGCTTGTAAGCCACAAGAATGTGTAGATTTCCAACTTCAGTGACCAATGCTAATCATATAGATGCATATTCATAACAAGAAAACAAAAATAAAAGGAATTAAATTGAGATGACCAACTAAACTTGGAGCTTACGGGGCTTGTAACTCTAATGATTCAGAGCATTTAACCTACACCCAAAATTAGATTTCGAACCTCCCCTTGGGTCTCCTTTGAAAAAAATTGAGGAATGGTTATGCCAAAAAACTAGACTTGGAGCTCATGGCAATTAGAAGATAATAAATTGATTACAAATAAAAAACAGATATATAGTAATCCCTACATGTGGATGCACGTTTTATCCTCATAACTACATATAAAGATTTACTTTGTTATATGTAAGGTTCAAAAGTGAAAGTGAGTCTTTTCAAACGCAATAGAAACCAACAAGGGGAAATACAAGCAAATTCAATTAAAGAAAACAATACTACATTCAGATACATACTGACTCATGATTCAGAAACATAGCAAATATAGTTTTAACCAAACACAACAACCCGGGCCTATGAAGAACCAAAAAAAAAAAGCTAAAACTGGATAAAAAACTAAGAAATAAGAAAAACAATACCATAGTGATAAAACACAGAATATATTCATACATTACCATACAAAAACAGAACAAACAGAGCTGTGATTCAAAACCCACCTCACCTTGTTTGTCTTCAACAACGAGGTGCCCAGAAGAGCAATGAAAACAAACCCAGAATGTCACCACTGCTATATAACGTAAAAAGAGTGATGGGTTTGTATAGTAAGAGAGGGAGTGCAAGGTGTGACCTTGCAAAGCAAAAGCGAAAAAAGCACAAGCAAGAAAGAGCAAGAGCGGATCTGAGAGAGGGAGAGAGAGAGAGAGAGAGAGAGAGAGAGCAATGGAGAAAGAAAGTGAAATAGTGGAGAATCTGTATCTGGGTGGTACATGAAAGACGAAGAAATGGATGGTTAAGAGGGGTCTTTGCTGAATTTAGCGGAATTTCTTTGGCTGGCGTTTTGGCTTTTTGTCTATTCCCTCCTACCGGTAATGCCGTTTTCCCAGTTCTATTTGAACTCTATCAACATTATGATTATGCTATGCCATTCCTATTATTCCTATTCCTTTTTTATTATAAACTCTGTTAAATCTCTGCCAGATAAAATTGTTGTTATCGAAAGTACAGATTTGCCCTCAAATTGTTTGGGTAGGGAAAGATTGCCTTTTTGCTTGTTGGGGTTGGTTTTGGAAATTGGAGTGGAGCCTTGTGGGGCCAGTGGGCTATGCACCATACATAAGGCTTATATTGATGATGGCTTGAGAGTTGGGAGAGTTTTGGTAGGAATATGATTATATAGATTTTCAGGGAGGTGTTTCCAAAATTAGGTCAATTTTTTGGGGAAGCAAAATATGGTCAACTTTGGAATGTTGGTGAATGACTGCGTTTTTAACCCCCATTTTGCTGTGGACGTATATAAAGTCTTGGTTGGCCCAGCCTTTCTTTTAAGGATCACAGGCAGGATGCAATTGTATTATGCTGTATACCCATTGTGTAATGCTCATACTATATACATCAATTTAACTTTTCATTTATTGGTATTAGAAAAAAGATGAAGGCTCAGCCATTTCATTAAATTTTTTATACATCAACAAATAAGGGTAGTGTTTTCTTAATACATTATGGATCTAACCTTCATATTCAGTCAATAATCAACAAAGTAATGTTACTATGTCGCTAGAACATTTGCCAAGAAAACATTTCCGAAACATAAATTCTTAATTTGAGGATTGTTATATCCAGTACACAAACTGAAATAATGTGAGATTTAAATTGTGAGGGACTCAGATCACCTATCAGTCATATGATCATTTTTTCTCAGTTGGTCATTTTTTTTTTGGCCAATTCATTTGGTCATTTGGTCATTAATAAGTTAATAACCCTCCATTAACTGTTAGGGTCACTTGAGGTCTCCATCAGGTGATCAATTTTTTACTTATTAATCATTTTCAATTTAAGTTACTTGAATTTGCCCGCCCTTTACCTTCTGCATAAGGTGGATATTTGACTTGGCCAAAGCCAAACCCCAGTGTGAGAAAGCATATTCAACCCAAAAGAAAGGGGAAAAACAAAAGCCTGAAGAAAGTGTTTGGCTAGAGAGAAAATTGGATTACAATGCCGTATGTGAATTTTCCAAGACCCCTAAAGAGTAAAGAGTGTGGAGCCTCAAATTATACCATCCATGCATTTAGATGTGGACCACATCAGTACATCTACTAGGGCTGCATTGCAATTTGTAGCTAGAAAAAATTTCAAGTCTTAATCGAATATTGAGCCTCATGGTCAAACATCAAATCCAAATCGCAACAGTGGTGCTTTGGACTCATTAGTATGAGACAAAAATCCTCATTGTCTATGCCTATGGCTGTGTTGATAGGGAGAGATTATGGAATTTTTTGTTTTTTCCCTTCAATATTAATATACATGAAGAGTTTAAGGTCGTTCTCAGCCAAATCAAACCCCACTTTCTTCACACACTGGTCTCTTGGCCTAGTGGTAAGTCTCACAACCACTATGGAGCAAATGTGTTGTTCAAATCTAATTATTAAAGAGAAAGGGCTGTGCAGGAAACTCTGAGAGAAATATGAAAGAGGCAGAGATGTCAGAGATGTATATTAATCATAACTATTGTATAATGCAGAGAGAGAGAGAGAGAGAGAGAGAGAGAGAGAGAGAGAGAGAGAGAGAGAGAGAGACAGAACCAGCATAATTTCACTAGTAAATACTAAATACAGACGTAATACAAATTATAAACATTGCTTCACTTTTTCAAAAGTATCCCCATAAAAGTAGGTCAATGAACTTTGTATAACTTTGTTTATATCAAATTATCAATTGACAGTCTAACAGCTAACTGATCAAAGCCATCATAAATGTAATTTTGATGGCCTTTTAACAGAAGTTCCAGACCAAGAATTAGGATTTAGGACCCAACATTGTAAAAGACCTTTGTAAGTCCTTTCTTCGTCCGTATTTGAGAAATCTGAAGTATCAAAATAACTCAAATTTAAAACTCTTAAATAACAGTAGAAAAAACACATTCTTACTGTAAACACTTATTTCATGCTCATATTTGTCAGAAATTGTGAACCAATTCATAAGATTGTTGAAGCAAACGGATTCTTACAGTAACACTCATGATCTCTGAGAGATCAGCAACGTGGGTACCGCCACACGGGCAGCCAGGATTGCTCCCTAACTTCACAATACGAGGAGTGCTGCCCTGGAAGAGATGCAAGTAATGCGCTTAGTAGTTAATACTCAACGATTTGTAAGCACTAAAATTTGAAGGTCCTTAATGAACATGTATGGAAAACTGGCCTAGTGTACGGAATAACCTTGGGAATGTAATCTGGAAGGCAATCACCACACAGCTTAGATGCTTCTTCATATGGTAATATAGCAGCAGAAACCTAAGAGAAACATGGAAAACTGTTTTAGAAAAAATGCCATACCAAGCAAGCAACTTTAAACAAATATTACAACTCACTTTCCCTCCTCTCGATATTAATGCATTCGCTTCTAGCTCTAATTCCTTCTGCTTACTTTGTATATCTTCTTGTGGAACTATGCCTTTGTATTCCACATATGGCCTGGCAACAAGTACATTTATAAGCGCTAATTCAACCAAAGGGATTTGCAAACAACAACATTGTGCCTCAAATAAAAAAAACTGTTTTAGTGTTCACGAATTTAGAATATTAAGGCAGAAGAATAGAACTTTAACTTTGAGGCTTGGTTTTCAAAGAATTGGGTTAATGGAATGTTGCTTCAATTTGAAGCATGTGTGATCTCTTTATGCCCAGGCAGGTTCTTTGGGATGGCTTGGATGGACTTATCTACGTAGGGGTAAAAGCTTCTGGGATGCAAAAGCTCCTAAGTGTTAATGGAGTTGGTGAAAATTTTCAGTTTAACAGATCACTGTGCTTTTATGCTGAAAATTGCTTGGACAGCTCACATTAACCATATCTGAATTGAGGGAAATTGTAGATGCTTCTCTAATAATTACATAATGAATTGCATAGGATTGAGGAAGCAAATAGACTGAAGCTTGTTGTTGACAAATCTTTCAGTTTCTGATGTTAACAGTCAACAATTAGAATTTGCCAAGTGAGTTGCTTCAATAATGTGGTGTGTGTTCTGCACTGATTGTAGTTTTCTTTGGTTCTTTTGTTTATTGTTTTGTGTTTAGTTTTCTTTGGTTCTGCACTCAAATTTATCAGTTCATTCCCCAAAAAGAAAAAAAAAAATCATGAATGAAAATTTTAAAATATGTCATAACAAGAAAGAAGAAATATACCCACACATTCTAATCTAGGCATTGGTGAAATAAAGCAAAACTAAATCATACCCCTGAGGGAAATGGTATCCCTTGCCTGGCTCTAAATGACCCAATCCCATAGTCTGCATACATACATCCAGCAAATGCCCAGCTGAGTGAAGCCTACACAGAACAATTAGCAATGACAAAAATATAAACCAAAAACAAAAAAGAAGTTTTTTGGTTCTGATTGAAATATGAAACAGAAAGATCAAGGGCAAGTAATCAAACTTGGATTTTCTTCAGTAATAATATCTCATTGAAACACAAAGATCAAAAGCTTAAATTACATGGCCTAAAACCAACATATTTACCTCTAAATTGCTCAAAAAGATCATAAATTTGAACTTCATTATCAAACTAATCGGTTTGTTTGAATATCTGCGTACCTAGAGTTCAGCTTGCGCCTAGACTCATCAACATGCAAGAACACCTCCTTCCCTTTCTCGAATTTCGATTCCGATTCCTCACCAGAATTCTGAACAGAACCGTAGTGGAAAACCTGAACAAAATTGAGGGAAGTACCAATAACCAAGAGAATTTTATTATTTATTATTAAAAAAAAACATTTGAAAATGAAAGAAATAGAAAATTAAAAATTGGATTACTTACCACACCGTCTTTGGACCGTACATCCTGGACGACGAATTTGAGGTCGGAATCGGCGATGGCGATGAAGCCTGTGTCCGCAGGTTGACCACCACCTTGTGGATAGAAAATCGTACGGTCCAAAATCAAAGCGTTTCGTCCATCTTCGCCCTTTCAGATAACAAAGCACGCAATTCAAATTCAATTACCGATTTATCGTTTCGTTTGTTTAACGAATATCATCACTTTCTTCGATTTTCTCGGAAAACAAACAGAACGGAATTCAATTACGGAAGTGAAAAAGGAACTTACTTTGAACAAGGACAGTAATGTGGCATTGGACTGCAGCCTCCACATGTCGTCGAAGTAATCGAGCTTCGTGGGGATCAATTCCATGGCTTCCTTCCTTCCTTCCACCAAACACCGACTTCAACAACCTAACTGAGTCACTGAGTCACCTGACCTCGCCAGAACCCAAAAGCCGTTGCGTTTACGGCTCTAGTATTCGTCCATGACTTTCCACCATTAACATTGCCCTAGTTCAGGCACGCACGTGACCTGCACACCCCTTCGTGAGACTCGTCAACCTTCACAGTTCACACATCATACGTAGTGTACACTACTTTATTTTGGTCAGGGTACAGTACTAAAAAACCGGACCTTAGTGTTTGTGGGAAAACCCACACCGATCCAAACAGCCAATCATAGCTAGATACGTGGCTGGTCAGATCCAACTTTGGAGTTAATTTTCAAAACAGTCATGCTTGGACTTCCACGTCACCACACAGCTTGGCATCTTCTCCGTTAGATCGGATCAAATCTTCATGACGAATCCGTCAGATCCGATCCGACCCGATCTGGAGATCTCCGAAAGTTCGAGTGTTCATCTTCCCTAAAGGTCATCCCGGATCGGCTCGGCTTCGTATCGTCTCGGCTCTCCCCGAGGCGAACATCTTCTCCAAATTTTAGTCATAGCCGGCTACGACTTGAGGAGACAACTGCATATCTGATCAACTCGGCCTGGATATCCACAACCGATCCGATCACGCATAAACTTCGTGTTTTACGCATGGGGATCTATGTTCGGGTCGGCTCGGCACCACGCCGCCATTCCAAGAAAGATCACGTTGGGACGAACCACCATACTCGAGTAGGTCTGACAGGATCTTCTGACAGATGAGACTTTCCAGCTCACATCCCTGACTATTGGAGAGTTCACCTGAACCTTCCATCTTTGCATTAAATGGAGCATTCAATGCAGCATTGAATGCTGAGGAGGTGAGTAGTTGTGCATGCTAATAGTCATGACCGAACGCGTGGATCTCTGTCAACCATTCATCCACATACATGTAATTTACTCATTACACCTTCCTTTGCCTATATAAACCAACATATATGCACAAAGCCAGGATCTCATCTATCACCAAGCAAACACTTCCACTCACAAAGGCTTAACAAAAGCACACTTGAACCTTCTGAGAAAACTCAGAACATTTACCTTGTTCTTTCCATTCTCCCAAGTTCATTATTTGTTCTTCCTCACTTCTATTCAAACACCATCAAACACACATCACTGACTTCATCATCGGAGCGTGTTTGGCTGGTACCACACCTGTCCATCTCCTTTGATCTTATTTTTGCGCAGGAAGATCTCAATCAACATCCACATTATCGTCCAGCAAGGCATCTGATCAGCCAGATCATTATTTCTAAGTTGGTGCATCTACTTCACGAGAATTTGCATCAACACTCAGGTTCAACCAACCGCCATTGAAATTGCTTCAATACTCCACAGCCATTTTCCATCAATGAAGACGTTAATGGGTTCATCACCATTCCAACCCAATTGTTCAAAATTAGTGAACTCATGCAAGCTCATTGCATCTACTTCGGCCTATGTTTCCTGATCAATAACATCTAATTCCCTCCCTCTTCTCCTAGGGTTTTTGCTATTTATGCATACCCCCCATAATTAAAAATTAAATTTAAGGCCACAATTAAAAACTCTAACCATCCTTTAACTGCAGCCCTGCAATAGCTAGTTTCTAAAACGCTTATAGCAAGTTTCTTTGTTTTTCAAGAAAAGACTTTTTCTTTTTCCTCTGACCCAAAAAAAACCTCTCTTTTTATTTTATTTTTTATGACTATAGCAAGTTTCTAAAATTACAGGTGTGTATGGGGCACCGTTTTTATTACCTAATTATTATTGGTCATATACCCGGTTGCCAAATCAGGACAGCCCACGTCATATGTGGTAATCGGTGATCGCTCAGTGTGGATTTCCTATTCCAATTTCCAAGTATTAGTAAGAAAGAAACCCAATTCCCTGTTTTGGCAGGAAACCCAATTTCACCTAGGTGTTGCTTGTCCTACTCCTACAAGGCTATAATGTGCGTGCCTATATATATACACGTGAAGTTTCTTCTTTTTTCTTCATTCAGCTCCTTCTCCTCCTTGCCTTACTTAATTTCTGCTTAATTTGGTTATTTCCTTCCTGTTTCTTCATCAATGAGGCGTTTCTCACAAGCAGCCAACACAAGAAGCATGAAAAAACGCCCCCTTTCAGCCTTAAAATCTCTCCCAAATGAGCTTCTGCTTGATGTGCTTGCCAAGGTTGCTTCGGCTTCTGTTGATGATCTTTGCAAGGCCAAACTAGTCTGTAAAGATTTCAACAAAGCTGCTGAGGATGATTACATTTACCAATCTGTGTCAATGAACAAGTACCCACTCATTCCTTGCGGCACAAGGGACCAAAATTGGGACAAACTTTTCTCCTTCTTCAAGCGCTGTGAAGAGAGTGGTAATCCGGAGGCATTGTACAGACAAGGATTGCGCGAGTATTTTGACATGATGAACACCAACTCAGACTCAGGACTCGAATGCTTGAAGAAAGCAGTGTCCAAAGGGCACATGGAGGCAACATATCTTTATGGGGTTCTCTTGGTGTGTAGTGGATATGAAAAACAAGGCCTGAAGCTTCTTTCTTCTCTAAATTTTGGCCTCAAAGCAAAGGGTTTGAAGAGTGTGAAAGAATGCAGAGATAGGGTTAAGGCCTTTGTTCGGAGCATGTGGTTCAACGAAGTTTTGGTGAGGAAAATTGAGTCGTACAGAAGTCATGCTAAGAAATGCAGCGATTGTGGGAATACACAGTACAATGACTTGATCCAACGAGGGTGGGATTGGGAAGACAACATTGACAATGATGATTATGAGGGCTGTGATTCTTGCAAGTGGCATCAACAAGTCATTTTCTTTTGTGATATTTTGCGTGGTTATAATTAAGATTAATTAATTCTCAATGTCTTAGGATGTTATGAGGTTGTCGAAAATTAATAGTTATTTTGTTCAACAAAGAAGAATTAAGATTATTGTACTTTGGGATTTCAAATTAAACTTCTAATGCTAGTTGTTATTGTTTTGTTAGTTTTTCCTCCCCTTCTCCCAATTGAATATGGTTTTCTGCTTTTACTTTTTCTACGAGAGTTTCTATAGAAAGTACTTATGGGAATAGATCGAACAATACACAGTACACCCTACATAGCACATCCCACACAGTACACCCTGATTTTGACACCATGTTGTTGCTAAAATATCAATAAGGGCACGTCTGAGGAGTATTCTCATTTAATGAGTGGGACAAACTGGACACTCAATTACCCAAATTAGGTCTAAAGCAAAGAAAATGTGCTTTGCTAAACTGCATCATCTATGGACAAACATCAAATTATACACAAGTTAAATTACCCTGACCTATTATAACACATCCAAATACATAACAAGATAATTAGTTTGCGTTGCATTTGAAAATAAACTATTCTCAACAATCCAAGCAATTCTAAAGGGAAAATTTTGAGAGCCAACAATAGCCCCTTTTTTTCAACAATAGCCTTCATGGCAACATGAAAGAACTAAACTAAGACATGCAGCACATCTGCAAGCCATCTGATCAATTTAGAAAAAACAAACTAGCTAGCCTTTGAATGTTAATTTCTTCTAATGCTATTCTATATCTACTTCATACGCGCTTAGACAAACCATAACCAATTGGATCTGTCTAAATCATGGAAGAACGTTCCATTTATAATAACAAAATGCATTTCTACAGCCAATATCATGAATCATGATTCATGACAAGTTATTAACAACTCACAAGATAACACTAAAAGGTAGGAGGTATTTATCCCACTTGCAAAAGCAGGCATTGCGACAAATCAGTCTAATCAAGGCACATGATATAGACAAATCGCAGTTAGCGTCATCATTAAATCAATGTGCACAAGCGAGGGTCTCAACATGCAAACATTTCTTAGTATGGAAAAAGAGAGAGGGAGATTGGGAAAAGAAACTTCTATATTTCTGATAAACTGAGGGCAAAGTTCAACCTGTATTCATTCAAACAGCTGTGCCCTCGTACTACAGAGTAAATGATCAAACTGTAACCACAAAACCCTTCCTCCAATTACTAAGTTATTAAAGGAAATGCGGGAAATTTATCATCTTAAAAACAAAATCAAGCAATATATTTAAACTTTAAAGTACTAGGATGAGTTGAAGTTTCGCTATTTTAATAGTCAAAAGACCCATTCAAGAGGTAACACCAAAATGTAGCCAGCTAGTTGCAGCGTTCACTACTAATGAAAGAAAAAAAATACTCAACATCATAAAGTTCACTAATTAAAACTTGCATCCTGAAGTACAGAAATCCATAGAAGAAACACCCGAACAAGAATTATCTCTTTCTACTGTTGTTTAACCTCAGCCTTCTTCTTCTGCCAGAGTCTGTCCAGACCACTGTCAGCATCTCCCTGAAACAAAAAAAAAAATCAGAAGCAGAACTAATGGACTCCCAAACTGCAAATGCAGAATAAAAATGGAATTCAATGTGACTATTCAGTATCGTCACAATAAAACATACACATGTGGATTCAAGGAAAGTCTTCCCCTCACTCATAGGTCCCTCCCTCCCTCTCTCACACACAAACACATCCTTCCTCATCAAAGCACAATTCAAAAACCTAATTAGTCAACCTCTCAGTAATCGAATTTAATTTTCTTTCAAATTGCACCATCATTGAACAATTTCTAAAATTTATAAGAAAGATGGAAAAAACTTGGACATGTTAAACTTTAAAAAGTTCAGACAACTATATTTAAATTTTGGGGTTGTGTGTTTGATTATGGGATCCAACATAAATGCTCCTTGACTTTTGATGTAGATGCATATAGTAATCAAACAAATTCTGACAATGTAATGTTTGTGTTTAGTTTTTTCATATATCATGAAGCATCATGCAACCCAGTTTGATGCTGATGTAATAAAGAAGCTGTTTGGTGAATACAAAATTAGTGACTTTTGTGCATAATTTAGGACTTTTCATAGCTGTGGTAGGCATTGAAACTATATGATTTGCATGTTATTTTCCTCATGTTGGGATTACAATACAGTCACTGAAATTCAAGGATTATAACTTGGTTGAAAAGGGTAACAGGGTTACTAAGCCAAGGAGATTAATGCAATGAAAACTCAAATAGGACCAATTCACACAATCAGTCTACGTTCCTATTAGCAGAACCATTTACAACAAGCCCAAAAAACGAAAATACTATAACACAATAGTACGGTACTGAAATGGGGTAAAGAATGAGAACCTGAGCTCGGACGAAACCGCAGAGAGCAAAAGTGGAGAACTGGCCAGTATAGATGCCATTCTCATCAAGATGCCCAATGTTAATCTGTACGGACGCGTGGTCCTTCGAGGTTATCAGCCTGTTCGTCGCCGAACTGAATCCACATACATACACCACACAATGTTTAGCCGAAACCCTAAAATCAAAATCAAACAAACAAAAAAGGGTACAACATCAATCGGATTAGATTGAATACCATTTCCTGGGAATGTATAGCTCGGTGATAACTCCTTCTTCGTTCTGCATCTTGGTGAGTGAGTCAACTACTTCGGCAAAGACCTAAAACCCTAATCCACAAAAAAACAGAAGCAAATCTGATTTTTGTTAGAGCTTGATTGGTTGCCGAAAGAGTTAGATTGGGACATGAATAAGAACGAAACAGAGTATAAGCAATCATCCATGAGAGGTAAAGATAGTACCTTGGTGGCGGCGACTGCTCGTTGTTGGCCAAAGTGAGAGGGCGAACGGAGAAAGAGAGGTTTATAAAAGAGTGAAAGCTGCTACAGAAAGAACTGTAGAGTGGGCCTGGGCCTGCTAGATAGCTTGGGAAATGAGTTGGGCTTCTTCTATTCAAGCCCATTTGGAATGGGCTACAGTGCTACACTGTGTAGGAGTTGTTTTGCTTCTTAGAATAGAGTGCTTCTAAATTCACCAAAGAGATTTGTTCAGAACACCCATCATTCTTACCGCAATATGAGCATGTAAAGAATTAGATTGCGGAGCAATTAAGGCGCACGTAGTTGTAATAGCTGGCTTCCTTAGATTGTGCTGGAGATTCCAAGTTATTAAATATTGGGTTGCAGGTTTGTTGAGTTGGGTTCCTTATTTCACTAGTGTATTATTGTGGGATTAAATAGGGGTAGTGTTCTTTTTCTTACCAAAAACAATATTGATTACTCTCCATTCCTCTAGATAGTGCAAATCAAGCTTAGTGTTTGGATTTCTCCAACAACCCAATGCACTAACTGAAGTGGGTGAAAGAGGAGTTGCCCTTGACATCACAATGTGAATGATTAACCATCAAGGTTTTCTTTAAGAAGTATTGTAAAATAAGTACTCAGATGAGTTCTAAATATGTCCTTCTACACGATAAGAGAGGTTACATAAATGATTAGATTGAGCTCAAAAAATGGTCATCCAAAATTAATTACATGGCTCAAGAAGTCAAGAATGATAAATAAAACCCAAAGTTCAGCTTTGGCCTTTGGCCTTTGGGTCAATCTGAATGAGGGTTAAGCAAATTGACATAATGAAGGTTGATAAAATGTTAGAAGCTAATCAAATAAGAAAAGGAGTTCCCTCGAAACTTTGAAAGGTTATAAGAAGTTGATTTAGTCCATACACACTTAAAAGTTTAAATTCAAACTTTTTTAATGTCCTATATCAAGTATTGGAAAATTTTTTAAACATCATTTATTGTTCTCATAAGAATATCATTTATGTTCTCACAATTTTAGTGTAATTTTATACGTGACATAATTTTCATCTTATTAACTCAGATCATATACCCAAACAAAAGTTTACCTCCTAAAAAATTTAAGTTTATCCTTCATTTTGAAGATAGGGAAGATGGAATTTCATTTCTATAAACTACAAAGGGCCAATATCAAAATGCCACATTCTTCTTAATAGCCTCATTCACTGTCACACTGGCTGTCCACTAACTGGCGTTTATTGTTTAAAACCCATCATGATTGCGATGCTCTTTTTCTATTTATTTTTGGTCTGTTCTTTATCCCTTTTTTACTTTTTTAATGAAAGAAAGACAATATCCCAAATTTAAATGTACAATTAAGGTCAAAAAGCGTGATTAGTGGGTGTCCATAAAGTCATTGACATTCTTATATTTCAAGCAAGGCCGGTCATATAAAAGTCAAGTGGCATTCCCTCGTAAATACCTCCCTAAACCAGTGGCATTTCCACAGCAACGGTCACTTATAATCCCAAACCAGCCCTCAAACTCAAACCCCTTCCTCCCAGGTCCCAACAAATAAGATTAGAGAGAGACTGAGAGACCCAAAAATGGGAAGCTCAAGAACACTACCACTCTCTGGCTTCATCTTCATCTGTGCAATCTTAGCCGTCCATTCAGTGCTTGTTTCATCTTCAGCCGTTGATTTCAGTGGGGGCCACCAGCTCAGCTGGGTTTCCACAACATCAGCATCGGGCCTCAATCTCATAGGTGAGGATGAAGATTTGGAGCTGCAGATGGACTCGGAGATCAACCGGCGCATCTTAGCCACGAACCGGTACATCAGCTACGGTGCGCTGAGGAGGAACACTGTCCCCTGCTCGCGACGTGGCGCGTCCTACTACAATTGCCGACCTGGGGCTCAGGCAAATCCCTACTCCCGCGGCTGCAGTGCCATCACTCGCTGCAGGCACTAATTTTAATTTTATCTTTTTTATTTTCTAAATTGTTATCCAACATTTATATATTTATGGGTCTGATGGGAGATTGTGTGTTTATATACTTGAAGAGATTTGAATAAGGATAGAAATTATTGATGGGTATATTGTAATGTTATTATAGCAATTCTCTATTATTATTAAATTTTTTTGTGCATTTTGGTTGTGGTTGTAATATTAGTATTATCATCATAAAATTTAGGATATATATGAATTATTTTCCATTATGTGACTTTGATGTATTTTTCCACCCAGATGGTAATTCATTATGAACATTCAATCAGTGGTAGGAAAGCTAAGTAAATAATAATTGTGGAAAGAGAAAAAAAGGAAAAAAGGAAAAAAAGAAAGAAAAGTGTGTGTGTCTAGATTGATGTTACAGCTAACTGGTACTAGATTCTCCAGAACCATGTATTGTATTGGGTTGTAAAGCTTCTTTCTTTGCTGGCCATGTCTTTATGAGGCAATGACACTGAGATTTGGGGTATCTGTATAACTGTATCCTTGCAGTCTACAACTGTCTTGCTATAGTGCAAGTGTGCAAACAAGGGTAAAAAGTGTTTGAATTTGACAAAGCAAAAGAAACCATGTAGATGTAGGATTCTTCTTTTTGTTGGGGGTGTAGGCTAGGGGAATAAGATGCCCAATGTTAGGGGTATAATTTTCATGTGTATTGGGTATATACTTATTGTGTCTGTCTCTTTCATTAAGGGCTATGTGACGTGTGTATACACTTGTGATAGGGTAAATATCAGCAAGTTTGATATGTTAATATGTTATGTTGTTAATGTTCAATATGTGTCGTTGAGATTAACAAATCTGAAAAATCATGCTTATCGTAAAAATTAAAATTGTTATTTCCAGAGCTTTATGCATATGGTGGTTGTATCATTCAATCTGCTGAAAACAACAATGGTAAAAAGCTTTTGTTAGGCAAGCCAACGGCTAATTCCAGCGCATTCTCAATGGCTTTATATTAAATACAAGTGATGATATTGGGGGAATCTGATTGCTGTCCACAATTAAAAGCAAGACCCACATGCAGTAAAGCACTCGAAAGTCGAAATCAGTGAATGTGAGCTCAACATTATGGCATCTTTCAAGCTTTCTTTGAGAGACAAACCAATCAACGCCTCATATGTCTTTGTCGCATTAGCATCCATAAGCCATAAAATCGACATTAGGAGTCAGGACCACACTAGTAGAAGGCCACCACATCTGCAAGCCTTTCATTTTTCTAGTAATTGTTTTATGCCTTCCTTAATTATGGAACATGAAAGAAACTTTTTTTTGTTGAACGCCTTAATGAATGATTAATGAGGCCACAGCTTCCCTATCAGTGTGTACATTTCTTGAATTATAATGCACGTTTGGTGTAACATTTCAGATTTTGAGCAAGTATTAGGTTGTAATTTCCACATTCAATGCCTCATGCCCGGTTGTCAATAATAAAGGCCATCACACCGGTGAGCGAAAATGTAAATGAGGAAAAATCAATCTGTAAATGAAAAAGGAATTCAAAATTTGAGGAAAGATAATCATCAAGGGCTTCCTACATTTCTCTCAGGAAATGAGAATCAAATTTGACCTTGTTTACAAACCCAGAGAACATAGATCTACTCCAAGATATTGTGTATAGTGTGATTTCCATTCCAAATGAAAACAGCAAAAGAAACACTCAAAATCAGGCAGTAGACACCCTATTGATTAAAGCAACACAGTCTGCCATAGCTAATCCTTGGCTGAATCATCGGCTGACTTGGCCTCTGTCTTTGGCTTCAACGAGGCTGAAGGTGATGGTGAGCCCTCCACTCCCATCTCAGCTCTGAGATCATTAATGCTCTGCTCTAACTCATCAATCCTGCCGCCCATCTCATCAAGTAAATTGTGGTCAAGGGAACAAGAACAAACTTAATCCATATCAATGCGGTTTATGAAGTTTTTGTATTCAAGCAACCCTTTAAACACTCATATGGAAAAAGGAGAAATAACAGTTTCATATTTATTTCTGTCGCAATTAAAAGTGCATATTTGAAATGAATCACAAGTCTTGCATATAGAAGAAGTCGAACGTGATAAACAAATAGATAAAGGTTAAATGAACATCCACTCACGCCTACCCCAAAAACTGAAAAAACAAGTCTACATTTTACTAATTAAGTCCAAATATGACAGGAACCACTTATCAGAAAGTGTACCACTGTAAAAATTCAGGAACAGAAAAGGGGCGACGCAATTGAATTAATCATAGCATCCGTCAACATACTGACCTAAGGTTATTACACGTGATCAGACAAACAAGAAGTAAAAATCTAGGACAAGCAAATGGACCAAATTCAAATGCTAGCAAGAACCAATTTAAAGTTTTTTCATTCCTAATATGTCATAATGAATTTAGCTTATAATACTTCATAAAAATAATGTAAAACAAATATATTGATTAACTTGCAATTAGCAAGCTAACTAAGAAAAGGATATTCTTTGTGATGATGGAGTCAGACATTGACTGGAACCTGGTTTGCTGCAAAATGCAAAAACATAAGTCACACAATCCATTGAACAGAGTAAGTCATTATAATTAAAAACTCACAAATGTAGAACAAACTCACCATCTGCTGAAGCAGATTTTGTACCTGCAAAAGCCAAATAAAAGATTAAGCAAATGGTGGGAATTCAATTGCTACATATATGCATCAAAACTGCCTACTATATCACTTAATTTAGTAAATATCATTAGGAAACAGAAAAGTAAGGAGGAAGCCTCAAATGCAAAGCCCAAAAAGAAGATAGAACTCTCACAAGTCTATACTCATTGTATGAATATGAAATTGTTGGATTAATAATGGATAGACCCAGAACCTAGACACTTGAGCTTTTGGGTCAAGTTGAGTTTCACATGTCTGTTAAGGCCTATTTAGTTAGACTCTCCAAACTTTACGAGTTCTAACAAACTGATATCAAAACCGGTGTGGGGAGAGGCCCATGCGTGAGGAAGTGTGTTAGAATATAAAAACAAATGTCTTTAACATCTTAAACTTTTGGGCATAGTGGCAAACCATCAAAACTTATCAATATTAACTAATTGACAATCTCTTCATAATTCAGTATCAAAGGTTTGGATGCCCAATATGGTTACCATAAAATTGCATGTTCCAGAAAACTAAAAGAAAAAGACATCCTTAGAGCCATATACTCATGAACCTTAACAAGCTTAGTCGTCATCCTTATGGTCATATAGAACCAGTACAAATTAATTTAACATGAAAGGTTAATTAAAAAAGAAAGTTGTTTAGGAACTTACAAAAGCTGTCATATCAGCAGTGCTTTGTTTAGGGTCATCTGCATCATGTCCATCCTGCCAAAAACAAATGGATGAGATGCTACAGTAAAATGTCATCAATAGTATCAAAATAGTCAGTTCATATGAAAATGTTAACAGTAAGAACCCATTCTCAGTTGATAAGTGTGAAGCGGCTGTCGTTTAAAGAAAAGGCGCTAACTTATAGCCAACTGTTTCCCCCACTACCTACACTAAAGAAGACATCTCCATAGGAAATCTTTGGAAATCTCACTGACATCCTAGCAGACACTTTCAAATAGTTCTATTGACTTTAAAAAAAAAATAAAAAATTAACCTACATCTTGTCCCAAGCACTCAGTTCACATTATATAGAATGATATTATATCCAATGAGTTACAAATGCACCCTTGACTTCTCATGTACCAAAAGGCAAATGAGCTTAAATCCACCTTTGTATAAGATTCCCAAATTCACCAAAGTCACATGTGCTCTTGAAACTCCATCAAACAACAAACATATTCCAACAATCTTATATTGAAATTCCCACACAGACTATAACATGGTAACATTACTTGTTTCATGGTTTTCCAGTCCATATATGCCAAGCTTCCGCAAAGAACATCCATGATTCTGCCCTTATACATCTATCCATAATACATTAGTTGGTGAAATCTGTCTCAAAACTTTCAGGATGATAATCACATTATTTCACACCTCTGAACAAGCTAATGAGTTGGACAAAAAGCCCAAATACTCCAGCCAGAACACCATATGGTATTAGGTTCCAAAAACTAAGCACTACAAGATGGTTTTACTGCGACATAGTAACTTACAACATCAATGAATGCCAACTTTATGTTTGATAAACCAATAGTGGGGTAGCTGAAAGTTCTCCAACTCCATCACGAAAACTATAAACTGACTAGCGAAAAGTGAAGCACGGAGTTTTACATTTAAAAAAAAAAAAAAAGCAAATAATAACTGCCCCAGTCCATCACCAAGCTAAAAAATTCAGAAACATAACACCAATGCTCACTTCCCAGACCCTCCTTCCAGGAATGAACTTACTCTGCGGAATGAAATTTTAAATTAAAAAGTTCAAAAATAATAGAATTATTATAATAAAATGTGAAGAATTATTGTTTTCACTTATTTTCTCGAACTTTCCCAGCAAACAAACAGAACACTGAACGTGAAACGAAAATGACTCGCAAAACCAATATAAGCCAAAGATTCGAAAGCAGTACAATACATAAAGTTATAAAAATGGAAATATACGGCATCCAATAAGAGATCGGAGGCCATTAGCAACGCATATTCAGATAAAAGATGGTGAAATTTTCCAAACCCTAATTGGTTCAATCAATATATGAACAATATCAATGAAAATTAGACAATGCATTGGGTAGAAATTCATTGATAAAAAGAAAATTACCATGTTCGAAGTCTCTGTTGGGAAGGTTTTGGAGACTCTCGGTTGCGCGGTGCAGTCAGTGCAGAGCGGTGAAAGACTGAAAGGTGTGGTTTGGTAAATTCGGAAGAGGAGAGGGTGATGGTAAAGCCTTGTGAAGCTACACAATTACCGTTTTGTCCCTGCTTGTTTGCTGCGTGGCTTCTTGTGCTATTTTTCTCTGTTCGCGCCTATTTCATAATATTAGCATTTTGGTATTTTATTTTCTGTCGCTATTTAGACCCTCCAAATGTTTTTAATGAAATTTTATTTTCTGTCGCTTATCCAATTTTTTTTGGAAAATTACATGACCACGCCATGGCCATAGACAATTTCTATCTATATACTATCTTTTAACCCATTATTAGTTTTAAAGTATAATTGTTACAAATATTTGTAATAAACTATATGGTTTCACTCCTTTATAAGGAGGTTATTTTGATGTTCATTTAAGATCAAGTTCTAGTCAAGTGTTCATGTTATATTTTCTTTTCTCCTATCGAAAATAAAAAATCTCTATAGACTACATTATGCATTTAATAAATTTTATACGTGGTTAGCCCAAATTTTGAAATTAAATGAGATAATTAAAATAAAGTTTTCAAAGATTTAATCTCTTCTAATATTAAAAAAGTAATAATTTAACTATGTATCATGTCAGACAAATACACTAAATTGTAAACAAATTTGTTTGTTTGTTAAAAAAGAAACGTAATAGTGGATGGTTGATTTGATGGGAAGAAATACGAAATAAACTCACAAACCACACCCATTTACATTCTTAGAAAACCCCTAAATTTGCTCGATAACGTTCATTTTTTGGCACCCATTTACATACCACTCTCATTACTATTTGTATTTTTTGGTAGCATCCCATTAACATTTGTTTTGCTCGATCTCTTGCAGTCTATCCCCCCACAATTTTTTTACCATGGCTTCTTCCACCACCCTCCAACACCGATTAAAAAACGACCAACCCACCATCCCCACCAAACCCCCCTCCACCATTTTGACCAAACCCGAAACCAACAAGGCCAAGGCCAAGGCCAAGAGAGCCCTAAGGTCCCTAGTCATTGGGATTTCAATCCCATTCCTCTTGACTATGGTGACCATTTCCGTGCTTGGCTCATGCACCAAGTACCGAACCCTGTCCAAGCCATTTTGGTTCCCACCTCTTTGGCTTATCCACACGGCCTCACTATTCTCGTCATTGTGCATGGGTCTTGCCGCCTGGCTCGTGTGGGCTGAAGGCGGGTTCCATGCACAATACGACTCGTTGCTCCTATACGTTGCCCAAGTCGTGTTAGGCGTGGCTTGGGGTCCTCTTGTGCTTGTGGTTGGGGCAGCTTGGATTGGATTAGTCCTCTGTTTGGTACATTTTGGGACCCTGTATGCCTGCTACAAGTGCTTTCAAGGTGTGAATCCATTTGCCAAAGATCTTGTAAAACCATGTTTGGCTTGGGTGGCTTATCTTTCCTTTGTTAGTTGTAAGCTTGTATGTATTGGAATTTGATATATTGTAATTGGTACCACACAATTATATTCATGTTTAGGTTTTTTTTGCATTAGAGGCATGAGATGATAAATCAAACTAACAATTATCACCCCCGGAGGTGTAAATGTGATGTACCTTTTGCAGCTTGCAGCACATTGACAGATAGTTTCTTTTCGGTTATTTTTTTCTTTTTATATACTTTAGCTTTTGGTGAAAACATGTATTTGAGATTTTTTGAACATTATATTTCCATGAAATTAACAACATTGTGAATTTCCATGTTTCCAGCTAGCCAAGTTCTTGTGAACTCTTTATTTCCTTAAAAATCAATATGTTCTTGTAACTCAATTCACATTTTTTTTTTCTAACGAATAATCACATCCAATAAATTCAATGTCATTTAAAAGAATGACCCAATAGACTAAGTTCAAGAATATAAAAGAAAAACATAACCCAACAAAAACAAGTCCACAAAACTTATCTTAAGCAATTTGTGGGCACTAATATTGTAACTACAATGATAATGAACATTTACCCAAACTTCCTCCTCAAGCAATCGAATTGGAGGTTTTAACATAAAATAAACAAATGGAGAAAGAAAGTATGCCATGCTGAACTCCTCTAATTGGGTAAAGAACTCCTTTAATTAATTTGACAGTTAATATAAAAAATACACTAATGATGATATTAAGGGGATCTAGATCTAATGACGAAACTAAGGAGAGTATTGCATGGCCATCGCATTCCCATATATATATAAAGTAACTAGAGGTCTAGAGGAGATTACTGGACCAACTTGCATAATTAATTAACCATTAAGTCTAAGAAGCTTCGATTAGAAATTTATAATTTAGCTGTATAGCATAGAGAAGAGGCTAGAAAGTGAGTGAAGGCGCGTGCGTATGTACGTAGTGTTTGGTTTGCCAAACTGCCAATTGCTAGGTGCGGTCAAACTCTGTTTTTGTCTTCATTCATTCCAATTCCAATTCCAAACGGGCTTGTGTTGGCCGTTCACTTGTTTCTCACATGAAACATACATATATTTATTAGCTGTTAACTCGTAGCTCAAATTGATATTAGCTGTTAGTTAGCCTGTTAACGTCACACCCAGACACGAAAAGAGAAGCCATGTCCGCCATGTGATTTGAATAAATGCAGGGATACACGTAGAGATATATATATATATATATGTAGCTCGCGCCTTGTGAGATTTGGATTGCATGGTGTGAGGCTTAGTCATCTCACTGCAATTCGAAGCTTCTCCCTCCTCGCTTAATTTTGATAGAATTAGAGCATCCAACCCAAAATCAATTGGCAATGGGTGGAGAGGCCCAAGACTTATAAGCACATATGCTAAGCCTTAGTTTTCGGATGTGGGACATTGCTCCACATTGCTCCACATTACTCTCAACACGCCCCCGCACGTGTGGCGAGATTTTTGAGCCTTACACGTGAACAAATTGTATTGGGTGACGTGGGAGCACGTGTGGCCGTTGGGCCTTACACGCAGATAACCAAGCTCTGATACCATGATAGAATTAGAGCATCCAACCCAAAACCAATTGGCAATGGGTGGAGAGGCCCAAGACTTATAAGCACATATGCTAAGCCTTAGTTTTCCGATGTGGGACATTGCTCCACATTACTCTCAACAAATTTGTGGGTTCAACTCTTTTTAATTTTTGGTTCTATATTGCTTAAGGATGTAATTTGATTCCACTTCAACCGGTTTAAAGTTTTAAACTAAATATAATGTTATACATCTCAAATTTATATCTCAAATGATATAGTAGTGCATATGTCAATATTTTACTTGCTGTAAATTAATGAATCTAGAGTGAGTTCTGATATAGATCTATGATACACTGTTACATGCATTTAAAATCCTTAGCAACACTCTTGACTAATTAGAGTGTTCATTATTTTGAAATTGTTAATTTTTTACAAATTCACATCCAATCTAATATAGATTGGATCATAGATTTTACATTTCCATCCAATTTGATATGATATTTGAATCTAATCTGATCCTATCTAATTAATATTATATTGGATTAGATGATCGATATTTCGATCAATGAAGAATAAACGTACAAAATTGATCATCAAATCAAAGGTAATCACAAATTTTAATATAATTATATGCAAGGAATAAAATTTAGGGTTTTGAGAAAATTTTGATGAAAATTTCGACGAAAATTTCAAATTTTTTTAAATTTCGACAAAAATCAGACAGAAACGATGGAAATTGCAATTAAAATACGAAAATTTTGAATAAAACTTTACCATATGTTTATTTAACATATTATATACTAAATTGATAAAAAATATTGAAAAAAATAAATTATATGGTATGTTTCATGTGATATGTGATGAATATAATGCGCACTGGAGGCAATACTATTAAAAAAATGTTTCACTAATTAATAATTACATAATGAAATTACACGAATAAATCACCAATGTGACAACGGAAAGTAGTAAACTTACTCAAAGGGACTTGAAAATGGTCTTCGATAGTCAAATTGAGCCGAATTAAGTTAAAAAAGAACCAACCTGGTAGCAGCAGCGGCGACAACGGTTTACTTAAAATTTCAATTTCACAAATTCTCGAAATTGGAAAACTAAACATTAAAGAAATGAAGCTCCATGGTGATGAGATAAATTTCTTTTTCATAATTTATGTTTACAACTAAACGAAACACCAAAATAGCCAAATCAAATCCCAAATTTTTTTTTCTTTCCAATTATTTAAAGACTCCAAATCTTAATCAACCCTAAAAAAAAAAATTTCTCTTTTTTTTTTTCTTTCGTTTTCTTCTTCTTCCCCCGTGACTTCCAGTAGTCTTCCTCTTTTTTCTTTCCTTTTTCTTTTCTTCCCCCTTCATTTCCAGTTTTTCTTCTCCTAATCCTAGTCCCTCACTCCCTCCTCCCTTCCTAATCTCTCTCTTCCTTCTCCCTCCCCCGATCTCCTTCTCTTCCTCCTCTCCCTCCCTGGATCTCTTCTCTTCCTCCGACGACGGTGCTCTGCCTCTGCCTCCCCTCTGTCCCTTCGGTCTCTACATCGAAAATTTCGCCGAAATTTCGAGGATTTCGAAATTAATTTGGTATGGTGTTAAAATTTTCATACCCCTAAAAAATGAAATTTCGCCGAAAATTTCGAAATTTTACTCCTTGATTATATGTGAAATGGAGATTGAATACTAAAGAAATTAATGTGTTTTGTTACATTATGTATCAAACAAAAGGCAATCAAAAAATTTAAATTACGCATTATTTCTATATTTTTTCACATGCCTACAACACCAAAGAAGTATGAAAACTATTACATCAGATTTTTACATGAAAATTTATCTTCCGATCAAATTATGTTGGTTTTTTAATTTTGAGATCCTATTCAATCCGCCAAAGTCATTGAAACCGATCAAATTTAATTAGCTTGCTCCCGTTTGAGTATATTTGGATTTTGAACGCTCCTATAACTAATTGCATAACAAAGTATAATTAGAGAAAGTTTGGGTTGAATTTAGATTGAGAAACTATGATCAAGTTCATAATGAGTTTGGATTGAGCCTTATTTTTATTTATTTGAGGAATGACTAAGAATGTGGGATATTACTTATTATTGACTATTAGACAAATATCTTTTCTTTTTTCGTTAGATAAAAACTAGATGAGACCTAATTATTATTTTTTATACAGTTTTACATAATATTAGTGGATTTAGAATTTTTTTTTATTGTAAGATACTTTTATTGAAGAAAACTAAAAAGAATTACAATTAGAATGAAGCCATTGTTAAATCCATACAAGAGCTTTCCCCTCCCAACTAGTAAGATTCCCATAATGTAAAGCAAAATGGGCAAGAGCATGAGCCGCCTCATTACAATTCTAGACACATAATTATAGCTAGCCTCATAAGATTGAATCCAAACTCTTTTAGTCTCTTCCAAAAAGTGCATGTTAGGGGCTAAATCCTCCTATATCTTATGAAATCGATAAATGATAAATTGAGCATCGGACTCCATAAGGATAGAAGAAAACCCATCACTCAAGACAAACCTAATACCGTTGAAAAACACCAATATATCTTTTTGTCCGGAGGAAGCAATATGACCAAGAGGACCACAACCTCTATGTGCAAATTACGAACAATCGCACCCACACCACCCACCCTCAAAATGAGATTGAAATCATCGGACTTGAAAAGCAAATGAAAAAAGAAAAAAGAAAAACCAAAACTAACCAGAGTTCGTCTCTATTAACAATAAGTTAGAGCAAAACCTTCAACAAACCCTTTTTAAGAATAAAAAAATGGACTCGACAAATCAAAACTAAACTAAAGTTCATGAATAAACCATAAACATGCCCTCGATCAATAAAGGGACTAGACAAACTAAGATAACTAAATCACTAGTCTATGGCGGCTTAGTATTTTGGTATTTTATTTTAATTGTCATTTACAAAAAATTTTATTTTTTATTTTTTATTTTTCTCTCAACCGGCTTGATTTAGAAATATTTTCAATAATATTTAAGAAATTATACAGCAAACCCACAAAAATAGAATAAATCATTGTATAGAAATTCTTAGAAATACTGAAATAGACAGACAAATAATTATGATTTATGTGTAACTTTCTACGAAAAATAATGGCTGGATTCAAATAAAACGGAGTATCAGGTCTCAGTGTCTCACTCTCACCACTCAGTAGCTGGATCCACGAGTCAACATACTGTTCCAACCACACCGAATCTTTTCCCTACAACGTGGTGACGTGCAATAAACACGTAAAACTTATAATTTTCAGAAAATTATTAAGAAACCGAAACTTGTCGGAATACATTTCTGATTTCCCTTCTGTTTCCTATTATCGCCTTCTAATGGACTCTGGACTTTCGATGTTCTTTCTTCAGCTCCACCGACTTTTCTCAATCTCACTTCTCTAAACCCCAGACCCCGTAAAAAATACCCACAATTTTCTTCGTATTTACGGTTGTAACCCACCAACGACAGCTGCAGACTGCAAAGTGCAAACCTTTAATGAGATCTCCCAAAGCCCAATCCTAAAAACCAAACTCGAGTTCCCGACCTTCCGGATCAACTCGGGCGAGTCAGAATGCTGGAACGCTTATTTGGGCCCCGCCGAGTCCGCCAGATCCAGAGGGCGCTCCGCCACGGAACGGTGACGTTTCTCTGCCTCTTCCTAACCGTCGTCGTCCTACGTGGCACCATCGGGGCCGGGAAGTTCGGAACCCCCGAACAAGACTTAAACGAAATCCGCGAGCATTTCTACGCGCACAACCGGCGCGTGGAGCCCCACCGGGTTCTCGAAGAGGCGGTCCCGAACGACGCCGACCCGGCCCAGTCCAATAATTATGCAACCTTCGACATATCGAAAATCCTCAAAGACGAAGAAGGCGACGATGAAAAGCGGGACCCGAAACAGCCGTACAGCTTGGGTCCGAAAATCTCAGACTGGGACGAACAAAGATCCGGGTGGTTGAAAGACAACCCGGGTTTCCCGAACTTTCTCGGACCCAATAAGCCCCGGGTTTTGCTGGTTACCGGGTCGTCACCGAAACCGTGCGAGAACCCGGTCGGGGATCACTACCTGTTGAAATCGATCAAGAACAAAATCGACTACTGCCGGCTTCACGGGATCGAGATCTTCTACAACATGGCGCTTCTGGATGCTGAAATGGCCGGGTTTTGGGCGAAGCTGCCCCTGATCCGGAAACTCCTTTTGTCTCATCCGGAGGTGGAGTTTCTATGGTGGATGGACAGTGACGCCATGTTCACCGACATGGCTTTCGAAGTCCCGTGGGAACGGTACAAGGATCAAAACTTCGTAATGCATGGCTGGAACGAGATGGTGTACGATCAGAAGAACTGGATCGGGTTGAATACCGGAAGCTTCCTGTTGAGGAATTGCCAGTGGTCGCTGGACTTGCTGGACGCTTGGGCTCCGATGGGTCCGAAGGGGAAGATCCGAGACGAGGCGGGTAAGGTCCTGACCCGAGAGCTGAAGGGCCGACCCGTTTTCGAAGCCGACGACCAGTCCGCCATGGTTTATTTACTCGCCAAAGGGAGGGACACGTGGGGCGAGAAGGTTTATTTAGAAAACGCGTATTATCTTCACGGTTATTGGGGGATTCTGGTGGATCGGTATGAAGAAATGATGGAAAATTACCATCCGGGGCTTGGGGATCATCGGTGGCCGCTGGTGACCCATTTCGTCGGGTGCAAACCGTGTGGGAAGTTCGGGGATTACCCGGTCGAACGGTGCCTGAAGCAGATGGATCGGGCTTACAATTTTGGGGATAATCAGGTGTTGCAGATGTACGGGTTCACGCATAAGTCGCTGGGGAGTAGGAGAGTGAAGAGGGTTAGGAATGAGACTAGCAACCCCCTTGAAGTCAAGGATGAGCTTGGGCTGCTTCATCCTGCTTTCAAAGCTCTCAAGCCATCGTCATCATCTTCATGATCGATTTTCTTCATGTCTTTTTTTGCTTAATTAATTTATTTAAGTTAATAATAATACGTGCCCATTTTTAGCTTTCTTTCTATTTGTAATTCACATGATGATGTTGTTGTTGTTGTACTATCCTTTTGTGTTAGAAATAACTTCAAACTTCAACTTAATATTGTATTGATTCTTGGCTTCAGAAAAGGTTGTATAGACTATATAGTAGCTCCTTATACTTTAGAATCATGTTTCTTTGTTGGTTTTTTTTTTTTTTGGCCACTATGTTTCTTTGTTGGTTGAATTCACGAGATGGAACCAATTGTTTTGTACTCTCTTCTTTGAGTAACTGAGTTTTGAGTGGACTCAAGATTAAGCTATATGCCTATATCACAAGGTTCAAAATTCTAAACAAAAGTTGAAAAGACTTTCTTTAAATATCAGCAAGGGAAGTACTATACAAATATTGCGTGTGATACACATGTTTTTTTTTTTTTGTTTATTCACATCATTATCTACAAGATACACTTTTTTTCATTTTGCCCCCTGAAACTTAAATGCTCTCAGTTTGCCACCTGAACTTCACACAGTTATTACAAAAGACCCTATTCCGTTAACTCTGTCAATTTTTCCGTTAAAATAGCTGACGTGGCATCTATATGACATGAATGAGACCCTTTTTCTAGTTATGTAAGACCCATGTAGACAAAAAAAATTATAAAAAATTGACATGAATCTTATTATTTTTTAGTTTAAAAATTATTTTTTATTATTTTTTTTGTTCAAATGGATCTTACATAACTAAAAATTGCCATATAGGTGCCACAACAGCTATTTTAACGGAAAAATTGACAGAGTTAACGGCATATGGTCTTTTGCAACAACTGTGTGAAGTTCATGTGGCAAATTGAGAGTATTTAAGTTTCAGGGGGCAAAATAAAAAAAAGTGTATCTTACAGGAGGCAATGGTGTGAATAAGCCTTTTTTTTTTGCCAGGTGATACGCATATGTTTTTTTTTTTGGTCAAAATGTGATACACCTATGTTTAACCATTGAATATTGATAGAATTTTACACCATTAAATCTTGATGTACATAGGGTGATTATACCATAGATTATCTTACCAACAACAATTTTATGATGTGGAACTCAATGTTACTTTCATGCAAGTATAAAGACATTCACATAATCCAACAATATTGAGTCATATATGAATGAACATGAAATTTGTTTCTATGTTTGGTAAGGCACTCGAGAACGCCATGATATGTTTTCTTAGTATTTACTATCCAGTATCCACAAAACAATAGGTCTTGGTTTCCATTCCAATTTTCTTGTTTATTGGACGGAAATTTATTTATAGTAAATCGTAATGAGAATTATACATTTACACTAATGATTTTAATAAAAAAAATTCGTTGATATCCTTCTATAATCATCTCTATTTCTAATGTTTCCAACTTTCCATATATAGTAATTAATTGCTGCATTTTATGTACATGGGCTGGCATTCCTGGCTCGGCCCGATACAATGTAGCTAATTTAGTGGTGGTGGGTCCAACCCATGGATAGCCCCACTGACAAAAGAAGAAGCTCCCAAAAGGCCAAAAGCAAAAGGCGACTCTGTTAAATGTGGGCCAACCAAAAGCTAAAGTAAAGACTAAAGAGCTACAGTTTGGACTGCCAGTGAAACTATGCCTAAACCCAAGCAAGGAACCATTATGGGCCCCACAAATAGATCAACGCCTACAAATCCACCACGTCAGCAAACATACCCAAGCTCTGGTGTAAGCGAATAGATACAAGAAGAGGAAGAGCTAGCTCAGCAGCACGTCAGCACGTGCTTCCCAGAAGAAGCGAGTGAAGTCGCTCAATAGTTCACTGAACCATTAAATGCTTAAAACACAACACACTCAAGAAACAAACTAGCTGCCTACGCACACTATAAAAGCCCAAAGCTATTTTCCTTGGCGGCTATCAATTTTTTTTTCCAAAACCTTCAGCTTCTAAACAGAAACCCTAGTTTTCTCAGAGCATTGAATTTGAATAATTTCGGTGGTTTTTTTAAAATAAATTAATAAGTAAATTATTGGGATTGAGGTTGGAGAAGACGATAATGGAGGCCTCCATAGAGAAAAAGGCGCACAAACAGCAAGAGTTTGCTTTGGCCTCCTTCTCAGAGCTCGCTTCGTCGTCTTCTTCTTCTTCTTCTTTTGCTTCGTCGCCGGCGGTTGCTCAGTTTAGCTCTGAAAATGGTGTTGCAGAGATTCGATTTCGTGACGAGTCTGAATCCGCTGCTGCTGTCAATGTCGATCTTCAACCTGCTCAGGTTTGCTTCTCATACTTGGAGTTTTGGTACTTGGTTTTTTTTGTTTGGTTGGTTACTTAGGAAGTAAAGAAAAAGAAAAGAAAAGAAAACGAACATTTAAGCATTGCAAGTGAGGAAAATATTTGATTTCGTTGTTCGTTTGGCTGCTGAGAAAGTGAAGGAAAAGCGAGGATTATGTAAGTGAATAAATTAGTTGATCGAAGCGAACAATTACTGTGTGTGTGTGGTTTTAAGATTCAGTTATACATAAATATATTTTGATTCTCTTCAGAAAAATTTATCAGTGACTAAATGAACGGCAATGCACACATTCTTCGAATGCTCGGTTCAATTATTAATTTCTTGGAGAATGCTTTATAAAATTATGAAACTTAAGGGATGCAATATGATTTGAGTGTGTGTTTTTGTGTTCCTCAGCTATTCAAGTTAGGGCCCATGCAGTCAGTTTGTATATCCGAAGGTTCTGTTACCGGAAAAGAGGAGGTAATTGAAATAATGTATTGTATATTCTTTTCCATTTTGAAGATTTTACTTGGCAAACTGCGATGGTTCCAATATATATTTATTTCTTTAGTGAATTTTCAGTTTTGCATGTCGATTGGTATTTTCGTGTACAGCATAGTTGTACGATTTATTAGAGTGCTGCCAGATGTTTGTTTCTCATAACATTATTCCTTTTGAACCAGAAATTGTATTCAAGGGGAGTCACTATCCATTTTAAAAATGAGGAGGAGAGCGGAGCCTTCCATAATGCATTTGAGCTGTGGAAGAAGGACCTTGTTGTTCAAGGTGCTGTTTCCAAAGTTTACTTATGAGTGTTTTAATATATTACTTTAGTATATGGTTGGATTGACCAAAGAAATAATAGATAAGTAGTCAATGAAGTTGCTTAACTGTAATTATTCTGTTGTAATTTGGTTCAAATTTGTCTTGCTCCTTGAAGTTTTATTTTAGTCCAGTGTTACATGCCTGTCAATTACTCCTCCTTTGTTTACTCTTCCAGGAAAACGTTTACCAAATGGAGAATTATCATCTTCCAAAAGCAAGTTCGATGATAAAATAGAGTCATCTTCTGCTAAAATGTATTTCCATTACTATGGACAATTGCTACATCAACAAAACATGCTACAAGATTATGTTAGGACAGGTTAGTTCACTGAGCTGTAATTTTCTTGCTCATTTTAATCTTATGTTCCCTTTAATTTGTAGTTGGGAAGTTTTTTTAATTCTGAATTTTTACCAAACTTTTATTAGTTTGCAGTAAAAAATTGATTGAGTTACTTGCTCTTACGGGTGTGTATGGTTAGGCAGATTGGGTTTAATATGCAAGTCGTTTAGTGAATATGTTAATGAGGTATGGCCATCTTTTTTCAGGAACCTATTATGCTGCAGTAATTGAAAACCGTGCAGATTTTATTGGTCGTGTGGTGGTTGATGTTGGTGCCGGTAGTGGTATATTGTCATTATTTGCTGCTCAGGTACGATTTGCTCTTTGATCGATTAAGTTCGTAAACTGTGTATAATAATCTTGCAAATTTGGTTCAGGCATACTTCCTTTCTTTCTTTCTTTTTTATTTTTAAAAAATTAATAATGATCTTCCATCTTTTCTACCCCCATATAGGCTGGTGCTAAACATGTTTATGCTGTGGAAGCATCTGAAATGGCAGAATATGCACGCAAACTAATTTCTGGGAACCCTGCCCTGGGTCAAAGGATAACAGTGAGACATTTGATGTGATTTGTAACTTTCTATGTTCGTATTGCTCATTATCTTATTCTCTTTCCTGACACTGTGACCTATACATAGGTAATCAAAGGTAAAATTGAGGAGGTTGAGTTGCCGGAGAAAGCAGATATTCTTATCTCGGAGCCAATGGGTAAGCCATTTAAGAGGATGTCCACCCCCTCCTTGATGTTAAATGCATACTCCTTCACCTCTGCAATCACTCTATTTCCCTAACATCAGTTCTTATGCTAATAAGCTTCTGCCATGGTTCAACATTTTATTTTCCAAGGGGTGTGTTGTGATCAGAAAATTGGAAACTTTAAGATCAGAATAACATGTTGAAAGCTCCATGTTTTTTTGGGTTGTTGAAGTAAATCTAATATAAAGTTTTCTTTGGCATGGCTTTAGGCACCTTGTTAATCAATGAAAGAATGCTGGAGACCTATGTGATTGCAAGAGATCGGTTTCTTCAGCCAAATGGAAAAATGTTCCCTACAATTGGAAGGTAATATGTTTTAGCAGAGTTTATTCACCACTCAACAGGACACACGTCATAAGGGGGGATATCCAGGCTACTGATATTGATAGTTTTAACCTTGCTTTTACACTGAAACCGCTTTATTAATTTGTTTATTTACATACACAAACTTATGTTGCCTGGTCATGTTATTTTACCCTTGGGTGGTTGGGTTATGCAACAATTCTTTTATTTCATTTGCTTGTGGTCCTAGTGTTTGTGCATTCAAATTTAGTATATATTTTATACATCACTTACTTTTTTCACCTATAAAAAAAATGGTTATCTCTATTGCTTTTTCTCATCTATTCAAGTTGATTACATCTGTAGGATACACATGGCACCTTTCAGTGATGAATATTTATTTGTTGAAATTGCAAATAAGGTGCGTATGTCTTCATAATGTCCCGTCTATTTCTATAAGGCAATGACATTATAGATAAATATGCAGGAATTTTTTAACCTGCCAGCTGCGTACAATGCAGCTAATCTAAAAGTTCTATTAGATTTTTGTTTTAGTGTAATCTGCTTCCCACCTTTTTCCCTAGAAGAAAATGTATATTAATGTTCTTGTTTGCTATATATACAGGCCCTCTTCTGGCAGCAACAAAATTATTATGGTGTTGATTTGACACCCTTGTATGGATCTGCATTTGGGGGCTATTTTTCACAGGTATGTGCACATTTCTAAAAATTTTTGTAATTTAGTAATTGTATTTTGTTGAACAAGCTTATATTGTCTTCAACGGATAGTATGTGCGTTGTGAATGGTTCTTGGAGCTTGCTCTGGTTTTGTAACCATCATTGGCATGATTAGAGTAAAAACTTGAGTACATTCCATGATTTTAGATTTTTGAAGAAAAGAGGAACTAATGATGTACATTCTGCCTCCTTTGTTTTCTGAGCGAAAACATAATGAACTCTATGGGACAAACCAAATCAAATTTGACGTCACCTTGTGCATCTCCCATTCTTCCTGATCTGCTTAACTCCTGCCATACTCTTCAGTATTCAGGGTCTACATACCCTCTACGGCTCTACTTTAAGATTTTGGTACCCCTCATTCCATACTAGATTGTTATGATTTTGTAAGATGTCGAACTACTACTTTGTGGCCTTTTAGCTAAAAAATTAAAAATAAAATGTTTTCTGTTCTTATCAGTTTATATCTGTTAAAAAAAAAAAAGAGGCTTCTCTCTTAAATGAAAAAATAAAAATAAAATTGGACATATGGTATTGAGATTTGTCTTTTCTATTGATTTGCATTTCTAAACCCCTTAGTTTTCTATGGGCTGAAGTGCCGTGGTGAGTGATAAACACTCACAGGTTCTAGATTTTTTTGTGCTTAACATTTCATTGACTGTTATGGATCTTCTCACTTTTTTTGGCTGCTACAAGTTGGTGATGTGCATATTTATCCTGCTTTATTCTTCATACAGCCAGTGGTAGATGCTTTTGATCCAAGATTATTGGTGGCTCCTTCAATGTCCCACATGATAGACTTCACCAAAATTAGTGAAGAGGACTTGTATGAAATTGACATACCATTACGATTTATAGCTGCTGTAGGTACTAGAGTGCATGGGTTAGCATGCTGGTTCGATGTGTTGTTTGATGGGAGGTAATCATCTGACTTAATCAATAATGCATTCTTTGCATTTGCAGTGGGCTTGATTTCTTTACCATGCAAATTTGTGGGTCTATAACTGCTTTTGAACTGCTTATTGACAGTACTGTACAAAGGTGGCTTACCACTGCGCCTGGTGCACCAACAACCCACTGGTACCAACTGCGTTGCGTTCTCTCTCAGCCAATTTATGTGATGGCAGGACAAGAGATAACTGGCCGACTCCACATGATTGCCCACAATGCTCAAAGTTACACAATAAATCTTACTTTGTCAGGTCAGTTTTGTCTACTTGTTTTTAATGTTGTGGATTGCTTTGCTGGTTTACGAACAAATTATGTTTCACTCTCCAGCTAAAATGTGGGGCCCTGGTGCTGAACAAGGAGGTATACTTCAGACATCATCATGTAAACTTGATCTCAAAGAGCCCTACTATAGAATGTCCCAGCCCCAAGCCTATGCAGTAGCCCAAGATCAACTACCACATCAGCAAATACAGACTCAGGTATGGGCTACTATTGTAATCTGGACTCTTTCTGATTTATTTCAATTAATGTTTCTTTGGTTAAGGCATAATGGTTTAATTAAATTAATCAGGATCTCTAGGAGCAAAAAACGTAAAAATGTATGCATACCAGGTTTTGTCCTGCATTTGTTTACATTTTTCTTGCCATTGTTGCGACTGCCAGAATATACTGACTCGGTTCATGTTGTTACAGGATATAACCATTCACTCCCAGGATTTAGAAGATGAAGAATTTATTCCACAACTATCACCAAGTTCAGGCGCAAAGATCTCACTGGCAGAATATACCAAATCCAGGGTTCTTTGACGACAATTTATTTAAAGGGCATATCTGTTTGTAACATAGAACTGATTTATTTCTAGGAAGTGGTAGGGATCTGCGTTAGTCCGCCACTTCCCGGTTCCTTAGTCTCTCCCTCCTTTCCGCTTTAGGGTTTACCCCTGTATATTAGACAAATCATTTGAGTGCTTGTGCAGCAGATTTGTGCAATTTTATCTTTGGTTCAACAAAATTATCAAATAAAACTTGGTATGCCACAAAAATATTTTCTAGGTGTAGGTATGGTTCAGCAGAAGATAGGACTAAGCAAGGGCTGCAATACGCTACCCCGCTTGATTATGTCGAAGGTAATCTTTGAAATTCAAAGACGACCCTAATGGCTCCAACTGTTTAGTGCTTGCACCCAAATTAAAGTCATCTTCAGTTTATATTTTGCCAATGAGGTCAGGGCATTGATCTTATAAAGCCCATGTGATTTTGCGACGGTAACATCAGGTGAAATTATAACAGGCGAATTCGTATAGATTTGCAACACCTCATCAACATGCTATGTGGATGATGGTTTTGTGTGGAAGTTACGGCTTAAAAATTAGGGTTAATTACAACACCTTTGAAGTTTGTGGTGATTTACAACTTGCACCAGTACTCAAGGTCTTAATTTTAATATAATTTAGCACTGTCATTTGTCGAACTGTCGGATTAGAAATTAAATGTTGCAAGTTGGAATAAACCTAAATCTCAGGGCGTAATTTACTCTAAAAATTAAGATATGACAGCTCGCATGGAGTCCACCCTAAATTCAAGCAGCCCAAAATTAAGCTACGGTTACGTAAAACAAATCACTGCAAAGGACATCGAATGACCCTCTTCCACATCCTGTGCACAAAGTAAAAAAGAACGTAATTCTCCAATTGGGAGATTCACTCTGTGAATTTGCATTCTCCTTTCCAAACAGTTTGGCAAAGACCAAAGATACTACATTCAATATAAACAATAACGTAGATTATTGGTTGTAATTTTCGTCAAAATCTCCAACTGATGCTGTACAAGTACAAATGATGCGCTATGCATATACTGTACAAAGCCACTTGTGCTGCTCAACCCAAAAATTAAAGTTCAAGTCCATCTTCTAAACTCAGTTGTGACAGGAATGGATTGGAGTAATATGGTACCGGAATCCTATACCGAGAACAAATCAACTCGATGTGAACAATTGTTTTTCAAGTTATCCTGGGAACCTCTTTCAGCTCTTACACTTGAATCTCAACCTTTTCAGCTACCGCTGGAGATTGTTGAATATCAACCACATTATAACAGCGGCTGCAAAGTGTGGGGTGCTCTGGAAAGGAACCAACTTTAGGCGAATAATTCCAGCATCTTTCACACTTTGAGCCCTCGGCGCTAGACACACCAATCCAGACTCTACAACTTTCGTCGATGAGACACTCTCCTTTATGTCGTAAACCTGCATTCTCCATATCCTCCTGGGATGGAAGAACCTCTGCCTGCAAGTAAACAAATGAAAATAGCACCAATTTATTTTTGTTTTTCCCAAGTTGGAGAAACTAATTGCAGTTACATAGCTTGTTTCTGGTGTCAAAGTTGTCATTGTTCACTTTTTGTTTTTGTTCACCAGAGAAAGAAATTTCTTTGATCCCAGTCAATTGAAATCCAAGTATGATAAGTGGTCGCTACACTAGCCTATTTGGTAGCCATACCTCTTCACTAAGAGAAGGTTTCAAGTTCAAATCTCCCTATTAAATTACATAACCGATAAAAAAAATAAAAATCAAAGTTCTAATAATGATTAGTTGAAATAAATAAAATCATGAGACAGAAGTTATAGAACAGTTGCTCAGCAAAACACGTGATTGTGTTCTGGATCATCAGTAGATAAAACAATCCATTGTAAGCATTGAACATATATATTGACATGGTCGACTTGAATAAAAGTCAGTATCAAGTGATTAGGAATTTGAGCTTACCTGAGATGTTATGAATATGCGATGCAATGTGTCTGCATCATTGTTGGCTGCAGACATTTCAACTAATCGAGAGGCCAGACTGGAATCTTCTGTATAGAGGTAGACCTTGGCATCTAAGCTAGAGCCAATTAACTTTTCCGTACGAGCAGCCTCCAGGACTCTATTCACCTCAGTTCTCAGCTGTGGTCAAAAGTGGGTAAACATTAGAAACAAATAAAATATATTGAGACGGATATCAATCTTACATATTTTCCAATGTTCTAAGAGCCTTCTTGCAAGACTACTATTATACACGACTTCTAACATAAGTAACTTAGATTTATCTGCATTATTTCACAGGTAAACCCATGCTGATCAATAAAATATTGCCAAGAAAGGAAAAAAACAAAGATAAAAACAAAAACAAATCATCAAATCAATTTTGAAATTAGATACCAAAATTACAGTTATTTTCAGGCTACACAATCTCTGGCACATGGAAATGCCAAACACCTTCAATTGTCTTTTCCCAGCTACAAAACATCTAAAGTTATCCTCCAAAAACTTGCAAGAAGATAAATATATTGAAACTAGCTGTCTCACTTTTTATCTGAATTTTCACAAAATATTTTTTGACTAGAGGAGAAAAAATAGATAGTGAGATTCAAGAGCATCAAGTTTATGATATCAATTACATTTTGGGAACAAACCAATAAGAATTATAGTTTGAAATTTCCCCCCAAACAACTGAGTTGTAATAAAACAAGGACATGCATTTTACTACAAAAACCTTCCATCAGGCTAGTATGTAACCATTAAATGGAATAGTGATTACCTCAAGAATCTTTGCCCAGAAATCAGTTTCCTCTTTAGGAAGAGAGAGCCATGTTTTGTTCAAAGCTGGCCATCTTGATTCAAAAATAAATTCAGCAGCAGCGCCATCTTCGTCAGTGTACTTGAATGGAAGGTTTTGCCATACATCCTCAGCCAAATGGGGCAATATTGGAGCAATCACTCTAACAATAGAATGGAGAAGTGCTGCAAGAACTGTTTGACAACTTCTCCTAGTAAAACTTGTTGTGCCCCTGAAAAAGATAAACTAAGCTTTATCACTACCTGTGGGACTCAAATACAAAATAGATGCCAAGATTTGAAGTTTAGAGATGAAGCCTGATGATCAATGATAAATCCAAGAAGTTCAATATGAACACTTCAACCTCAAAGGGGGGATGAACCTGACCTTTACAATATAACTTGTCAAATCATGTGCATTGTGCATCACAGTCCCACTAGAGAGTAAGAATGATATGTTCTCATGGAACCTTCAAAGTCATGGTAACACATCTATTCTTTCAAATTAAATCCATTCAATTTATATACTCCACCATGTTGGCCAAATATATTCACACAATGCAAATACGAAAAATTTAACTTCCCACCCCTCCAGTTTCTACTATATAAAATTATGATTTTGAGGCTCTAATTTCAATGGCAGTTGTTGAAAGCAAATTTGTGCAATGAATAAGCCACATGGAATTCAAACAAGAAAAATGAAAATTTCTGACTTGAAAAGTTCATTAGTTCTGTAAAATCTATACATCCAGAAGACTTTATCATTCTTGCAAAACAGCATATTTACATAAAATTTCAAGAGATAACTGAGCTATGTCTAACTAAAGAGCAATGGATACTAATAGCTGAGAACCAGTCAAAACTGTGATGCCTAATCAGGCAAGTAAGCGAGAATCGCATGACATGAGCAAGTGTGCAGAAATGAAAACTTGCATTGAAAAACATACGTCCAAGGTGATAGAATGAGGTCACAAGAATTATGCACTTGCTTAGAAACTTGTAGATAGAGCAGAGGAAGAATTACCCAACGTAAAGGCGATCTTTGGCAACATCAAAATAGAAATTTGATAGGTCAACAATGACAAAACGTTGTATGATCTGAAAAAAATGAGAAGAAAAGTAGTTAAATTGTTGCATGGAAAAGTTTTCCAGCTAAATTAAGGGCTAAGTGAAAACAGGATCAGGCTTTAGGAGCAACAAACTTTGAGAAATTAACAATTGCCATGCTTTACTAAGGGGGTTTCCAATGTCTCAGATTGTCAACTCAGTATGAAATCAAGAATGACAATTATTTTCTGCTTTCTTTTCTGTTTTTATTTCTTTTAAAGGTGATGAACCCCGCCATACATTTATGCTCTTTTCTTCAACATATTTGGTTTACAGATCAAATGAACAGGCTTCTGGTCTGTTATTTGATGCGATGGCATTTGTATGTCCTATAAATTGGCACAATAAATTCTATTGTAAACTTACAAAAATAATTTCTGTAGCATAATTAAACCACAAATATAAATTGAAGTGCATGTTTATGCTCCCTCCATTTATGGCATTAAATTCTTAGTTTTTGGAAAACTGTATGTACAAATAAACTCAACAAAAATTGAGAGTTATCCTCTCTTTCAACTCCCAATTTCCAGAGAAAGAAAAGCATCTAAAGCTGATTGGTCTGTAACCATACATCTATAGGAGCCATCAGTAAACAAAGCTTTTATAGTGCTATGATTGCAATCAATTGAGCATAAACTTTAAAAAGATTAAGACAGAAACTTAACTAAATAAAATCAGCAAGACTAAGAAAAAGTTTACCTGAAATATCTTAAAGAACTGGTAGTTTTCATAGCACTCTGTACTGTTCTTTACAAAATTTTCAAGCTGAAAGAGTGCATGCTGATCAATCATGGGAAGATCGTGGTATGAAATGGAGTTATCAGCCTGCCAACAGGATGCAGTTATATAAGTAAAACAAAAAACTGAGAGACCAAACTGCATGAAACAGAATTGTAACTTGAACTAAAATTTAAGCAAGAAACACTTCTTTAAAAAACTAGACAAAATAACCTAAATATAGTGTGCAATATATTTTGTGCCTGCACAAAATTGTATATACAGCAACAAATAATGCAAAATAGGAAAATTAAACAGATCAGTTATATATATATAGAGATATATATGCAAGAAAGGAGAGAGAGGGGGGGAAGGGGAAGGAACAATCATAATATTTGCATGAAATATATTTATACAGAAAGAGGCAGTGAATGTTAAACATACATGCCAATCATGCAGATTTCCCAAAAGGTATCTCAATGTTCCTCGCAGCTTCCTATATATATCTGACATCTGACGGATAACTTGAGGGCCGATGGTTACATCACCTGTATAATCTACGCTAGAAACCCAGAGACGCAGAACATCAGCTCCATATCCATCCTGCCAGCAGAGAAACAAGACTTAAGAATCCAGATGCTATTGAAGCTTGGTTCAGGTAGTAAATGGGTAAATTTGAATTCACTTTACACCAATGACTTACCCTTTGGTTCTTCCCTCCTTCAATCACAGTTTTTGGGTCTACAACGTTACCCAAAGATTTGCTCATTTTTAAACCTTTCTCATCCAATACAAATCCATGTGTTATAACACTGGAATATGGAGCCTTTCCTGTATCAAAGAATAGTGACAAATCCATGTAGTGTTTCACTGATCCAAACAATGTAGTCTTTCCGCATAACATTATATATGAATGTGTCCAGATGCTCATTACCTTTTGTAGCAACACTTGTTAACAAAGAACTTTGGAACCAACCACGATGCTGATCCATGCCTTCAAGGTATAAGTCTGCAGGAAGACCAAGGCTACTTCTTTTTTCCAACACTCCAGCCCAAGAAGAGCCTGAAATAGAATGTAACCACTTAAATCCATGTAAGGCAACATATGAGATTAAATCGTGGAATCAAATTGCAGTTACAGAATCGAAAAGCCAGATGCTGTTATGAACACGCACAAAAGTAGAATAATATTTTAGGATTCAACAAAAAATATGGCAAGTGAAAAGACAAAAGTCAATTATGTTTTGCCATAGCAAGGCAATTATACAACAGAGTTGACAATATACACATTAAGTGATGCAAAATAAGACATTTCAAGACTGCCCTTTTGTGAGGATTATATAATCGTCAATAATGGAGTTATCTAAAATATTCGTATTATTATCAAGCAACAGAGGATCTGAAAAGACTTCTTATATAGCAGTGCAAGCTATAGCTGACAAAGTTTAAACAACTTTGATACTATAATATTAATACCTGAATCAAACCACACATCCATTGTGTCAGTCCCCTTTTCATATTCAGATGCTTTATCACGATATTTATCAGGGAGAAGATCCTCTACCTTCATGTACCACCATGCATCACTACCCTTGTCGGATATTATTGCTGCCAAAATATATCATTGGAAGAATAAATTTTAATATATCAAATAAACCATTCATCTGTCCAACATTTTAAGAGTAGGATAATCGATTATGTGGTCTTTGAATATATAGATATTGCTCAATGGATCTATCTACTTATAAGTACCAAACGCACACAAACACACACCAGTGTGTGCACACACAGACAGACATGCATGTGTACATTATATACATACTAGCAGAAGTGGGGAAGAAAAAGTAAATCCTCATATGCAGGCAGATATATCATCAACTGATGCTCGAACTTAAAGCAAATTTTAACTTATTCAAGATCTTATTTAGACTATAGTGCCCTAGGAAACAATTACATAGGAAAAGGATGAAGTGTATATCTAAATGGCTCTTACACTTGATATGATCAATAGTCTCTTCATTCATTAGAGGTTCCTTTGATTGCACATGATAAAAGACCGGAATTGGAACACCCCATGTCCTCTGCCGCGATATACACCAATCAGAGCGACTAGAAGTCATTGCAGAAATTCTGTTTTGTCCCTGAACAAACAATGGTCATAAAGGCTACTGTAAATCCAAGCATATAACTGATAATTAATTCTAAGAGTGCAAAATACGAATATTTAAAACTCCTAGGAAGACATAATCTATGTGCTTCACAATCCCAAGCACATTGTCCATCATGGCAGGTAGAACTGGACAGCATAGTAAGTTTAATGGGGACAAATTGGGTTACTTGTCCCAAAACTAAGGAAAATATTTATTGTTTTTAGTAGAAGTCAAGGAAATGGCAGTTGAAGACATTATCACAATGGTATGATTTATTCCATAGAATCAGTACTAAGAAACACTGCAAAAACTAGGATTCAAATTATGCTATATGATGAAGCATTATTAGATACCAAAAAAAAAACTTGCAAAGGATTCAGCAAAAATCACATAAATTGTCTGAAATTAGGGAATGAGTGAGAAAACATGAATTAAAATTAGCACATGGCATATTTTATTATTGGAAGAGATAACTAATATGACCCTTATAAATCATAGAATAAAAAATTAATACAAGAATAGTCCATAATGTAGTCCAGAACCAATACCTTAGGTGGAATCCATTTTACACGACCGATTGCATCCATAACAGCATCGCGAAACCCTTCGACTGATGCAAACCATTGCTCAGTTGCCCTAAATATAGTAGGCTTTTTTGTTCTCCAATCATATGGATACTTATGCTCTGCGCAAGAGAAGGAAGAGTTTTTTCACTGAGACAGCTTACTATAACCCAAAGAAAAAACGAAGAAGAATGTTCCCTGATTATCCGTTCAAGGGGAGGGGAAAAAAACTTACGGTAGGATTCTTCCATGATAATTGACAAATGTTCATCCAAGTATTTCACAACAGCAATATTACCATCAGCAAGTACATCAAGCCCATAAAACTTTCCAGCCTCTTCAGTGAACTTTCCATCATCATCTACAGGTGAAATAAGAGGAAGTCCATACTTCAGGCCAGTGACATAATCCTCCTGACCATGTCCAGGAGCTGTATGCACCAGTCCTGTTCCTGACTCCGTTGTAATATAATCTCCTCCAATGACAACTGGACATTCCCCATTAAATATCGGATGGATATACCTGAAATCAAAATTGGAAACTGTACCTTAGTGGATAGTTTTCATTTTAATCTTTTTTGAAATAAAAAGGAGAAATTTATATGTTGAATAAATACAAGCATTCCTTGCTCATAGGTTTCCTTTTAAATATGTAACCTGCAGTTTTCAAGATCTGAACCTGACACCCTTTGCCTAACAACAAGCTTCATGCCCCACTTTGCTTCTAAAGTTGGCACAAGATCTGAAGCTACAATAAGGAAAGGCTTTTTTTCTTCCTTCAGAAAATTTCCAGGCCTCTGTTTTTTATTTCCAGCAGATAAAGAAACATCTTCTGAGAGTGACTGTACTTCAACAATGGCATATATAAGCTTGGAATTCACTGCAACCGCTGTGAATATGATACAGAAAGAAGTATTACTTAAATCATCAAGGAAGCTGTTTGTATCATCAAATGTGAACATTTTAAGCTATGGTGAAGCAGTGGCCTCAAAGAATAAGGAAAATTAGAAGGATAGATATATTTTCAGAACGATGAGCATGCTTAAATCAAATAAAAGAACAAGGTTTGAGTTAATTATGTAGCAGGTAAAATTTATATATGAGAAGATATTAAATGTTTTCTTCATCATTAGGTTATTTTTAGTAAGTTCATCCAATCTTCCAAATCAAGCTAAAGAGCACTATGCTCATAGATCTGATAGAGAGCTTTCTCAGAGTCATCAACTAATTCTCAACTACAAACAGTTAACTCTGTTCCCACCCACAACAGCATAAAGAGAATACATTAAGAACAAAGATGACTGATTAACAATGACTCAAAATGATGAGCTACTGAGCTTCTCAGTTCCCACTCTGTGGGTAAGTCACTGCTCATATCAATCTTCCAAAAAAAAGCAATGACTCAAAATCAAGAAGTTACCATAGCAAAATGTCTAGGCCAAAGCAAATTTAACAACGAGCATAACTAAAGGAAGCTTCATAAAACAGCTTATTTGTAGAGATGGATATAAACACATCAGGAAGAACTTTTTACTTAGCTAACTGCCTCATTCACACACAATGTTATACCACAGTTGTGGTACTTTGCTGATGAGTTTAAACTTTTAACCAGTCATAGAACTGTGTTTTAGTATGCTTTTAATTATCACCATGATATTCATGTATATGAAAAAGGAACCACTGTACTGAGTAAAAACAGTACAAAAGCACTAAAGTACACCCTGCTATCAATCTTTTAGCAATTTGGCAAAAGCAACAAAGAAAATCTCACCAGCATTGGCTGGAACAGTCCAGGGAGTAGTTGTCCAAATGGCCAAGCACAAATCTGGGAAAAAGTCATTTAATAAGCCACCTGAAGTCGGAGATGCACTAACTAATTTGAAAACGGCATATATGCTTCTTGAAACATGACCCTCCGGATACTGCATGTATAATTTTCAGTAAAGTAAATAAGAACCATGCTAATAGAAGGTAGGAAAGAAAAATGAGATATAGGTTTGAGCTTACTATTACAAGATTTTAGTTATAAAGTGACATTTTTACATAGGGTGGAAATAAAATTATGGAAGTAAAAAATGGACATATGCTTCTATTTACAGATCTATAATATTAATTTACTGAAAAATATTGAAACACATTTGAACTTTTCCTTTGGATAAATAAAACACATTCAAATGACTACTAAATACTTGGAGAAAGTGCTTTCTTGAGGACAACAAAGTTGCAATAAGATGAGCATGCTAGAGCATAATCCAAGCTTGACCAGAATTCAGAACTATTCAGAAGCTCCTCAATGTCACAAACTAGTCCCATACTTTACACATGTTATAGCTATAACATTTTCTAAATTAGGTTAAGTAGAAGACAACGCACATCTTGAAAAGTAGATTTACCTCCAACTCAGCCTCTGCCAGAGCAGTTCGTGATGAGGGACTCCAGTGAACTGGTTTCCTGCCTCTGTAGATAAAACCTTGAATGACCATCTGGCCAAAAACTTCTATCTAGAAGATGATACAACACCAAATGAGACAATTGCATACTGACTCAACCACATACATGATCAACATCCTTAACCAGAAACATGAGCAGGTATATGACTCTTTTCATTTATTTAATTTCTCTTTTTAGTGTTTGCTTAGCAAAAATGAATCCTATCGGCAAACCATTAATAGACAATTAGACATCTTCTCAATGTATGGTACAGTATAGAATTGTCGACCATCTGATAGAAGTAACATTCAATTTAAAAGTTGTCTACAAAGTAGCATGAGAAAAATTGTAACTACCTGAGCAGCTTCATAGTCTGGATCAAGAGTTAGGTAGGGATTACTCCAGTCTGCCCACACTCCATAACGCTGCAAACAGATGTCATATTAATGTTCAAGAATATCCCAAATAGAGGATTCCAATCTGTTTAAAACTTAATTATTCTTCTTTTCTTTTCTTTTTTTCATAATGAAGAAAAATCAACATCCTGACAATATAAATAAATTACAAATTATACCTAAATGGTCAAAAATTCATCTGGTAAAGATCATGCTGACATAATAGTATGGAAGCAAGAAACAAACAATTAACGTGAGAGACAATAAAGGGAATTTACCTTAAAGGATTCCATCTGAGTTTTAACTGTTTGCTTGGCAAATTTAGCTGCCTTTGCTCTCAACTTGATTGGTGTAAGATCCTTTCGAGCAGCTTGATCAAGTGATTGCAGAACTGAAATAATTCAAATGATGCCGAAGTTAATCTCCACATTCACCCAAAATAGAAATTAAACCTACTCGTCCTAAATTTGATCTCTATAAACTAAGGCTATATAAGATGAGATTGTATAGAATACTGGGATTTACATGAATTTCATATTCTGTAAAGTCAAAATTTGGACATATGAATTGTTCAAAAATCATTAGGTTGCATATGATGTGCAATGACTCTTCAACTTATTTTCCATCTGAAAATTATTTCATGATAGACACAATGAATAAGATCGGAACAATACTTGCCTTTCAATTCAATTGGTAAGCCATGACAATCCCAACCAGGCACATAATGTACTTTATAATTTTGAAGAAGCTGCCCAAAGAAAAATGAAGGAATGAACTTTATTTGCTTTTCATGAAGAGCATAAAGTTTTGAAAATCAATCAAATATAACTTAGTTTGCATGTATGAAGAGGATATGAGCTAGATTTGTGAAACTAAAGCTGTTTTGTTCTATTTCTTTTAGTAAATTATGTACATGGTTTGTCAAAATATCAGTTGAATAAACAATTTCAAAAAACATGAAATTCTTATGCTTTCCGATTTTATAAACTAACACCTAAAGTTGTGGTTTCTAATCTATCTTGGAATGTATAGGCCTATACTGATATTTTAAGGAACTGTAGAAATAAATGAAATCTAGATATAACCATGGTATGAAATGAAATGTAAAATCATGTGTGAACATTCAAGTCATTTTGGAAAACATAAGAGATGCGCTGGAAGATTAACATTATTATAGTATAAAACAAAAGGCTAGGCGACTGGTGAACTGCAACCATCCTTAACAGATGAATAGAATTTAGATAGAGGTACTCAATTTAACTAATACTTTTAACAGATGAATAGAATTTAGATAAAGATTCAAAGTTGTTAACAAGGGAGGAAGGACCAATTGAACTCTTTGTTTGTAAGTGGTCCAACTGCTTTGATTGATTGGTCAAATCTCATGAAAGCCAAACCAAGCAAAACTGGTCAATGCTTAGTAATTTATACACAAATTACCTTGCTGGCTGCTGAGAAATTAATATCAAGTAAATGTAAGGGTATCATAGTGAATGGCCAAGTAAAGGATATATACTGAAAAAAGGATATAATGAGTGGCTAATTAAATGTATACCCAAAAAAAGGATATATACCTTATAACGATTAATCATATCCTTTAAAATCTTATTTAGAGCATGGCCAATGTGAAGATCACCATTGGCATATGGAGGACCATCATGAAGAATGAAGTTTTCCTGACCAAGTAAGCAAAAGTTAGCCAATAAGTCATGCCATGTAACAGATTCCAAGGCACGGTATGAAACTCACCCCTGTATTTTTACCAACAACTCTCTTGAACACTTGATTGTCATCCCATATTTTTTGAATTTCAGGCTCTCGTGTTAAAGAGTTTGCTCTCATGCCAAACGATGTCTTTGGCAGATCAACTGTGTGCTTGTATTTTCCATCTTCTTGCTTTTTCCCTAAACAACAACAAGCAACCCAAACAATCAATGAAAGGAGTAAAACAGTTTTTTTCTTTCTTTCAAGAAAGAATGGTAACACAGAAAAACACCTTCAGCTGCTTTCTTTGCAGCCATAACAGGTCCTCGAGATCTTCTCTTGGAAGAAGAACCAAACTCATCATTGGAAAAGGTAGAGTTGTGTGCCATATTAAAGAGGGAGAATACTTTAGCTGAAGACCTTCCTCTGAAATAAAATAAGCCGATAGGAGTTGTGTTCCTAAAAGATGAGCAAGTTCTTTGTGACAGAACCTGATCATGTACAGCACAATTTATCAGTTGTGCTTATCAAAATACTATTAGACTTAAGATGGGAGTTAAATGAGATGCAAATCCAATGTTCAAATTGAACTCAATCATGAATCAAACCATTTATTTCGAGTAAATTAATGTAGAAAAAGAAGTTTGGAAGAGGAAAAATGAAAATTTTCAAAACTTTCAAGGTCATGTAAGACTTGTGCAAAGAAATATAAAGGTTATTTATTATAGTGAGTTACAAGAATGAGTAAATTTAGTTCGCAGTTTGTGATTACCACCATTATGATTTCACTTTTGTTGTTAGATTCCACTGTTAGAAGATAAGGCAGAGTCATTTTATAGAGTTGTCTTTGCATTTTTCAGAACAGGGAAAAAATTGACAATGACATTAAAAACTACATTCCAAAGATGTCTTTGCATTATTTGAAGCAGAAAAAAAAAATACAAAAATTTCCAGGACTTGAAAAATCAGTTCTGTCTGCACTCACTTTCTGAATTTCAGTTACAGTAAACAAAAGAGTATGGAAAATTCAAAACACATTTTCTATTTGCATATTCAACCAATTTGGAAGCTTTCTGAGTCCTGAGTCTCCTGACTATGCAACTTGGCTAGATTCTAACAGTTCCACAAATTTTTTTAAAAGAAAACGTTAAAACTGTAGCCGTAGAAACGAAATTGAAGTCCCTCTGTGACATTTTATCAAGCAACTTGTGCACCACAACCAAAAGCCTACCAACGCCCTCACAAATTCGAGCACACTCTTAACTAAAAACCTCACTTCGAGCACATGATCACTTCATCGCCATAACTATTCAAAAACTTCACATAGAGCAACAAGTAAAACTATAAAACGCATCACAAAACGCTCCACAAGTAATTTATAAGTACTTTCTTTTTCCCAGAAACCACAGCAAAATGTGGGAAGACAAAGCTTAAAATCTCCAAAAGCAACTAAAACAGCTGAAACGCTCTCGAAACAGCTAAGTCTTTCTACTCTTCCCTGATACTTTCTCAGGAACCAAACAGAATGTGAACACTCAACTGTGAGCTAAGACTTAGTGTGTGTGTGTGTGCGTGCGCGTGCATATATACATACATATATATATATGGTCTCATATATATACCCTGTACGGAGTAGTTTGAATCACAGCCATTGTGGCTTGTCTGGGTTGGAACGTGAAGGAGGAGTTTGTGGCGAAGGATTTGAAGTTCATTGGAAGAGCTCCTCCATAATCTTCATTTGGGGACTGTTGGCAAAAAGAGGGAAAATACCATGCGGATAAAATGAACCAAATGGTCCGAAACCTCACAAGCCTTTTGTTTATTTGATCCGACTCTTAAAAACGGGTCGATGTCTAACCCGTTTTAAATTTTGCTTTATTAAGGGGGGATTATTTCCTCTGCCAAAAAAAAAAGGATATTATTTCTACTTTTATTTTTTAAAGATGAAAATTTAGTGATGACTCAAGATTAAAGAAAAACTTACATGTAACAGATGTATATTTCTCGTAATAAATAGTCACATAACTAGCATGTGAGGAGATATAATGAAAGTATGAGTATAACTTGTTGTTAAAATAGTCTATTTTTAACGAAGGACATTTAATACAAGACAATCCACCACGCCTTCATGCTCAACATTTTCATATACTCATCTTATCATACAAGCCCAATAATAACCTAATCGTGTATACTTATTAGTGTGCATGAGTCTTAGTTCAAGTGGCATGGGATGAGTGAGATGTGCGTAGGATGTTTACATTCAAACCTTCTGATAAATGAGAAAGATAAGCATACAAAAGCATGAGATTCGAGTCATTGTGGCTCAAATGCAAGAAAACAAAAAAAAAAACTCGTGTTCCAAAAGCAAAGTATAAGTCTTAACCAGTACTAGTAGAGAAAACAAAAAGGAAAAATGATTAACCAGTAAATAGTGAGAACTTTCAAGAATTCTTACACACTGTGATGGGTTGGGTTTTGATCAATACATTCACGTACAGTGTTTCAATATGTGAATGAGCAGATGGTGGTATATTATATATAGAGAGAGAATCCTTATTTGATTAGCCGATTAGGAAGTCGATGTAACCTTTTGTCAACTATGCGACTGAAAACTAAAACAAGAGAAAAAATAAATTGAAACTTGGAGTGCAAGGCTCTTTCTAAGCATGCCATGTACTTGGGGTGCAAGGCTCCCAAATATATTTGTTTGTAATTGATCTATTTTTATTTGGTCAGCAATGACTTGATCGGGACTTAAAGAGTTTAATTATTACTTCAAACAAATCAAACCAACTCAGACAATGTAGGATAATTAGTCAACAAATTTTATGCACAATTTTCTTGTGTAGGGTCTGAAAATTTAAGAACATTATAGATAATGTGTAAAGCGGTAAAGCCAGTTGAGAATGGACTGAGACGAGCTTGCCCATTTATACCTTATTCAAATGAGTCAAAGGAAGATTTGTTTAACTCTGAAACTGTAGGCTAGATAAGAATTCTGTAACAGAGTATATAAGTGTTGGAGATAAACTGAATTAAAACTCATGGAGAAGCTTCAATATGTAAGTTACATTTCATAAATATTACAGCGCAGATACCTACTAAAATAAATGAGAAGTACCGCAATTTAACAACCACCAGTGATAGGCCTATACTGAATCTCTACACCATCAAAACTGGACTAACAACCAACAGCAAAAGGAAAAAGTAGACCTCGTATGTTCACTTTGGAACACCAAATTTTGGACAGAAAATCCCAAAGATTGAAACTGCAAATGAAAGAATGCCAACAAGTGCGCTTTGGAGTTTGTCTGAGCTGCTTGTCCTTATAGCAATATGCCCCCTTTGCTTGTTGTTCAATACAACATGAACAGCCATTTTAGAACTTCCAACAGAGAACAGAGACAGTATGTCAGTTGTTAGAACAAGACCACCACTCAACTTCATCAGCGACAGACCCAAGCTGGTTCGGTTCTGCCCTGTAGTGAAATTCTCCTTGAGACGGACTTCCATTTTGGCCCCATATGCTGTATCACCTTCAACTTGCACAGCTCTGGCACTTCCAGCCAGAACCAAGTGCTTTCCAATAGCAATCTGATCCTCAATCTTGAGTCCGGTGGCCACATTCTCACCTAAGAGACTTACAGTTACTCCAGCTGTTGTTCTGTTTATTTTGAAATTTTTCACTTTGGTATCATCCCTAAAAATGTGTTCATGGGCCACGTAAGAACTTGGTGTGATCAATTCAAGGAAATCAGTATACAGTGCATATTCATATTTATCACCCTTAGCAGCTTCAGATAAATCACCATTACCCAAATATAGAGTCTCCTGGATTGGATCTGGCTGTGAATATGTTGTAGAGTCCATCATCTGATTTCCATTTCCCTCAACACCAAAATCAATTCCCGAATGGATTCCTTTTTCATGTGTCCCGAAACTTCCACTAATATCAACACCATTCCTTTTGCTATTTAGGCAATGCATAATGCATTCTTCTGCCATATACTGGGTTTTCTCCCCTCCTCCCCATTCATTAATGTTCAATTCCACAGAATTTGGTTCATTGAACTCTGCAGCACCAAGACCATCATCTTCAATCCTTTCAGCTTGAATAGAATCCCCATTTTGACCTTTAACAAAGCTATTCAACTCTGAACCATCAACATCCTTTACCTCTAGAGCAGGTTCAGACTGTTTAATGACCAAGGACTCTTTCCCCGTGGCTGGCTTGCATTCTTCTCCTTCTTCAACCTCAAAAATCATAACTTTAGGTGCGGCACTAATCTTCTCCAGGTGCAGACCCAAGTAGGTTTGTTCTTGTTCTTGTTCTTGCTCTGTAGGAAAATCCTCCTTGAAAGGTGCTTCCACATGGGCTCCATATGCTGTATCACCTTGAAATTGCACAGCAGTAATACCAGCATTTCCTGCCGAAACCAAGTGCTTCCCAATAGCTATTTGATCATCAATCTTGAGTCCGGTGGCCACATTCTCACCTAAGAGAGTTACAGATACCGAACTTAGTGTGATTGATTTAAGAAAACCACTACACAGTGCACTTTCGAATTTATTACCCTTAGTAACTTCAGATAAATCACAACTTTCCAAATACACAGTCTCCTGAATTGGGTTTGGCTGTGCATATACTGTGAAGTCCATCATCTGGTTTTCGTTCCCCTCAACACGCAATTGAATTCCCGAATGGCTTCCTCTTTCCAATTTCTCGAAACTTCCACTAATGTCACCGCCATTCCTTTTGCTATTTGAGCAATGCACAAAGGATTCTTCTGCCACATACTTGGCTTTCTCCCATCCTTTCAATACAATACTGACCAACTCCACAGAATTTGGTTCATTGGTCTCTGCAGAAGCAAGACCATTACCTTCAATCCATTCAGCTTCAACAGAATCCCCATTTTGACCTTCAACAAAGTTATCCAAATCTGAACCCTCAACACCCTTTACCCCAATGGCAGGCTCATACTGTTTAACAGCCAAGGGCTCCTTCCACTTCACTGACTCTTCTTCTTCTTCTTCTCCTTCTTCAACCTCAAAAACCTTAACTCTAGGTACATTACTATGCTTCTCCACAAACCCATTACCAGGAACCTTAATGGGACCCAAAAACTCACCATCTTCCACTTCACTCACAACCTCATCATCACCCACCACATCATTATCATCACTCTCCCATGACAACTGTGCAATGGGCATAACCCGGTCGGTGATCGGATCACCCACCAAAACATTTTCAACACCAGGTTCATATTCATCCTGGTTAGCCACAAAAGGCCAGGAAAGCTCGTATCTTTCAACAAAACCACTCTCTTGAAATGCATCCCCATCTGGGTCTGCCACCAATGGCCTCTCCGATGCCGTTTCAAACTCATCCCCACTCACAAAGGCCTCAGACTCAGACCCACTCTCACAACCAACACCAATATCACAACTATTACTACTGGTACCACTCAATTTATGACCGTTGGAGTCAAAATCAGAATCATCATCATCATCATCAGGAGTAGGAGGAGCTCGGATAGGAAGAGAACCTGAGAATGAAGATGAGCTCGAAAGAGCACGCTCAGGTGGATTGTACGCTTGGGCAGGTCCGGTGGTCCCTTGTGTTGCAGAAAGACGGACATAAGGCTTTGAGTCCATAGATTCGAGCTTTCGTCTACTTCCAAAAAGCAAAGAAAGACACAGCAGAGTGTTGCCAAAGCCAAAACTCAAAAGGTTTGTTTGTTGGGTTCCAGTTCTGAATGATTAGGTCTTTTTTTTTTTGGTTCTCTTCTCGGCGACTTCTATGTTTTTCTCGACGATTTCTACGTTATTACTGAGTGTGGGTTGGCGGCGGCTAACTTAAAATCTAATACATTGATTTTTTCTTTTTTTGGCCAAGCTAATACATTGATTTTTTCAATGAATAATAATACACATTTATTGGAATCCACCTTCGGCTGACTTTGTTAAACTTAATTTTGATGGATCAATTATTCTAGGACGCGCCCCATCACAGATGACAGGGGGAGGGGGAAACATTTGAGAGTTAGCACTCAAAATATTGGGATTACATCAGTATTAACTACAAATATTTTACGGCATATAAGGGATTAAAATAGAATTATAATCCGAACTTCACTTAAATTGAAATAATAGAAATTCTAAACTTGTTATTAATTTTGTATCTAAACAAATGCTTTACATCCGAACTTCACTCAGATTGAAGTAATGGAGATTCTAAACTTGTTATTAATCTTGTATCTCAACAAGAGCCTTATATTATGGTGATTTCAGTCTTTTGGTGTCATATTTTATAACTATAAACTCTTTTGAAGAAGTCTTTTTTACATATATATTAGGAAACTAACTAAGTAGCATATTTGTTGCTAAAATGGAAAGGACAACTGCATATTAAAGTGATTAGAGTCCAAAGCGTTTTTAATAGGGTTTAGTGATTAGAGTCTAAACCCTTTTTAATAGCATTTGACAAAAATATATAACAATAATTTATAAAAACATTTTTTAAATTTTTTTTGAGAATGTACTTCCTACACTTTAAAGTCTTTTTGCACGAATCACTTAAATTAATTTTTTTTTTGTTTCTCGTAAGTGCTCTTGCGTAGTCATTGTTAGTTTTTCTGAAAATTGATCAGTAATTTTTATAAACCATTAGAAACGCTAAATTACGCACATTTGTTATTTGGCTCCAAAAAAATAACTGGGCCCACATTAGGGATGAAGTTAACACTTAGACTAGATTTGGTGGGGTGCGCCAAGCCCAAACTGTAATGCAACGCTTGGGCGACGCTCAAGAACCCCAGTAGCAAGCTACTGTAGTGGGCTCTCCCCCTAAAGAAATTAATTTAATATCGTGTGACCATTTAGGCCACGTATCAGATATTAAACTGATAAGAACAGATACTACACTTGATCTTAGCCAAAAGGCCGAGAAAGGTATGCTTGATACAGAGCTCAGATGTCATTTTTATACAGCTATTTGCTTCCGCACTTCTTACACGCAGCCGATGTGGGATCTGAAACGCTTACAGATAGCAAAAATAGTGCTACGAGGGGTGAGTGCAGAGCTTTACCTGTCAGTTTATTCTTAAACCTTTTGATGAAAACTCAACTTTTCAATCAAAGCTTTGTCTACTACTTCAAGGTACATGAATTCGGCAAGAATTTGTTAGTGTACAAAGTGTTATTTGATTTGAACACAAAATATTTTCTGCATCCACCTAGTTCAAACTAATAGAAATTTTTTTAGAAAAAGCTTGACCATGATAGCTATGGCAGATCATCACCATCCTGAGCATGACCAAATTTCACATAACAATTTTGTGTTGGTCTTGAAGTTCATACTCTTAAGTCCAAAAGACAAACAGTAGAGGAGAGTATAAAATTTCTCTTAAACATGTGTGTTAGGAATCTTATCTTTAAAGAATCTTTAAGTTTATTTATTAAATGTGTTTACGTGTTTGAATATAATAATTCTACTTATTTTATTTGTACGGTAGATTTCTCTTCTCATGTATAAATAAGAAGTTTTTGCCTTGAAGTGAGGCCAATGGTACTTGTATCAAAATACTATTGTTTATGCTTGTTAAGTTTTCTAATTCCCTCATTTCCTCAAAGTGGTATACTATGAAAAAGTTGATACCTATCACTCCATGGATGGATTATTTTAGGTGTTTTCTTAATGTTCTTAATATTACAACCATGATGTAGTGGTCGAACTCTTCTCATATGACGAAATTTTGGTTGATGGATGGATTGCTTCATGTGCTTTCTTAATATTCCTTAATATAATTATTGTTATAATACTAATGTAGTGGTCAAATTCCTTTCATGTAATGTCATGTAATGTTTGGACACTTAGGTGTAGTGTTCAAATCGCTCATTTGGTCATACTTTTTGAGGCTTAAAAATGAATTGAATTAGTTTTCAAAATCTTCCATCAGTCTAGCCCTTCAACATTTGAAATTCACAAATTTTAACCAACATACATACACATACCACATCGTATGGCAGGCATGCGAGTATATATATTCTGCTATCAAAAATTAGAAGTACCATTTAAAAACCAATCATCGTTTATTCGCCAAATATCCTAGAAAAGTATCCAATTTACCTCCTTAGAACTAAAATTATAAAAGCTCTACAAACTAACCAAGCCCATGGGCCTCGTTACCCGTAGAAAGGCTTAATATTTGAACTAGATTTGGTGGGGTGCGCCAAGCCCATGCAATAGTGCAACGCTTAGGCGACGATCGAGGGACCCAGTAGCAAGCTACTGTAGTGGGCCCTCCCCATAAAGAAATTAATTTAATATCGTGTGGACCTTGGCCCACATATCAGATATTAAACTGATAAGAACAGATACTACACTTGATCTTAGCCAAAAGGCCGAGAAAGGTATGCTTGAACCAGTGCTTCGTTTCCTTCTTTATACAGCTATTTGCTTCCGCACTTCCTACACGCAAGCGATGTGGGATTCTGAACGCTTACAACAGCAAAGGGTACACAACTGAGACTCTGAGAGCAGAATTTGGGCTATACAGTGTACACACACATCTGTTGGCAAAGGTCAAATGTTAGAGATGAAACCAAGATATATATTGAATTACAAACATTTTAATTCTAGAAAAGGACATACTTTTTATATATGAAATCCCGGGCCTTTAACCATCTATCTCACCTGCAAGAACAAACTGAAGGAAGGAGGATTGCAATACTGAGAAGCACAGTGACACAAATTGTTGGCAGCTACTTTAAGCACCTTACATGAACTGAGTGCACTGCTTTGTCCAACTGTGAGGGCATGAAGGAAAGACATGGAGTTAGGTATGAATTGAGATAGGCAGACACGTATTTAACATACCATGTTTCCAGAACAGTAGCAATATTGCCATCATGGTTTGTTGAATGGTCTGCAAATTCATTGAAGAGCAACAATGTTTAATTCAACATTAAGGTGAACGTTATAGCTAGCTAACATCGATATCTTGCTGAGTTGCTGCTGATCAACTTTTGGTCTTTGCTGGCTAGAGCCTTATTTTATTGAGTACTAGTGCTGTGGTTTTCACAATCTTAAGCAAGTGGTGATCAAACCAGATCGAAAAAAAATAAATAAATTGGTGGTAAAACCAGATCGGGGATAAGAAAGAAATTAAAGAAGAAGATAATTAAGTCGTACGTGGTAATTAGTACTGGTAAATGGTATTAGGGTTGCAACTCCGCGGATTGGTGGATTGCAAGGTCAAACAACGCAGCTCGCACTTCACTATTTGGATTTGGGTTTGGGTTTGAGTTTGTGTCAACGTTGAGAAGTATTGAATCCGACTCTAATCTACCATACATTTTACAAGCTTAAAGGTTGGGTTCTAGTTGTCCAAATTGACTATAATATATATGCTCAACTTATTATAGGTCAATTCGGTCCTAACTCCTAACCCGTAAATCCAATCAACTTAACAAAATATTTTAATCTATTTTTAGTTTTACTAATAAATTTACACAATTCAACTCAACAATGATATAACAAAGAGATGAGAAGTGAAGATGGCATGAGAAATGAGAGTGTCACTAGAGTTTTGATATGTTTTAGTCTAGATTTTAACTGCATGAGTGAGAGATATCAAATATGTAATATCTTAAATAAGATATATAATAATTAATAATATATAATGTATATGAAAATTGTTTTCAAATTAGGTTACAATATGGATTCAGGATTCAGGCGGGCAAAGCCTCAATCTAGTTCAACGTACATGAAATCGTTCAAGTTCAAATTTGGGTTGGGTTGATGGTTTTTTTAACCCACTAATTGGGGATCAAAAGATGGGTTGAGTTTAAATTGGACCAATCTAAGTTACTCCACTAAATGGTACATGCCATTGTATTATAAACAAATATATATATTTTTTATTTCAATTAATCCTTCAACTCGCAGCCGACCTTCGTTATAATCAGGTGATTTTGGAGCTTGATGCTGCAGAGGTAGTGAACAATGTTCTTGATTTATCCTTGTGTATGGCACGGTAATTTGGTGGAGGATGTAAAGGAGCTTCTGACGGGTTTCCCCATTGCTTCATGTCAGTTCCGTGGGCGGAGCTGCAATGGTGTAGCACATTCTTTGCCTCAGTATGCACTCTCTCACACGAGAGTGAGTTTTTTTAAGGATAGTTTGCCTATTTGACTTTTGGATGCTGTATTGCATGATCTGTCTTAATAAAATTTCAACCATTGGCTTAAAAAAAAAAAAAAAAAATTAAGTTACCCCAACAACTGCATATTATAAATAGGAGTTACAAAGGTTTTTTTGAAGCCGGTGGTTCCAGAATCATGACATGTGTAGGTGTGGGTGAATGGTGGAATTGGTTCAACTATCGAGAGATATTGCGGCGGGTGCAATAAATATTTGTGGTTTCAAATATCTCGAGGAATAATACTAGATTTAAAATATTTGTGGTTTCAAATATCTCTAGGAATAAACATAAATGAGGTTGGAGTGAGTCCAAATTTAAATTAATTAAAAAACTACTATATCATTGGGCCATCTTGGGCCATCATCTGCCATCAGTCCAGCACCAAATCCCAGTGGGCTTAACCCTGACCTGGTGGCCAACATTCACCCATGGCGCGCATTAGCTTGGACAAGCCGCCATTCATGACACAATCTCGAGCTGAAATTCAAACCAAAATTGCTTCCTCGCTGAATCACCAATGGCGGGTGCGCATCGCGCCACCTTCTCCCTCGTCGTGCATCCAATCTACCCCGCCACCACACGGACCCGACCGCTGCTATCAGCCTCCATTTCCGTACCATCAAAACTCACACGACGAAAAAACTATTTGCGCCCAAAAATCCTGAAAACCCTAACCGAACCCGACCCGCCACCCATAACCCATTTCGTTCCCGAACAGCCCCTAACAAACCCCGTAATTGCCATTGAATCCCCTGTAACCCCATCCCAGAACGACCGTGATCTCGAGCTTAGCTCCAATCAAGGCGACGTCGTTTCCGGAGAAGGCAATGAAGTCGAGGAAGTCAGGGTAGCTGAGACGACCGCAGAGTATAATGGCATTGTTGGTAAATTTAATGCTAGGTCTGTCCTAAAATTAGGGGTGTGTTTGGTTGGGATTTATTTGTTTCAGGCAATTGTTACTGTTTGGATACTGGGAGATGACAATCCTGATGAGGAAAATAGGAACTCGAAGACTTCGGGAAAATCCGAAGGAAAAGTTTTGAATGCAAATTTTGATTCTAAATTGGGCAATGTGGTTTATTTGGATGAGACCCAGTTGGAGGAGAAAGTAGAAGAAATTAGAGCAATGGCAAGGAAAGCGCGAAAGGCGGAGAAAAAGGAGGGGAAGGGAAGTGTTGACGACGAAGACGATGTTTTCGATGAAAGCTCGATTGCTAGAAATAGAATTGGCATTGAAAAAGAGGTGGGAGAGCGGTTGGTTAAGTTGCAGAAGAGGTTGAGTTCTAGTAGAGAAAAGTTACTGGGTTCATATGTGAATAGGTTGAATTCTAATGAGAATGGGAAAGAGGGGAATGGGACACTGATGTATAAGAAAAAGCTTAAATTTAAGGCTGAGGCCAAAAGGAGTCCCAAGGGATTTGGGGGTGTGGAGGAGTCTGGTGGGTCTAGGAGGAATAAGAGAGGTTCGGGTAGTGTTGATACGATGGTGGACAGTGCTGGTGTTGGCAATGATGGTTTGGAATTGGTGGATGGTGTTGATAAGGAAAACTGGCAAGAGAGGGAGTTGGGACAAAGTGTTTCTGAGATGACTGCAGAGCCAAACTTTTTGCAAAATGATGAGAACGATTTGGAGAATGGAATGGGGGAAATGGATAGAGGAAAGGACATAGGAGCTGGAAGTGTTGAACCACAAAATGGTAAAGTTGTTCAATTGCATAGAGACTGCATGAATTGTTGTTAGTTTGGCTCTTCTATTAATTTGTTAAATTTTAGGTACTGGCCAGAGGACTAGAGGAGGGAGGTCATCATCTGAAGGAGTAAGGTCAAGAAAATCAAAAGAGCTGGGGAAGAAAAACTCTCAAAGCTTGAAGAAAGAGATCCACGAAACTACCATAAAACACGGTGATCATGCTCTGTTAAGTGTAAATGGCAGTGCAAGACACAAAGATGCTGAAGAAGAACCAGTGGCTAACAAAGTCAGTGGCAATCGATCAAACAATGGGACAGTACCATGGTGGTTGGATCTTCCTTATGTTCTAGTATGTAGTGAAACTTTTCTATCTTTAACGTTGTGCTACCTGTTTAGTTATTGGACTTTGTTGCATTTGACTCAGCCATGTTGGCCAACCATTTAACTTCACTTACTCATTGGTGCTACAGTGCTACCATAAAATCTTCATGAATTCATGCAATTCTTAGTTTATCCTTTATAATTTTGTCACTCATTCTATACCTGCCATTTTAGATGTACATTTTTTCTTCTATGCTTCATTATGCATTTCATTTACAGGTTAACTCATTATAACAATAAACTCTTCTTTTCTGTGTCTTGTGTTTGGGGTAAGCATTTTTTGTCTCCAACTAACCATCAAAATATTATTTATCCCATGTCAGGTTATCCTGATTCGTAGAGGTTCTGATAGTGAAGGGCGAGGAGGACTTTATACCGTGACGCTCAATTCTCGGTCCCAAAACCAGAGTGATTCTTCCTATACTGTTGCTTTTGAGGACCGTGCTGATGCCAATAACTTCTGTTTCTTATTGGAATCTGTTTTTGAAGATCTGGGTGATTTCAGGGCTGATATTGCTCCTTTACCAAATAAAGTAAGAATTCTAAACCCATAATTGCTCAATATTTATACGGCTGAACATTGTATTTGGACAAGAAAGTTAGTGTTCAAGGGTTCCACCCATCTCAAATTTTTATGTTAGGGTCACTCTGTCCAACATACTGTGAAACCATTTAAAAGTGTCCCAAACATAACTTCGCATTAGACATGCCTTTTCCTTCATTTGAATCATCAGTTTTAAAATGAGAAAGGGACTCAACTTTTGCAGGAACTTCGTGAAGCAGTCAAATCAGATAACATGAAGGTAATTTTTGTGAAGAAGGGGCAGCTTAAGCTGTATGCCGGGCAACCTTTTGCTGAAGTTGAGATGGCTTTGCGCTCTTTGGTTGAACAAGATTGAAGCGCTTGAAAATTGTTCTTTTCCTGTTTCAAGTTCTTCCTGCAGTCAGGTGGCCTTTGGCTTTTTAGTTCTATCATTCCTGATGTTAAGATGGCTTTCGTCTCCTAATCTCAACTGAAAGTTGGTCAGGGTAAACCATGAATGCATTTCCTGCTTGTGGTTGTGGAATATGCAAAGAAATCATGAATGAATGACCCAGTTGTTCCGAAGGGTGCAGATTTGTTTGTAGATGTATTCAAACTGTTCATCTTTGTGTTCCCCTTTCTCTTCTTATAAATGATTCAACAGTAAATATTTCAAACTTAGGATTCATGTATTCATACTAATAGACAATGGGAATAGAGCTGAGATGAGTTGTACATATTTTAGTGTCCTATTTTTTAAGATATTAAGCAGCCGATTCTTGATTTTTGGTGAAATGAATTCCTGACTTTCAGTCATGGTATGTTGTAGTTGCAGACACTAAAAATTACTGATCATTTTGTAGGCCATAAATGAATTTGGAATTGCAGAATTAATAAGTTCTCAAGTTCCTTTTATATGAGGCATATTCATGTGACAAATAGCTGAAGAGTTTGATCTTGGTGTATCACCTTCAGCTCTCAACTGAATTAAGTAATTGCTTTGTTCGCAAAATGAAATTACATTGCAAATTATCTTTAAACAATATTCTCAACGTAGAATTATGTAAAAACACCTTTTACATGAAACTGGAAATTCTAAACCCACTTTCCATTTCTTCATGACCCAAAGCAGCACTCCACTATAGCTGCTACTACCACCAGAACCACTACTAGTTCTGCCCTCTAGACTCTACTGAGAAGAAGTAAATTTGACCATGGACTGAGCATGAATTGGTGACAAATTAGACTGGCAAAAACTCAGCCATATCTCCTGCTTCTGCTCTTGCTCTTCATTCTCTGTATAGGCGTTGTAGACCGAATTCACAATGCTGCGTGCTGCTTCTCTTGCCTCAGGCAGCCTATCATTCAACAAATCCACAGCCATTTTGACTAAACAGACCAGCCCATAATCTTTCATTCCTTCTAGCCCCTGAAATTGGTAAGAAAATTTCATTTTGCTTTATAAGGTAAAAGAAAAATGGTATGCTTAAGCTTAAGTGACAAAAAGGAGGAGAGAAGGAGACAATTTAGTTATTATATCATTACCATCTTAGAGACACAAGTTGAGACAGAAATGGCAGCTTTGGCTCTGACTCTAGGGTTGGCATGTTTGGCATAGGCTCGGAGCCTATGAAGCAAAGGCAGAGGAGTCAAAGAACCCACCATTGCACTTAGAGCCCTGTCTGCTTCTTCACACACAAAGCGTTTGTCTTGAGAGGCTTTCAGCAGTAATTGCAGCAGCTGCAGACCCATCAAAAAATGGTGATCAAAATGCTCACAGGAAGAAAAAGATTGTGAGAGAAAAACAGTATACGGGTACACACCAATTGATCAAATGCTGCAGAGGTGGTTGAATCCAATAAACTGTCACCGAAGGCTTTGAAGATATCGGAGGAAGCCATAATAGAGGTCTTGATTAATGCACTTCTTGGGTTCTTCATTGCCTTGACCAGCACCATCATAACTTTCTCTCTGTACATTATTATCATATGCATGTTAATAAGGCTATTATTGAAAAACGATGTCGTCTATTGACTTACAGCAAAGAATAGAAAAGGAAGAGAAAAAACACTTACAAAGTAGGAACCAAGAGAGCAGAGTGATAGATTGCAAAACGCCTAACATTGTTCAGAGACTCGCACACCTTGGTCCAGTCCTTCGAATCTAACTCTTCATTTAGGCTCTGATATTCAAAGATGAAAGAATTTACTATTACATCAATTGGGTTTGCCCTAAAATACAGAAAAACAAAACAAAACCCAATCAGATAGAGACTTACCTGAATCTTGAAATCGGGGTCTGAAATGGGTTTGAGATTCTCAGAGGCTATGTAATCAACGGTGGCATCGGCGGTTGCAGGAAGCGGAGCCTTGTTTTCATCATTTACACCAATGTCGGATTGCTTTTGGATTGTAACAGCAACCTTGGTTTGCTTTTTGGGTCTTTCAGGTGTGGTTGGAAGAGCATTGTCAATGGGTCTGAGTGCCATCGCCATTGAAATCACAGAACAAACACAGAGAGAGAAGAGGGAGAGAGATGGGTCTGAAAATCTTTGGGGTTTTGATAACGAAGAGGAAATTGTTGGGGTTGGTGGGGGAGTTGGATACTGATAAAGAAAGTAAATTCTTGTTACCTTTTTATTTGAAAGTTTTTAAATTTTAAAAAGAGGTAGAGAGATCCGTTGGACTTTCCTTCCTTTTGCAACGGTTACATTACTGAGCGGGAATGACAGAGTTCTGGTAGTGGTAACAATGGGCTATCAAATGGGTCGTAGTGTGCCAGTCGAGCCCATTTAAAATGGGCCAATTCACGACTTTGCCAGTCCAGGCCATTAAAATGGGCCGATTCATGTTTCATGTTGTATCCGTGTCCACTGGTTTAATAGACGAGACCTCGAGACCCAGAGCCCACGGCCTGAGCTCATCTCATGTCAGTACCGTGCTCGTGCCTTGTGTAGACCAAGGTCAGCTATTAGGGGGTGGGCCTGTGCGATCGCACAGGGCGTTCATTTTTTTTAGTACAATTGATATGTAAGAAATGGTCTAATTTCTGAATTAGCACATGGTCTCCTAAATTTTTGAGACGGCCCGGCGTAGACCATCCCATAAGGTGGATAAAGGAGGGCTCCAAGCCTCCAACTGGTAGAAATAATAGAAAATTAAAATTAAATATTAAATATTAATAATTTTTTGGTATAGCATGAAAATTATATGATATTTCAATTGAACTACTAAATTTAAATGTAATTTTTTAGATTATGTCACAAATATGTTGGCTTATTTGATTTTAGCATTTTCCATTCGACATTTTTGTCCTTTGGCCTACATATGATAAGTGTTAGTTAAAACTTAAAATTTATAAAGTTTTGACAAAATGCCCTTGAGGCTTTTATATTATCTTGAAAATTTGCTAATATAGTCTTAACTTCACATTTAGTTGTGACTGTACTACACTCACAACTTCAAATTTAGTTGTGACTGAACGACAGTCACATCTAAGTTGTGAGACAGTCACTGTTAAGTTGTGACTTAATTGAATTTTTTTTAGAGAAATTATACTACAATATAATATAAATAGAGGTCAAAACAATACTTTTACTCAAAATAATACATAGTATAATGATGTGAGTTGTCTCTTTTAATTTACCAAGACAGTCACAGTTAAGTTGTGACTGGATTGATATTTTTTTTAATACAATATATTATAAATTAATGTAATATTATTTTTATTTTTTTAATGTAATAACATGTGATGTAATATTTATAAATTCTAATACTTTTTACTTTATTATTTTGTTTGACTTTTCAACTAATACTTAATTTAAAATGCTATTTAATTTTAGTACATAAATTAAAAAGTTATTAAAATTTAATAATTAAAATCAATGTACCTTTTTTTAGTTTTTTTGGCTGTGAATATAAATAACTATTTGGTACATTATTTTTGTTTGTTTAAATTTTTGATATTTCGACCTAACCTAACCTGTAATACTTACATATCGTACTTGTATTGGCCCAACCTGGCAATTGACTTACAACACAAACCGTCAGAGAGAATAAGGTCAAAGGTCCAATTAAGTTATGAATCAGCTGATCGTTTCTTGGGTAAAATAGTTAGGTATGCCATGATAAACAAAGAATAACATATAGAAATTACATATGCTCAAAAAAATTACAAATTACAGAAGAAGTTGACCCACTCATCAACTAGATCCAGCATTAGGCACTGCTGTAATGGTTGGGAAGGGGTCTCCTCCAAAGAGGCCAATGGGGACCCTAGACTTGGACTCCAAGACATGCTAACCTGCAATTCTCGAGTGAATCAAACTTCCTGAAGAATTACCATACACTATGTTCCAGCACTATTGGTTCTCGAAACAAACTCATGCCCATGGATTCACTAATGATTGAAGCTACAACTACTCCTGAAGTTGTAGTTGTCAATTTGAGCTCAGTTTCCTTGACATTCCGGTCAAAACTCTGCACCTTCATCCATAAGTATTTTGTCAATGCAAGTACCTGAGGAACTAGAGAAAAATATGAAAAGGGCTACATGAGGAACCTGAGTAAAAATATGCAACATCAACACAAAAATCATTGAAACTTGAATTGTCTGTCTTGAGAATTTACAATCATTGAAATTGAAAATCTGGCAGAAGAACATCAGCAGAAGAAAAAGAAAAGAAACCCCAACATCTGCCAGAAGAATTACTCATCATTCTCCCTGCCACCCTCTTTCTTCCCTTTACCTTTCTGTGAATTTCACGCCTTAAACATGTGCCAAAAGCCAATATTGAGCATTCATGCACTAATAACACTATACTATACACACTAGGATCCTATAATTTAAAAGTTACATCCCTGAAAACATTCAACTCATCAGAACATTTTATTCAAATATCAAATCAGAGGAATAACATATTGGCATCCCCGCTAAAGTAAATCATACTGCAGATACATGTATAGAATTCAAAAACTACATTCGTAATCAGAAAGGAATTACCTCTGCAGGGAGTGACTTCCATCATGTTAAGGATTTGATGGAATTACCCCAATATTTGCTCCATCAGCATGTATGCATGAGAAGACACCTTACGTCATCACCACTTGTTGAGCGAGGCACCCCTTATGTCATCACCATATATGCAATTTTACCATGATCTTGAAGCATGTTGAGACTTTGCAGTTTCCCTAAGCACAGCGCCCACAATTGCTGCCTGCTCAAGGCATTCAGCCTTGTGCAAGGCATCCAGTAGAACAACACATGTCTTGGTATGAATATTACAACCTTTCCGCCGAGTTTCCTCAAAAAGTGCATACGCTTCCATTGCCCTATTTGTACTGCTTAACCCTTCTATCATAGCATTATAACTAGCAGAATCAGGAATGCCACCACTAGCCTTAAACCTCTCAAAAAGCCCACTAGCATCCCTTATGTTCCCAGCCTTTGCAAGTCCAGAGATCATGGTGGTGTAGGTAATTGTATTGGGTTGTAACCCTTGTTTCTTCATCTCTTGCCAGTACACAAAAGCCTTATTGAATTTTCTAACTCTACAAAGCCCATTTATGAGAATGCTATAAGTTACATGGTTGGGTGTACATTTCAAATCTTTCATGGATTGAAAGCAGACAATGGCTTCATCAATTTCGCCAGCTTTCACAAGTGCATCAAGCAAGCAATTATATGTGTAAACATTAGGTGCCAAACCTTTCTGCATTAATTCTTCCATGATTAGATATGCTTCATCAATTCTGCCCACCTTCCCAAACCCATCAACAAGACTACTATAAATAACTACATTCAATTCTACTCCTTTTGACTTTGCTTCTTCAAAAAGCATATATGCTTCATCAAGCCTGTCAATCTTGGCAAGCCCATCAATGACAGAACCATAAGTAACAACAGTGGGTTGGTGACCCTTAGTTTTCATTTCCTCCAGCAGCTGGTAAGCTTTATTCACCTTTCCACATTTGCAGAATCCATCAATGATGGCATTATAAGCACGGGTGTCCAAAACACAGCCTTGGTCCTTCATCGCATAGAATAATTCATAGGTTTCATGTGCAAAACCTGCTTTTACAAGGCCATGAATTAAGATTGAATAGCTCCGCACATCCGGAATGAATCCTTGAGCCTTAATCTCCCCAAACAAAGATCTACCTTTTTCAGTTTCACCAGCCTTGAAAACACAATCCATATAGGTATTAAGGAGCATGAGGTCAGGAGAACAGCCCCTACTCATCATTTCTTTGTATATTTTGTGACCATCCTCCTTCCTGCCACACATGAAGAAGTTCCTGATGAGAGATGTATATACAATAGCATTTGGAATCTGGTCAGCATCCAACATCTTTTCATAAAGCTTGTAGGCATCATCCACTCTGCCTCTTTTTCCCAAGCCATCTATAAGAGAACAAAACGTAAATGCATTCGGTGTGCACACTTTATGATCCATTCCTTCAAATACAGAACAAGCTTCATCAAGTTTCTGAGCTTTACAGAGTCTGTCAATCATTATGTTTACAGTCATAACATTAGGATATAAGCCAGCTTCTTTCATGGCATCACGAACTTGCAGAGCAGCCTCGAGTTTACCTGCCTTGCAAAGCATGTCTATTAGAATGTTATATGTTGGAAGATTGGGTGCTGCATCTTTCTTCATCTCATCAAAAATCCTTGATGCTTCTTCTACTCTCCCCTTCTTCCCTAGGCAAGTGAGAATGCAATTATATGCAATCACATTTGGAATGCACCCCTTTCTTTTTTGCCTCTCAAATAAGCTGTATGCTTCATCAAACTTTCCAGCAGAGCCATAACCCATGATCATGGTGTTATAAGCATACACACAAGGTACTTTCCTGTTGGCATCGAGCTCCTCAAATAGCTCTACAGCTTCATCTAGTCTCTCAGCTTTGCAGAGAACTCCTATCATGCTAGTATATGTCACATCATCAGGCATCAAGCCATGCATTCTCATTTCATGAAAGAATTTCCAGGCCATATCCACTTTACCAACCTTTCCAAAGCAGTCTATACAGACATTATAAAGAACAATGTCTGCATCGAATGAATTACTCTTCATCTCATCCAACAAGGAGAGGGCAGCGTCAACTTGGCCTTCCTTGGCAAATACACGAATAAGAGTTGTAAATAAATGCACAGTAACTTCATAACCTAGCTCCTGCATTTGATGAAAGAGAGTCCGCATGAGATCAGATTCAGGAACTGTTGCCAGAGCTCCAATCAGAGTTGTATAGGCTGAAAATGCAGGGCGGAATTTGAACTTCCTCATGGTTTGCAGTAGATTGAAAGCTTCTCTCAGCTTGTGTGACTTGACACAGCTCACAACTAACTCAATACATGTGTTATTAAATGGGCCAATTCCTGCGATACTCATTTCTTCCAGGACCTGTTCCAAGAAATTAAAATTTCTACTCCTGGCCATGACCACAAGAAGTGAATTGTATGCTTCCGGACAATGTGCTTGATCAGTTTGTCTTTCACACCACCGGAAATAATTAATTGCTACACTGACATCTTTCAGCCTCCTTAAGACTCCAATAACTGATTCTGATTGAGGTTTTTTGTCAATTGCTGATAGAGCATTCTCAAGGGCAGGTCCCCAAGGACCACCCTCCAAGACTCGGCACACATCATCAACTACATGTCTCACAGCCTCAACTTTCCTATCAAGTCCAGAAGAAGGCCCATTTGACAAGGATGAAAAAGTTTTACAAAGAGTGTAAATGTTACAGCACTTCAAATCAAAACGATGTCCTACATAAAAAAATAAAAAAATCAAGCTGATAGTAAGAAGCAATTGCTGTACATGCCACCACAAGTAGTAAATGATGAAGATCATAAAAGACACAGAGAACTTTATATTTTTCGGATTTCAGTATACCAAAATACTTTACCATATAGAGAAGAAAGAATCACATGATGCCAAAATTACCTTGTTTTCTTAGGAGCATCTTCACGAATGCATGCCCAATCTAATAAGACTAATACTATGCCCTTTACCTTCCAAATCTATATTGAGAAGTTCAAAACATACAAGTTAGAGACAAGCTGCCCAACCAACAAAGAGCAAGCCACTCCCTTTAAGTTATGCATACATTTAGACAGAAACAATAAACACCAAGAACAAAGAAAAAGAAAGCAAATCATTAATCAAACATAAACAATACATGTCAAGATGAACATAGCACACATATAAATTATATAATGAGTACGAAAAGGAGTTCAAGGCATAAGGGATTAAAGAAAATGAATTTTATAAAACAAAAAGCACTGCAATTGCAATGAAAAAAAAAAAAAAAGCAAATACAAAATTCATTGTAGTTTAATCTAATTCATACCCAATTGACATTCAGTCATTCCAATCATATTTGATGAGAAAGTGTGAGAAAATAACAAATAATTCATCGTTGGGAACTGAGCTTTGATTGTAAAAACACGAATTTCAAGCATTTCGACTCCTAAATTGTATCCCAGCTACAAAAACGTTTTTCAGAAATTACGAACTGGTTAATTCACATACCGGGCAATCTTGAAGCGAAGGGCAACGGAGTTTTAGGGTTTAAACCAATCTCTGCCAGAGAGTGTAGAGCTTAGTTAAGACCAAGAAAGACGATGACATCAGAAAATGGTAACCAAACTCACCGTTTTTGGAAAGGGCCTTATACGGCGTCGTACAGTCTCGTTATTTTACCCATAAAAAATGGGGCGGGGCAAGCCAATTAAAGGAGGGGAGGGTCCGACCCAAGCCCATATTTCCAAAGCTTCCTCTTGTTCAGTGAGTCTCGACTCCTGTTCAAGCACAACCAACGTTCAACCATGTCTCTGATCTGCAACACTCTCATACACTCATAATCAAAACCACAAAAATAATTGAAAAAAACAAAGAAAGAAAATCAAAATCCAATTGGGGGTGGCACATGGAACCTCAATACTCTAACAATCCCACGCGGTCGTACGGACCCCAAATGAAAATGACGATTCAGCCCTCGCAGCAGCACTCCGACAACGACCGGAGCAGCGGGGAGCTGCGCGCGCTGGATTGCAACCTCACCTCGCTCTGCGACCACATCCAAATGGAAGGCTTCAACTCCGGCGCCTTCTCCGATATGGTGGTACACGCCATGGGCTCCACCTACCACCTCCACCGCCTCATTCTCTCTCGCAGCCCCTACTTCAGGTCCGATTACCCTCTTTTCTCAATTTGACCCAAATGTCCATGCAATTCATGCACTGATTCAACGTTGTTTGATTATGTAGAACGAAAAAAATTGGGATTCGTTGATTGAGATAGTGAAATATGCTTGTATATACACACACACACACGCACACAAAGCATGTTTATTTTCTGAGATTCCTACTAAAAGTTCATAGCTTTAGCCATATGGACGGTACCCAATTTAGCAATGGCACTGATTGGTTAAAAATTGCCTAGTGCGTGCTCATCTTAGTGTAATAACATGGGAGTGTTCATGACTTCATGTACTGGTGTAGTTCATACTTTGGAATGGGTTGGCAATAGGGTATTAATAAAATGGTTTTTCTGGGCAAGTAATTTTGTCCTCAATAATAATGCACACCTAATTTTGCATTGATTAGGTGCATTCACCTTGTGCATCTTCATCTGCTTCCGTCTAATGTTGCCTGGCAGGAACATGCTTCACGGACCTTGGAAAGAAGCCAATGCCCCTGTTGTGACCTTACATGTAGATGATAAGAATGTTAATGGAGAGGCGATTGCAATGGCCTTGGCATATCTGTATGGGCACCACCCCAAGCTTAATGATAACAATGCATTTCGTGTTCTGGCTGCTGCTTCTTTTCTTGACCTTCAGGTATCGTATCCTCATTGGAGACAGAAGCTTCTGTTTTCCAGATGGGTCTTTGTACCTAACTTTATTTCAGATATAGTGTAATGGCTTCCCTTTGTGTGCGTTTGGATTACATTTGCTATTCTTTTAATGCAGGATTTATGTGCAATATGCACAGACTTCATTATATCTGAATTATGGACTTCAAACTTCTTAGCCTATCAGGTTCGAAATGCTTGTGCCGCCTCTTTGTATATGAACTACATGCTACTGATTTCCTTTTTACTGAGAGTATCTATCTACCTGTGCTTTCAGGTATTTGCAGAGGGCCAAGATTATGGCATACATGGAGAACGAGTAAGAAATGCTTGCTGGGGCTACCTTTGTCAAAGTGGTGCCATGGAGTTGAAAGAGGTAAAAGATGGACAGCTTACTGCACAGTTTTATCATTGCCCACAGCCTTAGAAACTTATTGTTTATGCTCTATTATTAAATTTAAATTCAAGTACATAGTTCATTTTTTTTCTTCACTCTTGGATCTATGTTGTCTATAACATTTGATTTTACAGGATTAAAAATATTTTAAGGTTTTGAGTTTTTTCATGTATACCTGCTGCTGTCTACATTTTTATTTCCTCTCATGGGCAGGTGCTTCCAAAACTTTCTTCTCAAACCTTGCTTGCATTACTGACCTCTGATGAGCTCTGGGTACCCAGTGAAGAGAAACGGTAAGGAGCATTGATGCCCTCTCACTGGGTTTTATTGTTCACTGCTTGAATTCCTATTAAAATTGTTTTTTTTTTTTTTGGTGCGAAAAGGTTTGAACTGGCATTGTACACATTCCTTGCAAAAGGTGCTCAATGCAAACAGGAAGATTATGATCATGGAAGTTCCAGTTCTGAGGCAGCCACAGATACTCATTCTGATTCCTCCAATGCAAAGGGAAAGAATCTGATTGATAGCTTTACTAATAAAAAGTTGGAGTCTGAACTGGGGCGCTTAACCTTAAAAGATGATTTAGAGGGCCATAATACTGCTCGTGATCTTCTGATAGAGCTTGCAGACTGTGTGGTTGACTACCAATCAGGAGTTTCAAATGCCAAACAGCAAGTGCAACAAGTTGCATACCCTCAGTCAAATTTGGCGCCAGGATACAATTGCAGCATGGGAGGTCCTTCATCATTGAGTAACTCATTTTCAGGTATCGATGTAATTAGAACCTCATGTTATGCTGATATGCCAGTTGGTGTTGGAGCAAGTAGATTGGGGGCAAATGGAGTTGCCATGGAAGGGCCATCTGATGAAGGATCGTGCTACCATTTGTTAAATAACAATAGTTGGCTTGCCAGGGACCAGTCACGGCAATGCTCTCCAATGAACACTTCCAGTAGTGAGCTAATGCCAAATGATTGGGGAAGATGTGGCATGCCTCCCCTTTCATGGGGTGGCAGGGTTGTAGGCAGAAGACAGCTTAAAGGTTATGCTAAAGGGAACTTTGGGGTTGGTGGGGAGGAATATGATGCATTTGTTAATATATTTGAAGGGGGTTCTCTTTTATACTGCAATATGTCTTTTGAGGAACTTTTGAATGTAAGAAAGCAACTTGAGGAATTGGGGTTCCCTTGCAAAGCTGTAAATGATGGTCTTTGGCTACAGGTCTCTTTCTGCGTACCGTTTTCTTTTTAGTTTTGAATTTTCATTGCCATACAAGGTGTCATCTAGTTTGTTATAGCAATTTTAGTAGTTATATACGCTCAATGTCTCACCTGCCATCCATATTAACAGTTCTAGTGAACCATTTGGAGAAATCTCTTATAAACCATAGTATTCAGTCTAAAGGACTAGGTCTATGGGACCTGACAGAGTGCTACAAGAGCTCTCTGCCCATCTCCCACCATAAGAAATTTGGTCATCTCTTTCTACCACATTCATACACAAATTGTTGCCTGTGGTTATGCTTTTGAAGAGATTGTTTTATTTATTTATCTCTCTGTTACTTATCATATCTATCTATTTGTTTACTTGTTTATTTGGATGCTGTCATATAGATGCTTTTAAGCCAGAGAGTCCAGGAAATTGGTGCTGATACGTGCAAAAGTTGTTGTCTTACAAGTATAGCATGCACTTGCAGACAGCAATTTGCATTCTCACATGGAGTTACCACTGGATACTACATGCAAGAGCATAATCAGAATAATTCCCCTGGTGTATATGTTGCTGAGTCTGCTCCAGGTGAAGGAAATGGCCTCTTTAGGCCTGTACGTGTGCATGTTAGGGGTCCTATTGATGGGCTTGCCGGTATTGGACGTGGAACTACATTTGTCCCAGCAGGCGCTTGGCCTCCAACTCGGTTTGTCTTTTCTCGTGTGCCATTTGGCATGGGCAACAGAAATTGCCAGCAATCTCTTGCTAATGATGATTCAGAGGCTAGAGCTGACCATAATGGGGACCTATCTGGAGATGGATTGACAGCTTTGGTTGGGCTAAGCCAAGGAGGGAACAATGTAGCTAATGCTCATGGGGAACAAACAGAAAGAGGCTATGAGATGGATATGCAAAGCAGAATGCCTGCAACCTCCATGGCAGTGCCAAGTACTAGTGGTATACCTGTGCAGATGGTAGAGTCCTCAGAGCATGCGCTTGGGATTGAGTGGGATAATGCAAATAGTTCTTGCATATCTTTGGATATGAAAACACCTTTAAGTCACTTCCCTCCTTTCCGCTTTGGGTATGTGGTCATTTCTCTTTGCATTACTGTTGACACAAATTTTGGTGCAGAACAGTTCATTTGTCCATCTTACTAATAGCAAATCAAAGTCCTTTTTTCTCTCTCTCTCTCTCTCTCTCTCTCTCTCTCTCTATCTCTCTTTTTTATCATTTCAATTAAATTCTTGATCCCTGATTCTACAGGGTGCAATTTGAGGATGTGCACAGGCTCAGTGATGGCCAAGTCAAGCACTCTCCAGAAGTCTTTTATGCTGGTTCTTTATGGAAGGTGTTTGAATATAAACTTGTTATTCTTTCAGTACAAGATTTAAATTTATGATGTGGCTTATCAAATTCCATTTTCCATGCTCTAAGAAAAAATGAAATGAATTTTGCTGTTCAAATTTATAGGTTAGTGTTCAGGCTTTTAATGATGAAGACCCTCAAGGACGCCGTACACTTGGTACTTTCTAAGCTGTTAATTGATTTACCTTGGACACATCTTATTCTCTTTTCCTGTATTTTATATGAAATATGTTGCTTAAGCTCAATGCATTTCATATCATATTTTATTTCAGGATTATTTCTTCACCGACGCAAGGCAGAGATTACTGATTCAGTTAGGAAGGTTTGTCTACTCTTGATTGTTTAAGCATGAGATGGATTATTTTAGTTATAGAGAAGAATGCTTAACATCGTCACATTTCAATGATGATCACCCCTTTCTCACTGTATTTCACTGGCAAAGTAGGACTACTGCCACATTGACTATTTACTTGTTAATTTGATATTTCTAACACATTATATGAGTTGTTAATTGGTACGTTACAAATTATGGTGTGCCCAAAACAGGTGCAGATGTATGTTGATTCTCGTGAAAAGGTTACTGCCCGCTATCAGGTAATATTCCAAAGTGAATAATATGTTGTCAATTTAATCGCTGTTCATGTTATGCCATAATGTAGTCTATTGATTCCATGCTCATATTCCATTATAATGTAGTTAATCTGTCCATCAAAGAGGGAAGTCATGGTGTTTGGAAGCTTCAAGCAAACAGGGACCCTTTTACCAAAAGCTCCCAAGGGCTGGGGTTGGCGAACAGCTCTGTTATTTGATGAGCTTGCCGATCTTCTCCAAAATGGGGCCTTAAGAGTGGCTGCTGTTGTGCAGCTTGTATAAAACTGAAAAAGGTATTTGAGTTGAAAACTTATCTCGAATGCGATAATAACTATCCTCCATGCAAAGTCAATTTTCTGATACAAATACTTTTCATGTTTCAGATAATAAACCAGAGCTGAATAATTTGGCCTCGCCAAACAAGGATGATAACTGGACCTTATGGCCATAGTCTGTTATATATGCATAGTGAATAGCAATCATCAATTATAGTTTGCAGTTTTGACAATTCTTTTTCTTCTTTTGTCTATTTATAGTTGTTTTTCAAAGTAACATCCTATCGAGGCAAAGATGTTTGTATTGTTGTTCAAGTCTGAGTAAACAAGGCATAATTTGGTCATGGATGTATTGGGTTTGGTTAAGCTCCTTCCCCAAATGATATGCTTACTTTGCTCAAGATTTGCTTGAATCATCATGTAAATTGTTATTTATAATTTCCTTGTTTAACATAATTATGAGCACAGCCATAGCCACGAAGGCAGTGTCTCATAGTTGGACATTATCCATATCATAGGCAGCAAGCCAGCAAACCATCAGCAGCTGTTGCCTCTACCATGGGCAGGGCCTAAATGTGGACCCCACCCCTCACTGGGACCACACACACCTGTAATTATAGAAGATATCAAATTTTTAACTTATCTTAATATTAACTCATTTTTCCACATTCCCTTATTCTAAGTTACTAACCACAAATACTGTGAATGAATGAACTTTTAATTACAAGGAATTACTTCCTAATACATCTCCCTTCTCTCCTTAAGGAACATCAGAGTAAGCCATGGTCAACTTCAACGTGATCATCCCATCTCTTTTAATAATAAATTTCGTTTATTAGTAATTTGCTATAATATCTGGAGTGTCTTAATTTCAAATTACTAATAAGTTAAAAAACTTCAAAAAAAAAAAAAGTTTGGAAAACTTGTGTACTTAATTTCACACTAATTGCCTTTGGGAACTATCCTAGCCCATGTAATGTACGTGCGCGAAACATATTAAAATTCGTTTTTTTTTTTTTTTTTCACAGAACCGAAAGCCGAAACGCCTAACCCCCCCATCGGCGAAATCAGATCAAAACCTCAAACGGCATCAAAATTGAAAACAGTCTCAAACTAAAAACAAATATTAAAAAAAAAATTCCACCTCAACCCCTTTTTTGTAGCGGGAACACAACAACTCTTTTCTGTCGCTGCAATTTTATTTCTCTCAACAGATTTACTGGTTTGTATTTGAAATTCACCCCCTTCCTCTGCGTTTCTAGGGTTTTGTCCCCCCAAATTGTCATTTTGGAAAAGCTCTATTAGCGAACTATTTCTGTTTGTTTTTTTTTTTTTTTTTTTCCGGTGTTTGGAGATTGGAGTTTGGGCAAAACCCTAAGTTCTGGTTTAAGGTTTAACCAGCTGATTTTAGTGTTCGATCTGCCCACGAAAATCCTAAGTTTTGGTTTAAAGTTGGTTGGTTTTTTTTTTCCCGCACGGTTTTCTTGTATGAGATGTGAATTTCTAGGGTTTTTGAGCTCTGGGTCTGTCAATGGGAGCCCTAACCAGCAATCGTAAGCGCGGGGACGAGTGTTTGAACTTGAATTGTGCACACCCATCCCCATATTCGCCGAATTTTCAAGTTTCAAAGCGACCTAGATTCTCTTATGTGAAGCAAAGCCCCGACCCACTCATATTGTCGTCAAGTAGCGCCGTTTCGAGGGTCTCTCGGTACCCGGATATAAAGCCGCCATTGGCCAGAGTTCACGCCCCTTGTAGAACACTCAAATTCGGGTCCTTACTCCGAGGCGATTCGACTCCGAAAACCAGAGGGGTTTGTGAAAAGGAGCAGTCGAGTAACATTATGGGCAATGCACTGGTTAAGAATTACTATACGGCGAAGAACAGCGCGTTCAAGACGTTGCGCTATTTTACAAAGGACAAGGAGGTGATTGAATTGGACAAAGAGGCTGAAAATGACAGAGTTTCCGAGGATTCGACTGTAGAAGAAGTTGTGGTGATAGAGGAAGATGGCCCAGAAAGGCATTCACGTGAGGAAAATGGGGTTGTTGTGGCTGATGTCCAAGAATTGGACGCGAAGATGGTGGACCGTGGAACTCAGGCTACTCAGCCATCGGCTTCTTCTGTGGTTTCGGACTTGACAGCGACAACAAATCCCGCTTTCAAAGTGGACAGTGCAGGGAAGATGTTGGATTCATTGTACCTGAATCGCGAGGAGGATGCCCGGGGTCTTGTGGTGTACAAGAAGTTGCTTGAGGATGCAGAGAGGCGGACTCCCAAATTGAGAAATTTGGATTTCGAAATTGAGTTGAATCAGAAGCGCCTGTCTCTGGTTCAATTGCTGCGTCCAAAGAAGGAACCAGTGGAGGTGAATTTCTTTTTGTTTTATTTTAACTTGCCGCTTGTTTTGGAAGTATCATTTGCATTTTTAGTTATCAATGATTCTTAGTTTATCAGGCATGTCGTGGTAATGCTTGATGATGAATTATGTACTCAAAAGTCTGATCTTAATAAGATATTCATTTCATTTTAGGATGTACCCGTTGAACCCTTTGTGCCCCTTACAAAGGAGGAAGAGACTCAGGTTGAGCGAGCATTTTCTTCTGCCAATCGGTATGGATTGATGCATATACTATTTCCTGTTAAAATTGGTGTAGTTGGAATTATAACACTTTTGGGTTCCTTGATACAGGAGGAGGATCTTGGTAACTCATGAGAACTCAAACATAGAGATTACAGGTGAACTTTTGCAGTGCCTTAGACCGGGCGCATGGTTGAATGATGAGGTGATTTTTTAGTTTACATTTTTACGTTTTTGCTAATAGCAATGACAAACTCTGTTTCTTCATTAGATGGTTGATAGGGACTTTTCTGGGTTTACAAGCTGGTAATGTAATTTCTCAATACATGCACACGGTCTTCCTTTTCAGGTCATAAATGTCTACCTTGAGTTGCTGAAAGAGAGGGAAAAGAGAGATCCAAAGAAGTTCTTGAAATGTCATTTCTTCAACACTTTTTTCTACAAAAAGGTTTGTGATTTGCACTCTCCCTTTCTTCTTCAATATTTTGCACTTGGTTCTTGTACTTTCATGTACTATTTGACTCATACACCTGTTATATATATATAAAAAGTGTTTCTCTTGGCAGTGGTTGTATATGTATAATCTGGTTAATTTTCCTTTGCTTATGGTCAGAAGAGTTTAGGAAATATTTATCGATGCTCTTTTTCATTTTTCAAGATCATTAATTTGTTGTCTAGATAAGTGCAATGGTATGTATTATTTCCCATCACTGCTTGTTATTTATCTAACTTCTTCCTTGGGACTATTAAGTTTTTATGAAGTAGAAAAGGTGTGAAAATTGTAAAGCCCTAATTCCTGTTCATTTTCAAATAGTCTCATCATACTCTACCATTTCATCCTTTAATTATTAGGACTGTCCATTGGGTTGGATTAGTCCAGAATTGATCTGTTCAGCCTGAACCTTTTAGGATGAGTTTATTTTTAAGTTTGAGCTGAGTTTTTAGACCTGTTTTGAAGTTCAGCTTAAATCAGCCTGATGTAAGCCTGTCCTGATTTGTACCAGTTGTTTCTTTATATACATTTATTATATTTTGACCAACTTTAGGCCCGAAGATTGGGCTGGGCTGAGAGCTCAGCCATGTGCATATTGGGCTAATCTCAGGCAAGCTCTATTGGCTCAGCCCATCCAATTGACACTCCTAGTAATTTTTTCACTAGATCGGGTAACCATCTTTGCTGTTGGATTTAGAATATCAATTTCTATATTAATTACTCTTTTTTTAAAAAAAAATTTAATTTAATTTTTTTACTGAAATTGCATGTGCAGTTAATAAGTGGGAGAAGTGGCTATGATTATAAATCTGTCAGAAGATGGACTAGCCAGAAGAAGCTGGGATACAGCCTCATTGAATGTGACAAAGTAAATTCATTTTAAATCTTCTTTCTTACACCATATACTCAATTTGACTGAAAATGTATTTATTTCAAAAGTGATTTTCTTTTCAGATATTTGTCCCCATCCACAAAGAAATACATTGGTGCTTGGCAGTTATTAATAGGGCAGATGAGAAGTTCCAGTATCTTGATTCACTCGGAGGAAGGGATACCCAAGTGATGAAAGTATTGGTATGGTTTGTTGTCATCTTTTGTTCAGCTTTTGATATTGTTTATTCATGTTGCATGCAAATAATTCAGGAACTCTACGACACTAAATATTGGTCCTTGACAACCTTTTTCTTTTTGGTGGGAGAGGGGTCAGTGATGTGCTTTTATTAAAATCTTTCCATTATTGATTCCTTGTAATTTTCTGCTACTCAATACTACATCTGTTTGAATTAAATGGTTCATAATATTGAAAATGGAGAATATCATTATGTCAGGCTTGTTAGCCTTGCCTGTAAAAGAATTGCCCTCCCTTCATTCTTCTTGCAGTATGAAATATGTACCTGTGCGTGAAGTTGATGAAGCCAAAGTCATTCTTGGTTTGGAAACCTTTCGGTAATTATGCTGTCTAGACAATTATTTCACCAATCATCTACCATCAATTAATGTAAACTCTTCATAGTAAAAAGTATATTAATTGATGGCATATATGTGAAATAACTGTGTAGACTGTATACCTTTTGTTTCTTACTAAAAAAATAATGTACTTTTCATACTTGTTACATCTACAAAATTGCACATAATGACATCGCTACCAACCCTTTGACCTCTATGGCTACCATTCTACTGCACTGCCATCATCATGGCCATCACATCTCTGGAAATAATTGCTTGTCAGACATTTATTTCAAGGTCATATTTAAAGATTTCAATTGATGGAAGTTGTTCCCTTTTGTTCATTTAGCTGATCAATCTGATACTATTGTTTATTTTCCTCCATTACTGAGGTTATGGTCTGTGTGTAAGCAGGTATATGGGGACCTGTTGGGCTGTTATGTCTCTTTTTTGTTTTTTGGATTCTAATGGCAGTAGTTTGATATAGATGTTTTTCGAAAGGTATTCATTCAGCCGGTTGAGATTGCAGCTATGTTGACTGTTTATGTTTGGCAGGCTAGGTACTACGTTGATGAAGTGAAGGACAAGAGTGGAAAAGACATCAATTTGAGTTCATGGGAATTTGAATATGTTGAAGACCTTCCTGAGCAGCAGAATGGGTGGGCATCCTTTGTTTCATCAATATTACATGTCCTTTTGAAACTTACTTTCAAAAAGATTTTTCTTTGTGAACTGTTTATAATAAGCAGAGAGACTTCTGATAATTGAAATATATTTCTCAATAATTGTTTATAACAGGTTTGACTGCGGCGTGTTCATGATGAAATATGCGGACTTTTATAGCAGGGGCTTGGGGCTCTGTTTCAACCAGGTAAGGCACACAGAGATGCTTCTGTTTGAACATGAAAGTGTATATGTTTTGTCTCTCAAGTTAAAACTACCTTGTTGTGGTTGTATTCATTTTTATTTGCTCGGACCTGCATTCAAACCAATAACAAAAAGGGGACTTACAAGTGTGTTGTCCATCTTCCAAAACATAATTCTATGGGGGAAAATACTTGGCACTGATTCCTTCTGTTTGCTTTCTCATACCTGCCCTGATAAATAATTGGGCATCTTACTTTGCGTTTGTTGTCCTTGCAGCAACACATGCCATATTTTCGATTGAGGACAGCGAAGGAAGTTCTACAATTGAGAGCCAACTGATTGAGTACACTAAGCTACTGCTTCACATTCTGGAGTACCAATCAAGAATTAGCAATTAGCAAATAACAGAAGTCATTGTGAAATAGGTGTGCCCACGCCCTTGTTGACGACGGATGTCTGCATTTTCTTCATAATGCTGATGCCAGTCACATCACAGCTTCAGATTTTGTTTGAATGATTTTGAGATTTGTCCTGGTGAAGGTGAACAAGGAGATATCTGGGTGGAACATAGCATGGACTAACAGAGTAACAGGGCTCATGGCCCCTGCAAACTTTTAGAAAAAGAAAAATTAGTTTACATTATATACCAATGTGTTAAGCATTTGTGTCACTTGTAAAAACGTGTCTTCTAAGAGTGGATTTATTTGATCCAATTATTTTGTGTTTTGATTTTTGACCCAATTTCTTTTATATATTTTTTTTTTCACATCTACCCCTGACAAAAACTGCAACCAATCTTTTCCTTTATATCATTAGTTCATCTAGTGTTGTAAAAAAATAAATGAAAATTGACATGCTCTAAAGAGTCCCGCTAGTAGTAGTTTGTTGTGCTTCCATATGATGATGATGCTTTTGATGCATTGTGTAATTGACAAAGTCTTTGAATTCGTGTGGTCTCTAAGGGTGTTTAGACTTCTAGGATCAAGTTCACATTTTATTTATTTTAAACATACACTTTATGATGTCAAGATTAAATTTTTTTTTTTTTTATTCAACAAGAAAAAGGTAGACGATAAAATTCGGCTGAACTTCATATTACTTTCTAATCTATGCGGCAATTCACTTATTCGGGACTTATTTTTTGAGAGAAGAACTATTAGACTTTGACATCAACTTTTAAGAAACATTAATGTAGAATGTACATTTGGCCCCTCCAAGAGTGGAGCCAAAAAAAAATTAAGTACTCTACGAAAGACATCAAAACAATTTATCCTAACAAAAGGGCGAGGTTATTTGACCCAGTTTCTTTTAAATAAACCCACTCTTAAGTCTCAACAAAAAAACAAAAGCACTGTTAAGCAATTAAATAAAAAAAAAAAAAACTCATATTACTCATAACCAAAAGTATTCAAATGATGTTGTGAGGTTTGAGTTACATGGTATTTGATCTAGACATACTGTTTTTACAAGTGACACATCAACACATTGGTATATAACAAATTTTTTTTTTTTTCAAAAGTTCACATGGGCCATGGCCCCTTTAGTCCCTTCTATGTTCCACCCCTGCCCATTGCCGTCCTTTAGTCCCTTCTGCAATGCCCAAATCCTCTCCCACAGATCCAGCTTTGAAACTGTGTCAGGACCAAAACAAGACAGAATGAGCAAAACTTAAAGATGACACAATTTAATATGAAAATGAAAAAATATAGAGTCAAGATCATTACGATGCCACCATTAGAGCAGCGAAAAAAAGTACCTGCCGCCTTAACGAGGTACTCTTTTCCGACTTAGTATTTCCTGTTCTTTTAGTCTATGCTGGAACCGTGCAAGGCGGGCTTGAAGACTAACCAGACCAGCTGCCTTGCGAGAAAGCACAAAGCTCAACTGGGTCACGTAGTTGTCTATGAGACTCCCAGGTTGGTCCACTTCCGCCAACAGTTTCATTTCCTGGAGACAGAAAATATGGGATGAGCACTATGTACCAAACAATACACAGGTCGATCATATATACAAGATGAGATGACAAAAAAATTAGAAATCTCATTTTCTCACTCCCATCTCTTCAACTATTTAATTACTTAAGAGGAGTCATGCCACTAGGCTACAAGGCCATTGGCGAGTCCATGTTATTTCTACTATGCAATATAAACAAGCAATTAATCATTCAAAGTTCATGAACATCCAAAAGCATCCCAGACAACTTAAACCGAAAAAATTCACACATGATACATGACTGGAGGAGCTCAAAATATTTTTACAAAGTAAAAACAAAAAATTTCACTTACTTCGCGAACAATTTCCATTGTATCCTCGATTTCTTTTCTATGAGCAGCAATTAAGGCCTCTTCTTCCTAAACAGCGCACGGCTCAAAAAATTAACAGGTGCAGGTAATCTAATAAAATAGCAACACAACTATAATGAATGAGGCAACATAGATTACCAACCTCCAGAATTGCATTGATGTTCCCATCATGAGGTACAGGCTCATATTGTCTGGATCCAACATTGCTTGTGTTATAATTTCCTGTATTTTGCTGCTTAGAGCTTGTGGTGGAGAGATCGGCTGCACTGTAATTTCCTGTAACCAGCTGCTTAGAACTTGTGGTGGAGAGATCAGCTGCAGTGTAACTTCCTGTAATTTGCTGCTTAGAGCTTGTGGTGGAGAGGTCAGCTCCACTACCGCCTTTCTTCAGCCAGTTGCCCAACTTTTCTGATTTTTCATCCTTGGTTACTTTCCTACGAGGTGGTGACACCTTCTGTACTTTCTCTTCTGTATCAACCGAGTTTTGGGAATAATAGGACAGCTTCTGACTGTAAGAATCACCATAAGAATTATTCATTTCTAACCTGTCCCTATCCATTGAACCAGAAGCCATCCCTTTTTCTTCCCGACTATTGTTGGCGTTACTTGATGACAAACTTGCAGGCTGCTTGTCAAAATCAGCAGTAGGGATGTATGAGAAATTTTCTCTCTCCACAGCTCTTCTACCTGTATCAGCTTCTTTAACTTCTTGACGTTGCTCATGGATATCCTCCACATCAGCAGAAACTAGCACAGATGATGTTGATGAGACATCCTTATTAGTTTGTGGTAACGAATTCACAGCTTGATCCTTTCTAGCATTACCACCTTTTGAAAGACTTTTGACCCTGTGCGGTTAAAATTCATCTTTAGTTTGAAACAAAAAGGATAACCACCCAGTGTTAGTAAAGTAATTAGAGTTTTTTAAGTTCACAATAGCATAAACCATAAAGCATACCGATCTGCATATCTCAAAGTATTTAGTGTATGCTCACATGACCCTGCATTTGGAGAAATGCAAGATATCATAACAGTCCTTGAATTGCCTACAAAGGAGTCACGGAGCACTTCTGTGAGTTTGCTTCCACGAAAAGGTATATGAATCTGGTCATTGTCCAGGGCACGAATGCACTCCTTTAGAGCCAAAAGGCTCTTGTTAATTTCTGCTCCCTCAATTCTGCAATGAACCATTTTAATTCAAGAAATTGCAGTTGGTCAGTAAATTACCATACCAATATAAGCCTGGAAGTTTCAATGGTGTGAGAAAGAATAATGTTACATTTCATAACCTAAGAAGCATTATCCTGATAGATGTGGTACAGCCAAAAACATTTTCTTTTGATTTTGATTTGTAAGATCGACAACAAGGGCCATCCCAAACCTAACCACCCTCCTAACCACTTAAACTCAAGGACTGAAGGTAATGGCAGAAAAAGTGAAAAACATTACGGATTTGAAAATATCACCTAAAATGGTTGAAAGAGTACCTTGTTTGTCGGTCATTATCAGTGGTGTCAGCACCTCTTTCACTACCAGCAAGATCGATAAAAGAGATCTTCCCCACAACCTTCCCGCTTCTAGATTCATTAACATCATTGTTCCGCCTGGAATCTTTTAACTCGCTGTGCTTTTTAACAACAAGTTGTAAAATTGCATGAGATCTGGAAGACTCCTCATTAGCACCAGTTGACCCTGTACTTCTAGTAGAATTCCCTCTCTCAATATATTCTTTAACAATCTGTACGTCTGAAACTTCAAATTCTTGCAGTCCAACAATGCAAACTTGTTGCCGTCCATCTTCTCTCATACAAAGTTTCCTGTTACAAAGAAATAAAGTCATCTATTTCAGAACATAATTACCACAGTATACTTCCAAGTGAACCAAAACTCATGAACACAGATATATTTATATATATATATAATATTATCATGCAGACAAATGTGTTTACGTACAAAAGAAGATGCTGCAGAATGCATATAGAACACAAATGCTTGAGCCACAAAAACTTCAAATGAAAATAAATAACTGCTTGATGCAAATGGAATACTGATGCCTTAGTAACTGAAATAAGAGGTACTTCAAACCATTGCAACATCATTGGTAGTCGCAAAACTGAATCCTTCACACAAACACACAAAACTAGTGTCTGGCACCCAGTCATATACTCAGCTAGACGATTATTATGCACTACCACACAACTAGCCATCAAAGCAAATAGACCATAGGGCATAGCCAAGTTGGTAGCTACACCTTTCCTCTACAGAGGAGGTCTCGAGTTCAACTCCGTTCCAAATGTCATAAAAATTTTCAAAATTAATCAAAAAGAATTAAATAGAACAGTATAAAATATCATCTTTCGGAATGAGAAACAGAATTTTAAAATATCGTTATAACATTAATATAAATGAAGCCATGAAACAAAGAGATATACTTCCTATCACTGAGAAGATCAAAGAGCTTTCCACCATAAATCTCAAAATAGCTAAGCCACAGTTTGAATCTCTGGTTACGGTAAACTGGCTGATGCAACAATCTGACAAGGTCTTCTGCAGCTCTGATGGGTAACGGTTGCATTGTGAATGTCTTACCACTACCTGCAAATCAAATCCTATTAGTATTTTCATAGCCAAAAGATGTTTAGCTTCATTGAAAAAGAGCAATATAGCATCAAGTACAGCCATATATATCATGTCACGTACCCTAAACTCCTGTTTCTTTCCTCTTTATTTTTTTTTTTTGGGTTCCTTTATAAAATAAAATGAATAGCAAGCAACCAAAAGTCTGAATTTTTTCTCCTGGTGACTTTCCAAAAGTATATAAATCTAAAGGCTGGAACTCACATTAAGGAAGGATTAAAACTCAGTCTTGGAAGGAAGAGAATATGCTTTAGAAGTATAATAAATTAGATATAAATCACAAAAAGATCATTTATAACTTATTAATCAACCAAAAAAAAACAATATTGCATTTGATGACTGTAAAATACTAGTGCGTGACAGGGAAAGGTCATATAAACCACCTACCTGTCTGGCCATAAGCAAAACATGTAGCCTTTGTTCGCTCAAAAATGGTAGGAATAATTGGTTCTACAGTAGCCCGATATACCTGTTCCAGAAAGCATCTCAAGTGGTCAAACCTTTTTATCTAACTGATACACAATCAAAGAGGAAGCAAGCAAACAAGGACCAGGCCCAATGTACAATAGTATCATAAACATCAAATGAATAATTAATCAAGATCTACAGACTTCCATGTATATGAAAGTATTTAATCTCTACCAAAAAGCTGTTACCTCGTCATTGGGAACATGCTCGTCCAGAACAGCATCAAAACAGAACTCATGCTTCTCCACATATGCAGTCAAGTCCACCTATCACATGAGAAAAAGAGAGAGACTTCAATTCAATTTCCAAAATAAAAGCTAACAATTTTAAGTAGCATATGGTGCCTCGTGAATGCTAAGAACAAACCTTTACTTTAGGTTCATGGACTGTCAAATAAGCATTGTCATACACATTTACAATATCCTCCTCCTTCCGAGAAAGCTCCTTCTTGTTTAAAGGTCTTTTACGTACCTATTATACCCATTAGAACACAAGTACTTCAAAATTTTCATAAAAAAAATACAAACAGTATTCCATCATATGCTTCCAAATCACACAAAATGAGAATATTCCAAAATTGATATATGATTCAAATCATTCATACAGAAATTAGTTACCATGTTATCAAACATCATGATATAACCACACTTATATTCAACAATACATTCTGCTGCCAAAAGAACCCACATACCACAACTTTAATCTTAGCCACATTATTTTCCTTTGTGCTCTCTTTTTCATTCTGAGGTAATGGAACTGATGCATCTTGATCAGGTAGTACTCTTTGCTGCCTACCACTTGTCAAATTCAATTCATCATCAAATGCTTTCATACCACCACCGGGCATAAATGGCGATGGCTCAAAGGGTTCGGACATGACATGCTGAACATGGAAACAATATAACAATTTAGTAACAAAAAAAGAAAAAGAACAAACATGAGGTAAAACATATCCTAGGCACAACTAAGCAGTCTGTAATTTCTCATGAGATCATTAACTGAAGGAAGAGGTAAAGAACAACAATCAGATACATATTCACAAGTAATTTACCCCAACAAGGAGATAATGGGAACTGATGATGCATCTTGATCATTAGAAACCTATGGACAAGTAAATAACATGTAGAAACTAAACCAGCAGTCTAACAGAAATTGCCTCAACAAGTGAATGAAGAACTTACAAGGAAAACCTAAATGTTGCCTAGTCAAGAAAAACCCTTTTTTCTTACATAAACTAAAGCATGTCTTGTGACTTTCCATTTAAGAAAATGCTTTCCACCTGAGAAAGGTCTGATTAACTGATCTCAAATTCCAGTCTACACTATAATATATATAAAATACATTGAAGCTAAACCTGAATTCTCAACTTAATTAAAAGCTTTAGCCGTGTTAAACACAGAAATCTATGAATTATTTAAGTAGCTATACCTCAAACAGAAGCTCTGTATCAATCTAGTCCTTTGACAGTAGCCAGTAGACATAAGAAGTATAAATACACTGGTTTTTGAATTTATGAATCTTATAGAATCAATCCATGTAGAACTTTCCAGCCATGTTAAACAAAGGAACAATATGAATTATTTAAGTAACCATACCTCAGACAGAAGCTCTGTATCATCCATAGCATGAAGATCCAACAGCCCAGCTCCAAAATCCCCCCTGAACTCCGGAGAATAAAAAACATCTGATGCAGGCCCTCCTGAAGTTTGCGCAGTAGGTGTGTATGGCTCTGAACCAGATTCCCCATTAAAATTGAGGTTTCGCATTAACTTGAAAAGCCTTTGTTTCTCTTCAGCAGATTGTGCTCCATAACCCTATAACAATATCAATGCTTACTCACCATGTATTTGGACCAGAATTTCTACATGTAAAAAAGAACCCACAGGAAACAAAACCAAGGAACAAAGAGAAATATTCCCAGGACGATATAAAAAATGGTGAAAGTGATCGAGCCTGGAATGCAGGATCAACAAAACAAATTTCAACGATGAATTTATTAATTTTGCAATTCAAGGAAAAGTAAATTATAAACAGCTCAAGATAAGATAGCACAATACCACAATCTATAAGAAATGGATATAATACCTGCATGAGAAGGTTGGGGAGGAGGCGATTATCGATGCCGGTGGAAGCCACTGGTGAGGCCAGATGCTGCAACCCAGCGGACTGGAGCCACCGGGCCATGACGGCATCACCGGCGTCACTGGCGGGGCCCGCATTGTGCAGGGGCCCAGCACCGCCGCCGGTGTGGTCGTACAGAGCGGTTGCCGCGGCGGCATTGCTCTGCTGCATCTGGCCACCCATGTGGCGCTGCGACCGTCGTTGGGGAGCCAATTTTCAAGATCTAAATTTCAACAACCGCTTCACACACACAAAGTCACAAATGTGCACATATATATATATATATATATACACAACCCAGAAAAAAAAACATAAGAATATAAAAGAAATTAAAGCACAACGATCTGCATGGGACTATACTTACAAGTAGGGGAAAAGTCGAATTCAAAGCAGAACATGAAAATGAATCAGACGGAAATGGAATTCAAAACCTCAGAACCTGCAATCCAATTGAAATCTGATCTCAGAATTCAACTCCCAGCAATGCAGAAAAATCAATCAATTTCTCACATTTACGATTAAACGTACCAAAATGTGTGGAACATATGCAATTACGCGATCAATATCTGCGGCTTTTCAAATTAACCAATGAAATTGAAATTGGGATCAGATCTGAGACCGAATGGACATGGAAAAACCCTAATTTGGTTGCAAAGAGGGTGCGTTTGTTGGAGATTTTTTTCTGAGAAATGGGGTTGGGGATGATGGAAGAGGCTCCACGCGAGAGAGAACGTGTAGGCCTTTGCTTGGATTATAAAATAATCTTTGTGTGAGAGGAGGAAGAGGGAGGGTCAGAGATAGATATCGTTATAATTGGAATTTGGTAGATTATAATTTTCCAAACTTATTAAACGGCTATTTTCAAAATCTGATTAATATAAAGACTAATATACCCTCCAATTTGATTATAATTTACGGATGCGTCTTTTTGGTTTGGATTGTGGAGTTTCGGCTTGAGGCCTTGAGGCCTTGAGGGTTCTGAGACAGTGAATTCGTACCGAGTCTACTGACGGAAATGCCCTTGGGTTTGTAATGAAAAATAAGAAAAATTGAGGGCTAAGGCTGTGTTTGATTACGCAGAAACTCAAAACTTCTTTTTTGGTTTGACATTTTTTTTTTGGAATTAACAAAATATGACATTATAAAATAGAAAATAGTATGTTGGAATTTAAGAAAATAGAAGTTGAAACACCTAACCAGCTTAAATCAAAAAAAATTTTGTTTTGCCATCAGCTCAAATCAAAACTTAAATAGACCCCAATTGACATATAAATAAAGGAGACCACAAAAGAAAATTTTTTGCTTATTTTAGTAACAGTGAAGAACAATTAATAGAGAAATGCACCCCAAATAAAAAGAAAAAATACAAAAATTCATCCACTGAAACAAAACATTTAAAAAATGAGAACCACATAAAATTAAGAACAACCAAAAAAAAAAACTGAACATGACAAAAAAAAAACACAAAAACAACATATATTTGTCATTGGGTTTTTTTTTTTTAACAGCCACATTTTGTTACGTTTGTCTGTATTTTCCCAATACACAATTTGAGAAGTAGCATCATTCCCCATTGGATTCTTGGATACTCAAAACATTCCCCAATGTGCTTATATGTCTCTTGTATTTTTTTTATTGGTTACAATGTCTCTTGTATTTACTAATTAACTAGGCTTGTATTCATTTGAAGGGTACACTTGGTAACCCATCCTGTTTGGTATCCTAGTCAAAACTTTCTTAAAAAAAAAATTAAAAAAATATGAGTTTTTTAAAATTAATTTTTTAATTTTATAAATGATGGCAACTAAGAAAAAAAGGAGCCTAAAAAAATTAGAAAAATGATGTTTTATCGTTTTTTAAAATATGCCTTTTTTTTTTATAAACTATTTTTGAAAATAGTCTACCAAACATATTTTTTTGACTAAAACACGTTTTCTTGTTTTTGAAAAAAAAAAAAAAAAAAGGTTTTTTAATAGGATACTAAACAGGCCCTAAACTTCTATCCAATTTTTGTCATACGACTCATACAAGTCATGAATGTCTTTTATGTTTATTTATATGTCAAGGTGAATGGCATGCAATGCATGATGGAAAAACTTGTGCAAGATTACATTTATAACATCAGTAATACTACACTTAATACATTTTTATACTATAATTTTATACCATCTTACATGACATTCATATATTGGATACTAAAAATTAAAAAAATAAAATTTAAAAAAAAAATACCCTTCCAATAGAGTAATGACATATCATATAGGATACAAATGTAAAAAAAAAAAAAAAAAGGGACAACTAGCATTATTGTTATAACATGTTTAATATTTGCATTATTCGCACTCTCACAAATGCAAGTAATAATGTCATCGCAAAAATATTAATTATTCATATTCCACGTAAAAGTGTAAAAGGTTTTTGAAAAGGCGCAAATAATGTTCCCCTAATTGTTCTTTTTCTTATACAAATTCAATTACACTAATACAGTTAAGTGTGTGTGCATGAAAATTTCTAAAATGAAAAATGCCATAAATATATATATTATTATATTATTACAAGAATCTTAATCCCTCAAGTTCAGACATGGTTGGGTGGGACTGCGAGCTCTGGCTCTGAAAATTATGTGGGCATGCACGAGCAATGTTGATGATCTGTTAAGTAGAATAATCACATGCACTTCCGGCCAATATTGTGAGCTGAATTTGGTAATGCATGCAGATACAGTTTTGCCCTGTTAGGCTTGCAGCAGGCAACAGAATAACTCGTACTGCGACTCGGTTTAACAGATTGTATACCACTTCCAGTATAAATATTTGACACGTGAGAGTTTGTACCTTTTTATTTCCTTATCATTTTGCATGTAAGAGAATTATATCCACATTAAAAATGTAAGACCTTACGAGGTGATTTATAAGAATTTGAACTTCTTCACCCATTATCATTTAGTTTAAAAATAAATGACTAAATTACTTCATTGGCTCATTGTATTCATTAGCATATTTTTATCATTAATTAAAGTAATTTTCACGATAATAAGTGTGAAAGATAGGTTCATATTTTTAGGATATAGTATTAAATATTAATAACAACTATTTATATTATAACATGTGAAATAGTTACACCACGTGGTAATATTATAGTTATACAGAATAATTTCTCAAGATTATGAATCTAATTAAGATTTTTATTTTTTGATAGCTTAGAGAAAATTTAACAATTTTTAATATTTTGAAATGTGAAATAAATGAACAACCTAAAGAATTTTTTTTTAAAATACATTTTGAATCGTAAACAAATTAAGATTTTAAAGCTAGAGTTGAGAATGTGAAGAGTATAATCAAATTGGCCAATTAAGCTGATCAACTATATGTAAGTGTTTGGATTTAAAAATAGATTGTGAATATAACTTAATTATTTTTGTTGCAATCCACCCATAGCGGATAGGGGTTTTCTGCTAACTTGAGGGTTTAAGGGCGTGCTTTCCTTAATTCTATGTATTTTTCCAATTCTTTGTGGAAGCACTGTATAATTCAACCAACATGGTGCTACATCATATGTACATTGTCGGTAGATGCATAAATGTCGTATAAAAATCTTTTCTTATATTAACTTGTATTACTTGACAAATTTGTTATTATACAATTGTTGTATGTAAAAATGTCGTCATTACTATACATATATATATATATAACACGGAACCTAAGTCTCAAAACTTTTATTATATTTATACCCAAATACAACATTAAGCTTGGTTTGTACTCGATCCAACTCTAAAATAACAATAACCTAAACACGACATTCGTCTATTGCCACCCTTACATGAGTCCTTTGCCTACTTGGAATTGAAAAGTCCATGGCATTGACGCATCGTGAAGCATGCTGTTTTTTGGCTCCATACATACTTTATTACGAATTTAAAAACTCAATTCTATTCTACTTTTGGTCATTGAATATTTGAATTATTTAGTTTTCCATAGAGTGATGCTGGTGGAAGGATCTCCAAGTGGGGCCCAACTGAAAAACCCACTTTTGTATTCGGTTCCCCAACGTACGACCCTTATGCTACACTTCTTTTGCGAAAAGCCTTTGCTTGCTTTAACTCAAAGCATGTGGTCGAACGAGATCCAACGAGATCCAATGCTTATTAGAGAGTGCTAATTTTGAATTAAAGTATTGAACTTTTCTAGACCCGATTAGCTCTACCACCTTTTCTGTCTGGTGATCAAATGGCTCCCGAGCCTCCTGTAGACCCCTACCAAGAGATTTTAAGTGATTTAAATCATTCAACTACATTACACATTTACACAGATGTAATAAATATTGTAAATGAAAAGCAAGTCATCGGGTTATTTTTTTTGGCAGCGAGAAGCATCATCTTATATTTTAAGTTTATAAATCTCAATCAACATGGAATTTTTTTATTTTTTTATTTATTTTTGTGCTAATTTTAAAATTTATTTATTTACAACAAGTAAGAAATCGACATATCATCTGTCACATTATTTAAAATTAATAAGTTAGAATACAAGATAGTACCTCTAACATTATTATTTTGATGTAAATTTTTCTTTCTTTTAGTTAATGAGAAGGGAAAGATGAGAAAGATAGTAATCATACTCTTGTCGTTGATGCAAGAGATAAGTATTCTAGTTTAGAGGAGTAATTTTTTGATATGACCATAACACGGTGTTACTAATCCATATATTATAACATGAGTAGAAAATGAGTTTATACTGTTTTGAGAAGAGTTTATCGTCGTGTGCATGAATCCTTGTGCGATTGCTTCACATTCTACTGCTTTGTTTGGATAATTGGAGACCAATATAAGCATTTGTAATAGAACATGAGATGTCTAACCCTTGAGGCCTCAGAGTGAGCCCATTTCAAAATTGGGCTAAGATAACGAATGTTGACACTGGGCCAACAACCCAACTTCATCCCTTGAAGATAATCGAGACGGTGAACTAGCGAGCTCTGTGCCTCTGTCCCTCACTTGCGAGAAACATGCTGTGTCGCTGTGATAGTCTGACCGTTATCCTTGGAAATTTCCGAACATTTCCGTACAAGCATACAACCCAAGTACCCAAACCCAACCCCAACCATTTGGTTTGACAACAAGGACAACTGTACAAAAGCTTCCACACTTCCACAATGATGATACAACTGCACACTCGTGCACACACATTCACAAGATTGACTACAAAATCGGGACATCTATAGTATAACCACTGATGTCATATATTAACATTTAAAGTACAAATAACTGTATTTTGTAAAATTCTCCCTAGAAAACAATTTCAAACAATGCATTTTTTGTTTGGGGAATTTTATACATACCCTACAATTTTTTTTTTTTACCCAACTTTTCAATTTACCCAATCATCACTTTTTGAAATTCATATTTTCTCATTTTACTCAACCCAACTTACTACCCTACCCTTACCCACCCCAACAATTCATCACCACCTTCTCTCTCTCCTCACTTTTCTTCACATGCCACCAACGTACATCACCACCATCTCCTCTCTCTCTTTCTCTGACCCACCCCATCACCTAGCTCGAACCTCTACAACGCAAGCACCACCAACAACACCACCACTCTCTCTCTCTCTCTCTCTCTCTCTCTCTCTCNCTCTCTCTCTCTCTCTCTCTCTCTCTCTCTCTCTCTCTCTCTCTCTCTCTCTCTCTCCGACCCACCCCGTGCCCAGCTCCTTTCTCTTCCTTCCCCTCCGATAGAACATGCACTTAAAAAAAATGCAAGTTCATCAGATTAGTGCTGAACCTAAATGTTTTTTTCGACCGCTACCCACCGAACAAGCTTCTTCTATCCAGCAGATGCCCACCGAACAAGCCCCTCTGACCCACCTCCAAAAACCAACTTAAAAAATGTGCAGGTTCGGCGAACTAGTGTTGAACTTGAATATTTTCTCTAGCAAATACTTGCCGAACAAAGAATTCAAGTTCGGCACTAATCCACCGAACCTGTATTTTTTTTTTAAGTGCGTGTTCGATTTTAAGTGCATGTTCGATCGGAGGGAAAAAAAGAGAAAGAATCTAGGCACAAGGTGGGTCGGAGGGGAAGGAGAGAGAGAGAGAGAGAGAGAGAGAGAGAGAGAGAGAGAGAGAGAGAGAGAGAGAATGGTAGTATTGTTGGAGGTCGGAGGTGACGGGGTGGCCCGGTCAAAGGGGAATGACAGAGAGAGAGAGAGGTGTTGCTCGTGGAGGTCTGAGGTGACTGGTGGCGTGCGAAGTGGAAAGAGAGAGAGAAGGTGGTGGTGCTGTTGGTGTGGTGTGCAAAGAAGATGGTGGTGCTGGGCACAGGGTGGGTCAGAGAGAAAGGAAGAGAGAGAGGAGCTAGGCACGGGGGCAAAATGGTCAATTCATGATGGGATAAAATGGTCAGTTCATGTTCACATTTTTTGTTGGGTGAAAAAAAAATTGTAAGATATATATAGAATTCCCCTTCTTGTTTTTATCTATAAAGTTTTTCTTTTACCTGAGTTATTTTCTAATAAATTCTATAGCCTAGTTAAGGTTGGTTGTAACAAAACAGAGGGAGTATTATCCATCAGGTAAAGTTGTTGTCCTCAATGTAATGCAGTCTAACCAGATGGTTATTTAAATTTCTTACTAAACCAGACATTTGCTAAATTACTCAAATCATAATAATGGGCACGATATTTTCCCACTTAGACCATTCTAAAGGACAAAGATGACCACTACAAAGATAGGATCATAGGATCAGAAATTGATTCCAAGCTGCCAAAATCCAGAACAATCTTTTATTTCTCAAATCAAAAATATAGAACCAAATAAATTAGAAATGTAAAAGTCGAAATTAGAAAATGTCATTAAAACCAAGTCGGTAAAGGCATAAGCCCCAAGTCACCCAATGCAGAAACTTCTAAATAAAACAAGCCAATAATATAGACTCCTGGCCCCAACAAAGACCAAACAAAAAAAAAAAAAAAAGCAATAATTTAAGACTAGGATTACAACAAGCAATCTGCTTGAAGCCAGCCATGCCAATTCTTAGCACTTGACCTCCCTCAAACCATGAGCAAAGTAGATAAATGTTGGGTCTGTGGCACCATCCTTGTAGTAAGCAAAAACCAGACCTCCATCATCATGCATGCTCTCCCCCACAAAGCTGCAAAAGAACATGTGAATCAATGCTTGTATCTTTAAGCAACAGACATTAAATATTCCATTGATGTAAAACATTCACCACGGTAGCAGAGTATCTATTGTGGGAATGACTAATATGATAAATTACTATGGATAAATAAATCAACACAACTTACAATTGGAGGTCACTGAGCTTTGAAAGCAGAAACTTGGTCGCCCCCTCAATGTTCTTCTTAAATACATCTTGGTTTTCCCCCTCCAGTTTAGGTGTCAACAATTTGATGTACCTCTTCACCCATGTGACAAACTGCTTCTTTTCAAACGGAGGTTGCTCCTGCAAGCATCAGGTGATGATAATCAATTCCTACACGGAATATTTTAAAAACTTTATAACCAACAATACAGTGGGCACATACCTGAAGCCTAAATGTGTCGACAATGTCAACCACCTTAACAGTTTGATCATCAACACCCTCATCATCCCCACCACCTTCAGCAGAAGGATTTGCACCAATGTCTACATCAACTGCTCCTTGAACAACCCACTGCAAACAAAATCATTCAAATGACTTTCATTATTATCCAAATGACCTAGCAGCACAAAGAACATACAACCACAAGCTCAATTACAACGAACTTGAGACGCCCAGAAGAAACACACATCATTCTTTCTACTTTATTTTCTACTAGAAGATTTTAACTTTGTAAATAAATTGAAAACTTTGTGATAAAGAGCAGTTAGCTCAATAAATACTATAAAAGATTTCAATCAGTGGGAATATAAAAAATTTAAAGTGGCCAACCTACCTTTCCATTAACTTCCCACAACACTCCATTATGGATTTCCTGGTATGGAAACGAGTCTGAGAGAAGCTCATCACCTAGTATAATTGCATGAATTCGGTCAACAACTTATACAGAGTAATACAGCTAATATAAGCTCAAGAAACAATCAAATCCAAAAAATAAAAAAAATTCACAGCAGATTTACAAGAGTAGCTAAATTCAATGGTCAACATCGCAAGTTTCAAAGTTGCGTCCTTTTTAAAAGGAATAAATTAAGTACACAACATTAAATAAAAAACTATTGTACCAATCACATGACTATGCCAGCCTATATCAAGAAACAGAGTTACCAAGATATTAAAAACCGATTAAAACTACAAATTCTGTTTAATTAAGAGTTCAGTAGCTTCACATATACATATCTTCAAACATGCATATAATCACCAACAAAGACATCAAAATCTGATTAAAACTATGAATTCTGTTTTTTTTTTCTTAACAAGTCTAGCTTAATAGTTCAGTATCTGCAGGAAATATACATATCATGAAAAATTATTCAGTAGCAAATTATATAAAAGTAGATAGATAGATCAAACATGCACATAATCACCAACAACAAAAACGAAATAAATAGAGCATAAATAGATCAAAGAACCTGAGAACTATCAAAAACAAACACAATACGATAGAAATTCGGGCGCCAGATCCCCACCCTAACCTAAAATTTGGAAGATAAAGAAAGATCTAGCTTCGTAATTTCCCTAAAAACTACTACTGCAAAACAACCCTAATTCAAGCAGATGGTCAAATAAGATTGGGGAAATTTACCAGTGAGGAGGTCTTGGTAAACCAACATGTTTGCAGCAGAGACTGTCCCTCGGATCGCCCCAAGAAGGTTATTAGGTATTTGAGGAGGGGACAGAGCGACGCAGCGACGAGAGAGCGAGAGAGGGTTTGGGGAGGCCTCGACAACTGGAATTTATAGGCGAGGGTTTGGCCGATAACACGAAGGAGCTACACAACTCTATAATTACGGGAAAGGACCTGTTTTTCCTCTAAATGCCCAAAAGGCCCTTCAGATTTTTCTTTCCGAATCATGATAAAAAAAGGTTTGATGAACGGGTAGTCGGGTCGGTCAAGTTCTAGTTTTGTTGGGTCTAGAGTCTCTAGACTTGTGTTGATTTCAGCCTAGTGAGGCCCAGTGAATTTGGTGGGCTAGTTTGAGTCGGTCCATTAGAAAAAAACCACGGCTTCTTGCCTCGATTTATGGCCCATATTTTGTTTGGGCTGGTTAATAGGTTAATTGGACTGTTGGACTGGACTGAATCGATTTTTTTATTTTTTATTTATAGTTATCAAAACCTTTGAGTTTAGTCAAAAAAATTTAAAATCTAAAATTGCCCATACTACACTATAATAAATAAAAAAATAGTTAGTGAGTAGCTCAATTGAAATGACAATGTAATTACCCTCTACACTCAAGTTTGGTCCTCCTCCCAAAAACAAAAAACAAAAAGATACTACACATTTGAAAAAAAAAAAAAAAATCTATTTTACACACTCATCATAGTAAGAGGTTAAATTTCATCCTCATCCTCTCAAAGTCTCAATATCAATATAATTCACTTCATACGTTGAATTTATATAAAACTTATATAAGATACATCATGGAATAAAGTATCTCATTTTTTTTAGCCAATAATAAAGTATCTGATTTAATTATGTAAGATGAACATTATGTTGAGCACATCGAATATTTAATCTTAACCGATCATTTATCTTTGATTTGATTCGTATACTAGGAGGATAACTCAAGTTTTTTTAATTACCCTAACGTCAACTGTCAGTTCAATATACACGGTTTAATATGTTGGATTCTAATAATAATTGTGTTGGATACATAATGAAATAATGGATCTTAAGTTAAATTAATAATGAACACAATACCTTAAACGTATCGAATCGAAGATTCAATCATAATTGTTGGTTTTTGTTTGATCCACACACTATTGAACGTATTAAAGATGCAATCATAATAATTGACTCATTCTTAACCCACGTATTAATAGGTAGAATGGTGATATTTCCACCCCCATTCATATTTTCTAACCCCTTATGAATTTTCAAAAAATATTAATCTAATTATTTCACCTAAGGAGTAAAATTTCGGTTTCAATGAAAATTTTCGCAGAAATTTCGATTAAAATTTCAATTTCAATAAAATTAGACAAAAATTACTATCAAAATATGAAAATTTTGAATAAAACTTAATCATATGTTTATTTAACATATTATCTACTACATTGATAAAAAACATTGAAAAAATCAAATAATATAGTAGATTTCATGTGATATGTGATGAATATAATGTGCGCCGGAAACAATATTGTTAAAAAAATACTTCACTAATTAATAATTATATAATAAAATTACATGAATAAATTACCAATGTGACAACGGAAAGTAGCAAACTTACTCAAAGGGACTTGGAAATGGTTTTCGATAGTTAAATTAAGCCGAATTGGGTTAAAATAAAACCAATCCAATGGTAACAGCGGCGACAACTGTTTACCTAAAATTTCAATTTTATAAATTATCAAAATTAAAAAATCAAACATTAAGGAAATAAAATTTCATGATAAGGGGATAAATTTATTTTTCATAATTTATGTTTACAACTAAACGAAACACCAAAATGACCAGATCAAACCCCAAATAAAATCCCAATTATTTTTTTTTCTTTCCAATTGCCTAAAGACTCCAAATCTCAATCTACCTTAAAAAAAAAAAAAAAAATTATTTCCTTTTTTTTTTTTTCCTTTTCCTTTCTTTTCTCTTCTTTTTTTGTTTGTTTTTTCCTTTTCCTCTTATTCTCCCGTAACTTTCCTCTTTTTTTCTTTCCTTTCCCTCTTATTCCCCCAGTGGTCTTCCCTTCCTCCTCCCTTCTTCCCCATCCACTAGATTTGCGCCCACCTCCCGTGACCAAAACCCATTGCTTGCGCCGCCAGCGCCTCCTGCTTGCCTCCTCCCTCCTTCCCTAGCTAGCCTCGCGCCTCTCACCTCCTCACCTGCCTCGCATAGAACCACTACTTGTGCCCACTGCTTGCCCAGAACCCGCAACTCGAAAATTTTGACGAAATTTCAGTAAAATTTTTCGAAATTAATTTGGTATGATGTTAAAATTTTCATACTCCTAAAAAACGAAATTTTCGACAAAATTTTACTTATTGATTTCACTCCTTTTTTCCTGAAATTACCTTATCTTTTTCCCTTCCACATCATCTTTCCCCTTCTCCCACACTCTATTGAAAAGGAAAAATGAAACAAACCAACCATGGCTGCTGCAATCACAGCAGCTCCTCTACAGACTACAATTGATGTATTTGCACTTGCGGATCTACAGAAGGATCTTCATGACTATTATTTTTTATTAAATTGGTAATTGCTTCATGGATTTGTTTAATGCCTAAACTTTTTAGGATTTAGTCATGAAATTGTTAAGGGATTTATTATGATTACATTAGAAATATGATTTCGACCAAATTAAAAAAAAAAAAAACATTAAAAATATAATTATTCTTAAATCCAATGCTCCTATAAGGTGGATGATTTATCAATGTACTTGCCGAGCTGATCAATTGCCATGGAAGATGGACTATCCTTTGCCCACACACCATTGAACATATTATATATTCAATCATAATCATTGATTCATCCTTAGCCCACATATTAATAAGGTATTCAAAATAAGGTGTCGGAGATTCAATCCTCACTGTTGGCTCCATCCTAGCTCACACACCATTGAACATTTGAAAGATTAAATCATAACCATTAACTCATCCATGACCCATATATTAAGAAGGTATTCGAAATAACGTATCGAAGATTCAATCTTAACCATTGGCTCTTTCCTGGCCCACACACCCAAGAAGGCAACCAAAATATTTTGCATTATATCCAAAAATTACAACCTACAACCAAGCCTCACATCCACACATCAACCGTCCAATCACCAACTAATTTTGGAAAATCCTCCACGTGTCTACAGTACAAGCACCACTGGAAATCACTTCCATGGACTCCACCGCACGGAAAACCCACCCTCCTGATTTGCTTTACTGAGATATACATTGCCAGACTCATAAACAAGTTACCATCTAAGTGGCTGCTGACAACCAATTTTGGTTCTTCCTGAGAGAAAGAGAGAGAGAGAGAGAGAGAGAGAGAGAGAGGAGAAATGATTCTCTGGCGTTATAAATGTGTCCGCCTCGCTTTCCTCGCTTCCTTCTCTGCTTTTGCTCTTTCATTCAGTGTCTCTCTGTGGCTTTTGTTTGGGCGAAAATGGCTGCCGTTTCGTCTTCGTCAACTGACTGCTGCTCCATCTGCATGGATGACGTGTCCGATGGCTGTGGCCGTACCGTCGTCAAGCTTCAATGCTCTCACCAGTTTCATATCGGTGAGTAAATCACAGCGACTTCGCCGACTTTTTTTGTTATTTATTTACTAGATGGTTATATGCTATATGCACGTAGCTGTTCTATATCTATATACACATAGATTGATATGTGCGTATATATATATATATATATATATATATAAGTATGGAAGTAATTAATGTTTGTCCACAATTATTATAATAGTGATTACAAGGTGTTTTTAGTTTTTATGTGTTTATAGGAATGATTATAATTATTGCTGTTGTTGTGATTATTATTATTGTTTTATTATCTCCTGAAGGTGTTTTTGATGGGTTTATTACTTTATTGTGACTATATGAGTTCAATATTCCATGTGTTGTGATTCATCAAAAAGAAAAAAGGGGAAAAATCTATGTGCTGTGTGATGGGGAATCAGGAAAACGTTAGGATATTTGGGAAATCCGGTTATCAAAAATTTGTTTTGTGACTCTTGTTCCTAAGCTGTTCGATGAATTGGCGGTTTGAAAAGTTTGGATATAAATCATAACTTAAGGGTGTTTAAATAATATTTATTGGATTTATCATTTAAGAACACTTCTATCGTGGTCTATACACACCCACACACACTAGAGCTAGGACATAATAATTGGCATTATTTTTCTATGTGGATGAGCTATGGAAATTCCTAATGAAGTTCAAAAAATATTATCGTTTGGTTAATTTATTCTTATCTTTCGGTTGCTAATATATGGCTTCTAAGCATTAAGGCATGACTAAAGGTCCAAAAAAAATATCCATGAATGATAGTAGAAGGTCTTGCATTTCCTAGGTTTGGTAGATTTTCAGCTTATAATTCTTTTGACTGCATAAGTCTGCCGAACCCTGCCTACCCTTGGGCATAAGTTCTAGTAATTGATACAAAATATTAACCTCTTAAATCATGAAATATTACTTAATTTTGTTTGTTCAAGGAATTTTAATATTTTTCTGATGTCCTGCACTTTCCTTTCTCTTCAGATTGCATTGGTTCTGCATTCAATGTAAAGGGTGTCATGGAATGCCCTAACTGCTGCAATATTGAGAATGGCGTGTGGAGGCGCTTTGAGAATGGTAGCCCTGAAGAGGACTTATTTGAGGGGACGGATTATGAGGAGACTGTAGAGTATATTGACATGGTAAAAGCAAGGATTACATTTATCTATTATTTTTTTTATCTAATTAAACAAGTTTTTCACAGGATTTATAAAATTTAATTTATGTTTTGTACCAATTAATACTTCAGTTTCATCGACTTTGTAAACTCTCACTTTCTTTCTCATTTTGACATGCTTTAGTGGGAGGAATGAGTTAGCAGAACTGGTTAAGGGAATCATTTGTAAAACCAATTGAGGACACTTAAGTGTCATTTTACGCTATTAATTTTGATTATGCCTCGAAGGATGATCAAGTGTGTGATGGGTTGCAGATTTTGTCCCTTCAAGTTTATTATACGCAGTTTGATATTCCTTAATTCTTTTGCATCACTATAAATTTGTACTTTCCATCATAAACACACACACAGAGTATCATCTTTGCAACATGTTTTTTTTATGCTTTTTAAGTTTTACGCAATGCATTGATCTGGATTGTCTCATTAGGACCTAGATGAGAGTTCCTCACATCCATTGGTATGTATGCCAACCATATGTCTCAGATTAACCTGAATCACCACGAAGCACTAAATGTAATAGAAAATATGCAAGGGCTGTGCACGTGGAACAGCTTTAATAGGATTATCTAAGTATGCATGTGTATGCAGTATCCAAGCATGTAATAGCGTGACTTACTACAAACTAGATAATTTCCAAGGTTCATGAGTTGAACTTAGTCCCTGTTTAACAAGCTTTACGCGCAAAACCTTAGGGGCTTGTGATGCGGGATTGCTCAAAACATGTATATTTTTGTTCCAATCCATTATGTTGGTGATCTATAAGTCTAGTTTCTAAGTGCTATAAGTCTAGTTTCTAACTTTCATTTTCCCTTTTAGAGGGAATGTGTATATTAGTCATGAAGATGTTTACTTGACACCACTTTATTACAATTTACAACCTAACCTCTAGTAAATTTATATTATATAATCTATACATGACTCCAATCCAACATTTGGTATACAGTTCAATGTAAGTTTGCTTGGTTTAATTAAAGCATTGCTTGATTTGTCATATGAGTTGGTTGATGCATATTCAATAACATGACAGTAGTGAGTGATTACTCATATAATTCTGTGATAGTTTTCTTAGTTTGTATTATATTATAGGTTAAAAGATAATTATGGTATTGGCTTAACTAGTTTCCTTTCAGTTTAAGAATCTAAAAGGATATGAATGCCCTTGAGTTTCTGCTTCCTAAAAAATATCAGTTACCTCTAACAATCCTGATTTAGTTCAATGGGTGGGATAGTGATCCATTTCTGCTCAGTAAAGGCTTCTTTTCTTTGCTATAAATCCAACAAGATAGTATCTTGGGTGTTTAATTCAATAAAACTCTTCATTGTTACCATTCATACATTTTCTTTTTGGGTTTTTTGACTATAAGGCATTTATGCTAAGTCAAGTAATAGGGTAATAGGCATTAGGAGCAGAATAAGAATAATAGGGAAGAATATCATCTAAATGATATCTGATATCATAGTATTAATTAAAACTTAAGAACAAAATATGTTACAGGGACTTGGGTGTGGGTGTGGATGTCGGATGTGGGAACCTTTTCATGTGTTGGATTTTCCATGTAGTTGGAGGGTCCAGTTGCTGTACCCTACCAATATCATGTCGTATTGACAGGAGTGTCAAGGAGAAGTAAAGGGTCCATGTAATACATAGAAAACTTATGGGTTTAGAACATGAGGACAATACCTTTTTCCTGTGTAGGAAAGTAGGTATTTGTATATGTGATAATTACACAGACTTATAGAGTGATGAAATCATTTGAACCTTTGGGCCAAATGGTATCTTGTCTGTCAATAATTTTAGGGTGGAGGATAAGGGCACTCTTTATCATGTCAGCCAAAAGAAGAATAATAAATTAAAGAGGGTTCGCTATGAGCGCTCAAGTGCTGTTGAGTATAGAATTACTCCAATTTGGGCGGTCTCTGGATTAAATGTACAAAAACTTGATATTTGGCATTTCATGCTTCTGGCGTAATCGACTTCTGATTTTTTTTTTTCCATGTATTTGGAGTGTCCAGTTGCTATACCCTACCAATATCATGTCATATTGACAGGAGTGTCAGGGAGAAGTAAAGGGTCCATGTCATACATAGAAAACTTATGGGTTTAGAACATGAGGACAATACTTTTTTCCTGTGGAGGAAAGTAGGTATTTGTATTTGTGTTAATTACGCAGACTTATAGAGCGATGAAATCATTTGAACCTTTGGGCCAAATGGTATCTTGTCTGTCAAAAATATTAGGGTGGAGGATAAGGGCACTCTTTAACATGTCAGCCAAAAGAAGAATCATAAATTAAAGAGGGTTCGCTATGAGTGTTCAAGTGCTGTTGAGTATAGAATTAGTCCAATTTGGCTGGTCTCGGGATTGAATGTACAAAAACTTGATGTTTGGCATTTCATGCTTCTGGCATAATCGACTTCTGATTTTTTGGAGCATATAAATGCTCAAACAAGTTTGTAAAGCTGAAAAAAAATATAATCTTATATATAGTATTTTTTTTGTTTATAAAATTACCCTTTGTTGCTACTGATAGGTGTATTATAGATTAATACAATCTCTTTTTTGGTCTGATACAATTAATTATGATATGAAAATATCTGTATTTCAAATTTTTGAGAATGTTTAACATATTGGGTAATGTGTAGCATTCATTGGAGCTCAGGAGTATAAGTATTGTATTGGTAAAGGACTGCATATATAATTTGATTATCATTCCCACCTAGGGAATCATAATGGATGCATACAAGCGTCATGTAGGTTATTTGAGCCTGTTTTCTTTTGTCTTGTCATCTCGTTATACATTGTTTTTCATCTCATTATATGTTGTTTTTTGACTAATAACTCTCCTTGACGTGGCAAGCTAATTTACTTTCCTATGCTTTTTCTTGTTAAGCAATTTATTAGCTGAGTCTGATTAGGAAGGTGGTGAAAGCATTAAGATAGAGGGCTAATAGGAGTAGAATATTATACACGCGGATAATAAGTTTTAATTCCTAGATGAGCGTATCAGGAATTGTAAAGTGGAATGATCAGTGCTAGACATGTGAGAACATTTTTAAGAGCATAGAGATTTTCATTGAGTTAATGCTATTCCTAAACTGGTAGGAATATCCACTCAGGGAGACTGTATCTTATGTAGGCCAATTAAGAGAGCAAGTGACAACTAACAATCACCTGGCTGAGGCACTAAAACATAGAATGACTATTGGACGCAAATTTATTGGTCGTTACAGAGTCTAGTTACGAATGTGACTTTTAAATTATTCTTATGCGTTTTTTTCTTTCAGTATAAGTTATTCACTTATGTTATTATGTTATGAACTGTAAATAATTAAATCATTGTTCGTTTTGGCATCAACATTTGTAGTTAGGTTATCTGAAGCAAAATATCTAACAGAATGGATCCAAATAAAGTTGCTGAACTCAATATCTGATTGTTTTGCTAATAGAAATTCTGTTAGTAGGACAAACTAACATCAAAAGTCGGTGAACCAAAGTTGTTAGCTAGCATGACAAAATTGTTTTCATTTATATACACTTAACTAACCTGCACGTTCCTTCAGTATGATAAAATACCATTATTTTAGTGAAGCATGAATATGGGCCAAGATATGCGAACAATACAACATGCACACACCTGCATAACCAGATGCAATAATTAATGAGAATGGGCTGTAAATATATAAACGTATTAATATGTTTGTGGATGCTTCAGGAACCACTTGGAACTTATTCGCGTCATCTTCCTGGATGGTAAGCATTATTTCTGCTTTGCAAGCTCACTTTCCTTCTTCTTACGTTAAGTTTTGCGTTTTACAATTTCATATATCATTGACGTATAGAAATTGTTCTATATTATTTTAACTTACATATTAGTTAGCTGGGATTTTCTTTTTTAGTCCAGAATAATTTTTGCCTGATGCATGAACCCTCATTTTTCTTCTCCTTTTTTCCAATCTATATTGTTCATTTGCATCAGTTTTCTGACTGCCTATACCAAAAGTAAGTTTGAGGCTCAAGGATATCACTATTTAATGTCCTTGATTATTTCTAGCAATAGATTGCTCCTATAACAGAGAGAAGTTGAATTGCTCTGGTGCATATAGTTGCTTAATGTTTCCATATGGAAGTTGTATCCCTAAAATTATGGAAATATGAGTAAAATCACAAGAAACAAATTCAATTTTAATTTAATGTGTTGTTAAGTCATTTTTAATTGCTACTGATTCCAATCATTGATGTGATTATGTAGATTACTGAATAGCTGTTATCTGAAAAAGAAATAATTAGGTTGATGAGATTCTGATTCTTCTCTAGAGATTAGGGTTCCAGGGTGTAGGACTACAAAGAAAGATATTTTTCTTGTTGATCTTTGAATGTTGTGAATTTCATGATTCTTGAAAACCTAGGACAATTAAATTTTCTGCATACAGTAACTTAGGGTTGGAGATAATAATTAGAAAAGACTTCATGGCTATCTTTTTTGGTCTTTATCTTACACGTGGGTGTTTTGAAACTTGCAGGGAAAGGGAGTTGGCATCACTGGGCAGTAAGTTCATTTTCTTTTGCACGCACTTTAAATTAAACTGAACAATTAATGGAAAGCTTGTTTCGAAACAGACTTGCAACAATATTTTGATTATGCAGATGGGAATGTCATTGATCTCCATGCCCTCTTTGCTGATAATCCTAATACCAATTGTCATTGGAATGGCCCTCCTACACCCAGTGAGATATCTGCTTCCCAGGTTCTCCGGAGCATTGATCCTTACTTTGGAACCTGCGAGCATTGCGTTAACCTCACAACGAGTGACCATACTGGTGGTGCTAATTGGGCTTCGGTTCCATCTGCAAACTTGAGAATTGACACTAGGGCTAATTCCAATGGTCTACCAAATGACTTCAGAACTCCTAGGGCTGAATCTAATGGTTTACCAAATGACTTAAGAATTCCTAGGGCTGATTCCAATGGTATATCAAATGACTTGAGAATTGCTAGGACTGGTTCTAATGGCATGCTGATAAATGACGAATTTGGTAATCGACTTCTTGATCATCATGGGTAAGCTTTGATGAACTCATTACCCATTTGTTGTTTAATGGTGACTGCCCTTGAGTTAATTGAATTGATAATGCGGATCTCCACCAAGGTTGATGTCACCAAGGTTACTTAATGCCATCTAACATTAACTCTTTCTATACATGAAAGTAATGGCTCATGCTTTTAGTTATTGGCTTAATTATATGTTTTAACTTTTTAAATAAACCTGAGAAACACTGATGAGTTGGGGTTAGTTGTACTTTGATAATGTCATGAGACATACATTATGCTGTTAAAATCTCTCCCATGTCATTTTTCAAACCTGCATTCTGTTCATTGTCCCTCATATTTCTTAGTTTTACATTTTACATTGCATCTTAAACATCTTACATGCACCTCTTGTTTGTAGGGTACGTGCCCAAACCACTATTGAATCCCCATTTGGTTTGGCTCATCAAGGAAGCAATGATCCTTTTCTTCAAAGCTTCCAATCGATGCAGCCACCAGCCAATTCTCCTTCAGCAGTGGTGTATCCTCCCATGCTGTCTGGCATGAGGAGTGCAAATAGATTGAGGGGCTTAACTCCAGCAGAGCACACAGCACCACGGTTTGAACAGACTGGGAACTCCTTTTCAGTGCCTGTGAACTTGGTCAACCCTAACCTGTCAGAAGCCACAACTTGTGCTAATCACCTTGTCCAGGAAGGAATTGTGGGCGAACGTCTCCAACTATTTCCAGAAGACCTTGGTTCAATTTTCCGGGGGATGCATGACTATGCTGGTAGCAGCAGAAATGATTAGCAGGCTGAAATGTCTGTTACAGAGGCATAAATATGAGTTTTCGTTCTACCCTTCAATAACTATACAGCAGGTAAAATGGCTCTTTTTATGAGAAGCATAAATTCATTGATGAGAAACCATAGCTGCAAAACTACACATTATTGTCCTAGTTGCTTATTTTCTGCCCTAAACTGTGGCTGGTAATGTGATATTATCTGGTATGGAAGACATTTGTTTTATGGAAATTCTTTGTAAGGATGAAAAACATTTTAAGTTTCACATATGTTGCCAATATGATACAAGTCTTGGAGTGGGGCTTTCAAATGTAGAGCACTTATTCTCATATCCACCGCTAAGGTTTGACTTTCATCAAGAGAGTCGATACTATAGGAATTCTTAGGTCTGGTCCCTTGGGGCCATTTGGCTCCAAAGCTGAATTCTTTCTTCTACAAGTTTTACCAGCTTGTTGGCATTGGAGTACAAGTGAACAATCAAATGAACTGACTTCTAGTTTCTTTTAAATTGCTAAGCCATAGTCATCAAATAGTTGATAAAAACTGCGATTTGGTGACTAACCTTTTAAATCTATAACTACAAGGCTGATTAAATGGACAAATCCTCCCCATCCCAAATAATGACAAAATTATATGCAAGAAATCTTCTTTTTCTTAAGGTCCGGTTGAAGTTTATAATTTTTGAAAGAAAAATAACATTTCTTCTGTAGTTTGTTCTTTAATAATCTTTAATATCTTCTTGTTCTTGAATCTGGATTTCCGAGCTGAAATATAATCGCCTTGTTAATCCTGATTCAACAACTTTTCAAGTGCATCTTTTTTCTTTTAGCCAACTTTTCAAGTGCACCTGATATATGTTGATTTGATTATTGCTGCTTTACTTAATGAACTCTCTCAAACGTGGATGATGGTAAGGAAAGAGTGGTAGAAGGTACCAATTATTGTTCTAACTCTTAAAATTTTGACAATATTTTATTAGTTTATATATGAGCTAACTGTGAATTTTATTTACCTAGTCATACTAATGTATGGGCAATCTGAACATTTCATTGAATTTATTTTTGGGTGGCACTATCAAACAATGCATCAATGACCATCTTCCTCCCGAAGGTGCTCTCTCCACCACCTCCCTCCGCCACCGGCAAGGCTCCGGTCAAGACCACCACCAATCTCTTTGCCTCTCTTCCCTCTACAGACTGTGCCAACCATTTTTCAAAATAACCACTATACATAGCAAATCATGCCTCCAAAGTTATTATTTTCGATGAATTTTTGCATTTTCCAGCCAACTCCGGCTGCCATTTAAGACAAGGTTGGTCTCATTCTCTTCGTCTCTTCAAGATCTATAATACCCCCCTTTATGTGGGTTAAAAAATAGAGGTGTATGTATGTAATTGGTTTGAGTGTAGTTAGAGGTGCACTCAGGAATGATCAAAGTATTGTCCTTATTTTTTCCCATCATTTTTTGAAAAGACTATTACAACTCTTTTAAAATTACATAAAAAATAAATTTGCAAGTAGTAAAAGATTGTAGATTGCCATGAGGTCACATTTAGTTCACAAATGAATTTCATGGGAATGTCATAATCATACTCACTTCATGTATGAGAATAAATAATTACACTATAAAAGTGTGCTTATTAGATAGAGGAATAAAATCTCATATCCATTATGAAGTTTCAAATTCGTGAACTTCTAATAATACCTTGATAGTTTAGGAGGCGTGGTCATTAGGGAAATTTTTTTGTTCTCTATCTACCACAAATGCGGAACAAAAAATGTAAAATTAATACGAAATATAAGTATACACATTTAAATATTTTTTCTAAATTTTTTTATGACATTGGAGGGAAACAAATCATGAACCTATCATAATTTTTAACCCCTTATTCCACTAATTCTCACCGTTCCATTTGAGTTAGCCCAAAGGCTTAAACATCATCATCTTCTTACTATTCATGAAAAATTTCGGAAAGATTGTGAAAATAAAGTGGAAGTGTGGAACTTTTTAAAAAAAAAAAATTTTCCTCGAAAATAATAAAATCCAGTTAAGCGGGAAAACGAAATTTTTGAAAGCAGTGGCCAAGGGCAGAGAGAGAGGCTTTCCTGCAGCCATCCATATTCACAGTGACCGGTGACCTCAAAGTTATTCAGCCATGGAAGAAGCCATAACCCGAATAGTCACAGAGCTCGAAGAACTCCGCCACTTCGAAAGCCCCCAAACCCAACCCATCTCCGATTCCACCCTCTCCGACCTCCAAACCCTCTTAGATGACTCCTTCAGCGCCAATGACCCTGAATTCATGGACCGGCTCTGCCACGAGCTCTCCTCCAAGTCCCTCTCTTTTTCCTATCTCGTCAATCCAATCGCCTCCGCCATGGATTTGGGTCCTACCCACTTCATCCTCTCAGCCTCCAAAGTCTACCTCTCTCTCCTTCTCTCCCCAAATTCCCCAGTTTGCGCACTCTTCACTCCCATGGCTTTTCTCTCTCTCCTCCAGTCCATTCGCCGGTCCCTCAAGCGCCGTCCGCCAGGCGAATCGGGTCCTGGGGCACCCAGCCAGAGGTCCCACATTGCCGCTAATAGGAAGAGGAAGGGCCGCGCCAAGAAGGGTTCGAGGAATTGTGCCCAGAGTTTTTACAATGAGGACTGTGATGGCGAAGAGAGTGAATTTGATGTGAGGGTCTTGTTCCATGTTCTTGAAAGGTTGGAACTTGTAATGGGTTTGATTCATTTGGACCGATTTCCCGATAGCTTGAAGTCTTTGGTTCAAACTGTGGCTGAAATTCCAGTAATGGCGGTTGAGGTATGTGGTAATTCAGGTAGTTATAACAAACTAACTGATTTGTGCTCGCTGATTTTGCTTAAAGTGTTTTTACCTGAGCATGGTGACCAAGCAACCACTGCAGCCGAGGTGTTGAAGTCATTGACCCCAATGATTCTCCAGCATAAATCTCAAGTTCGGACTTTTGCGTTGGGGTTTGTGAGAAGTCGGATGATGAGTGTGAGTAAGAAACTTGATGGGGTCAAGAAAGCAGTGGTGAATTTTCCGAGGTACTTGGTCCAAAAGGCTCCAGAGAAGTCTGAGCCTCGAGCTTTGGCTGTGGAGTCGATCATGGAGATTGTAAGCGTTATGGAATTTGAGGACCAAATTGGGTTTGTGGATTATGTAGTGAAGATGACGCAGGGGAAGGCTAGCTTGAGGCTCTTGGCTGTTGACCTTATTCTGGTGCTAGTGACATCGTTGAAAGAGACAATGGGGTTGAATTCAGATAGTGAAGTGAAGATTTCATTGGGTGTGAAATGCTTGGAGGCTTTGATTCAGCGTTGTTTGGATGCAACTGCCGGAATTCGAGCCCGTGCTTTGTCAAACTTGTCACAGCTGGTGGGCTTCTTGTCAGGTAATGATAGGAGCCAGGCTGTGTTGAAAGAAGTTATGGGGTTTGGCAATGCAAGTGATCAAAGGCCGGAGGGTTGGATGAATGAAATTTTGAGGAAAAGGTGCATGGATGAGAAGGCAGCTGTGAGGAAGGCTGCACTTCTTTTGGTTACCAAGCTGATAGCCATTTTAGGCAGTGGCTTTGATGGAGCCTTGGTCAAGACTATGGGCGTGGCTTGTTCTGATCCACTTGTTAGCATACGAAAAACAGCAATTTCAGCTCTTTCAGTGGTAAATTTTCTTCTGTGTTCCATCTGGTTATTCTTCATCTAACTGATGTTTTAGTTAAAGTTTGAAGTTTCTAATTGGTTTGCATTGTGTAGCTAAAGTTAGAGATTTTGGTATCTAATTGGCTTGTAATACTTTGTGTAGCCTCCCAAGTCTCATCTATTCTATTTATTTATATTTGTGACAATATATACTCTTAGACACTTTTCTTGTACATAAAAAAAGTCGCCCTGTTAACGTCTTCCCATGCCAAGAATAGCCCTTTACTTTCCAACCACCTGGAGCACAAAATCCCAACTCACAATGGTTGTCTTAGTAAGAAACACTTTCAGAAAACTGATAATGTTTTATAGAAAAATCTCAAATACATTTCCGTCCACCACATTGCGTATAAGTACATCTGCACTTGCTGACAATTTGGATCAATTTTAGTATTGATACTTTTGGCTGATGGAAAGATAGCATACTAGGCCTAAACTTTGAGATATTATTGGTTTCAACAGTATATATAATCTAATTTAAACTTGATTGATCACCAAAAAAAAATTTAAACTTGATCAAGTTTTTTCCCACATATGGGCTTCCATATAATGAAAAGTTATTTTATTTTAATTTACCATATGGATGCCTGCAGTAGAGTTGGTGTTTCTGCACCTCATCAATTTTCTTTTTCCCTTTGGCTTGCCTGTATGAATTTATCTTTGTTCCATTCCCGATCTTATGTGTTATCTGCACTGACTTTGTAGGCCTTTAGAACATTCCTGGATGAAAGCGTGGCTACGGAGTGGCTACATTCTGTTCCACGTTTAATAGCTGATAATGAGTCTAGCATTCAAGAAGAATGTGAGAACTTGTTTCTTGAACTGGTATTGGATCGGGTATCTACAGTTGGATCTGTTAGTTCGCTTCATAATACAAATCTCAAAGCAAAAGGTTCAGAAATGGATGTTGACTCAGTGCTTCCTGAAGGTGTTTTGAGTCTTTTGAAAGAGATTTGCAATGGAGAGGTGACACCTTGGGTGAAGAAGATTTGCACAAACCTGGGAAAGAAGAAACGGCTGAAGCACAGTTTTGCTATTGCACTTCAGAATATCATACGGACATCTGAGTCTCTCTGGCTGAATCAATCCATGCCAATAGAGAAATGGACAGCCCCACCTGGTTCATGGTTTCTTCTATCAGAGGTGTCAGCATACCTTGCAAAAGCAGTGGACTGGGAATTTCTCCATCATCATTGGCAGCTCTTTGACAAGTATGGAGTGGGAGGGGAGACTCAGAGCCCACTTGTGAAAGGATGTTCACATGAAGAGGAAGAGGGTATAGAATCCAATTCTGTTGCTTGGGCTGGGGATCGTGTTTTTCTCTTACAAACAATCTCTAATGTATCTGTTGAGCTGCCCGCTGAACTTGCAGCAGATTTAGCTCATAACTTGCTTAAAAGAATTGAAAAGTTCAACATGCATTCAACAGAGGTACTCATCAGTTCATATCACAACATATCTGTTCCTATAATTTTTTTTCTTATTTTCTCCTCTTCAATGCTTCATGGGTTGGTGCATTATTTTGCCTTTAGTATGCCTTGAGGGCTGGAGTATGGCAGTGCACTTATTCAAGTTGCATTGTTTAAGCTTGACTTATCTGGACAGAGAGACTGAACTTGCTCATGATGTTCCTGTTACATTTATTGATTGATTTCCAGCTGAATGAACTGAATTCTTCAAACTTTGATTGTTTTTTTAATGAAGCTGGAAACAACATGCTTTTCACTCTAGGCAAAGTTGTTCCTGTTCATCCTGTTTGCGTGATTAAGAAGAGAGAATAACGAGTAGATTGCCTCCATTAGATAGTCTCTCATAAGAATTTCATTTCGCTTTAGGAATTGTATCAGAAGAGTCACTTGGGAAACAATTTTGGTGAAAATGTTGAACAAATAATTGAGATAAATGGAACTGTCCTATGCTTAGACTGAGTGCTGCTTTTATGAGCCTACTCGGGACAATATGTGGGGAGATGTGCAATGAACCATGAGACTGTGGCCATAAAATTAGCTGTGTGTGGAGACACATGCATGGTCAATTCCAACTGGTTAAAATCTAGGGGTTTTCTTCTCTGCTTTTCTCTTTTATTTAACATGTGCTTTTTTAATTAGTTGCTTTTCTTGATGACAGGTTAATGCTCATGTAAAAGCACTCAGAACTTTATGCAAGCGGAAGGCTTCAAATTCAAAGGAGGCCGATACACTTGTTATGAAATGGGTACACCAGCTTATATCAAAAGCTTCACAGATTTTAGAGAAGTATATTTCGGAGGATTCAGATGTAAACAGAAAAGGAGGCTTCTTTACGCCGCCTAGAAGTAGGACTAGAAAGGGCAACAGAGCTATGGCCATGTCCAGGTCATTGTCACAAGCAGTCACAGCAGTTTATACCATCGGGTCTTTGGTTATCATTTGTCCATCTGCTGATATGAACACCGTCATTCCACTACTATACACCATCATCACTTCTGGGAATCCTGATCCAAAAGTGAATAAATTAACAGGCTCTACAGTCTCTCTAAAGCAGACAGCCCCTTCTTTGTATATTCAAGCATGGTTGACTATGGGGAAGATTTGCCTTGCAGATGGAAAAATTGCAAAGAGTTATATTCCTCTGTTTGTGCAGGTTTGGTCATCGACTTGTGCATCTTTTTATTTAACAATCATCCACTTGGCATCTTTCAATTGATTTCCTCATGTATAATTACCTATTGAGTTCCAAATCTTACAAGATTTCTATAGGAACTTGAGAAGAGTGATTGTGCAGCCCTTCGCAACAATCTGGTAGTGGTGATGGCAGATTTTTGTGTTCGCTATACTGCTTTAGTTGATTGGTAAGACCTGTAAAACTTTACCTTAAATGAACTACATTTAAACTAATCTCTTTGATATTTAAACAAAATATGAAGAATTAAAGATGAATTATTGTTTTTGCTTTCTAAGTTTCTAAATAGTTTTTCTTGAAGTCTAACAGTTATATACCAAGGATCACAAAGTGTTTGCGGGATCCATGCGAACTTGTAAGAAGACAGACATTTATACTGCTCTCAAGATTGTTGCAGGTATATGTTGGTGTTACGCCTTACATTTCTATTTTGATGATTAAAACCCAGGCAGATAACTAATTCTATATTCAAACTATATCGTCATATTCAGAGGGACTATGTGAAGTGGAGAGGAGTTCTGTTCCTTAGATTTCTTCTGTCACTTGTTGATGAGTCAGAAAAGATAAGGCAGCTTGCCAATTTTCTTTTTAGCAACATCTTGAAAGGTTAGCAGTTTTCCTCTCGCTGTCATATTGCAGTTGTGAAATTGGTTTATATTTTTGTCATCGAGCTTTGACCACTCTGCATGATTTTGTTTTTGTTTATTTTTTCAGTCAAGGCACCTCTCCTAGGATATAACAGTTTTATAGAAGCAATTTTTGTTCTGAATGACTGCCATGCCCACAATGGACATAGTGATGCTGATGGCTCACGAGCAGAGAGCCGACTCTTTTCCATCAGGTAGGTGGGTCCATAATCAACCAAAAGGTACAATAGTTTTGCAAATGAGATTAGCTTTTATATCTACTTTATGTTATTGTTTCCAGGGGAAATGATGAAAGGTCGAGGTCCAAAAGAATGCACATCTACGTTTCTTTGCTAAAACAAATGGCTCCAGAGCACTTATTGGCTACCTTTGCAAAGTTATGTGCAGAGATTCTTGCTGCAGCATCTGATGGTATGCTCAATATGGATGATATTACCGGGCAATCTGTTCTGCAGGTATTTGCCTCATGATGTTCAGATATAGAACTTATTGAAATATTTGTTTACCCAATTGTACTTATTTTAAGATATCTATACCTTTCATCTCTTTTCAGTCTTTTGACTGAGTTCCATAGTAAAAATGTTTCTAGATTCTCTGATTTATCTCCCTTATAAAAATGGCTAGTTATTAATGTGTTTGGGTTTGCTACTTGCCTTCATAAAAATAAATGCGTTCTAAATATCTGGAGCAGGATGTTTTTCAAATTCTTGCCTGCAAAGAGATCCGAATCCCATCCAGTCGCGGATCATCTTCTGACACTGGAGACATCGATGAAGAAGGTGGTGATAATGGTGGAGCATCTGCTAAGGGAAGGGCCATAACTCAAGCAGTCAGAAAGGGCCTCATCCAAAACACAGTACCCATTTTTATTGAGCTGAAACGGCTATTGGAAAGCAAAAACAGCTCCCTCATAGGCTCCCTCATGGAGTGCCTCCGGATCATCCTTAAAGATTACAAAAATGAGATCGAAGACATATTGTTCGCTGATAAGCAGCTCCAGAAAGAGTTAATATATGATATACAGAAGTATGAAACAGCAAAGGTTAAATCAACAGCCGCTGAGGCTGTTGCCAACAACAAAAAAACAATTATCTTTAACTCCCCTGGTGTTTCTAACATTGCCAGTGGAAGACATGCCCAGAACAAGTCCAGTAGCATATTGCAAGGTGACGCACAATTGGCTTCAGCAATGGCAGATGCAGCTGCAGAAGCCACAGCGCGGTCAGTGCTCAAGGAAGTGAACAAGGGTAAACAGACACCACCTCTTAGCGCTTTGAGGTCGCCTAAGCTCAAGACATGCCAAGGAGGATGTAGCTCTCGGGGTGATCTTCGCTTAGAAGTGTTGGAATCCGTGAGGAGAAGACAAAATTTTGACGTTGATAAAGAGAACTGAACTAGGACCCCCTCCCAACCCACATTTAAAATTTGAATTTATAGGACACGGGTTTGAGGGGAGCAATTCCTGGTTGGATGGGCCATTCACCAGCTTCATGACATTGATGCTTTATCAAGGATGGTCGATCCTTCTCTAAACGGAGAATATCCTACAAAACCTCATCACACTTTGCTGACATTATATCCCGATATGTTCAGGTTAGCAATGCCATTTTTGAATTAACTAAGACTTTATTTTTTATAATGTGTGACATGAAATTCAAAAAAGGGCACCATTTGGGCCTGTAAACCTAGCCTCTAGCACTGTCTGGTCAAGATACAAACCATACAATGCTTCAAATGCCAAAAAACATAAGTTTGATTTGCCATATTAATGTTACATGATTATGTTTGATTTTTATTTACTCACTCTACCTCGCAACCATATTCCTAACACCCAAGTGGATTTTAAAGTCAGAGCCAAAGTTTAGGCCACCAATGTCTGAAGTTGTTCAGGACCTATTAGACATGATAAGGAGAGAGCCTCGTGGCAGCGGATCTAGTAATGACTGAATTGTGAAATAAGACCTAATGATTAGATTATCAAAGATGAGGGTGCACTAGTTGTGACTGCTGGAACCAAGAAGATACATTTGTTGTACACTGGCTGCAGATGATGGTCCAAGGTTCCAAACTAACACCACCAATACTCACATCCCAAGCTGTTACAGAGACTTCTCACTGAGAGCAGCTACAAAAAGTGTTGGATGTGAAGAGCCCACTTTTGGTGTTCGATACTTTTGTGGTCATTCTGTTATTATTTTAACTCGTGCAATGGTGTCAGTGCTGCATAAATGAGCCAACCCAATTGTTTGTCCCAAAAAATTATTGATAGTGAAACATTTTTCCCTGGTATATCTCTGTGATGCCTTTCCAACTTGGTTTTCTACATATTCAAATGTAATCTATTCCATTCTGTAAGTGTTATACATCTTCACGAATTTTTCAGGAGATTGAACTGCCAAATGGCAAGGTCACTCATAAAGCATGGCAAAAATTCAATTTGCTTGGTCATTTTGTGTCAAAACGATTATAGTGTAGCAACATCTTGCTACTGCACACCAATGATGATGAAGTTAATTAAAATTCACAGTAAGTGGTTTTGGTTTGAATGTTTCAACTTCAACATAGTGTTAGAACATATATATTTCTTTCATATGTTATGTCTTATAGTTCGGTTACATAAGAGGAAATCAAATCCCAGATATATTTTAATCAAAACTTATTATTACCCTACCCAACCCAAATCTAAATGTGTAGTCTTATTTAACTTATTCTAATTCTAACTCATTACCCCACTCAATTGAGTAAACAGTTGATAATAAATAGTTGTTAACCGATGGGCTTAATTATCGATTTACCATCCAAAACTGTAACTCATTCCCACTTTACCATCTGAAAGTTTTTTTGTCCCAGATTATCACATGTAACTTACATCCATGTCCCATTTTACCTTGTTCCGTCAACAATTCCGTTAATGCTGACGTGGCGCGCTGGATGTACGCCACGTGTCACATCTTTTTTTGTATTTTTTGATTTTTCTATTTTTATAAACTTTGAAAATTAATTAAAAATAGCTCCGAACTTAGAAAAATACACGGAAAATTCCTACTGACTTGTCTTGACTAGTACTAATTTACTATGGCGTCAAAATGCCAATTTTCCCTACAAAAATTTCCAGAAAATTTGGAAAGTCGAAATTTATTTCTAGAAAATTAAAATACTCTAGACTCTTTGGAAATTCATAGAATAATCTCCCGAACTCCAAAAAATATGAGGTCTGCACCATTAGTCTTCTAAAAACTAACAATACATTTCTCATGAACACTTGCTACCCAAAAGACCTCTCGGTCTTAGAGGAAAATAAAATTCCCTATAAAATAAATTCTAGAAAAATTCTAGAATTTCTGTAAAGTCTCGAAATAATTCTCTAAAACAGGTTTTTGGTAATTTTTCAAAATATTTTTGAGAATTTGTCCAAGAGTTTATGAAAATTCTAGAATTTATTTAATAGAGGAAAATTTATTTTAATTTTTTAGAAATAAATTTGGACTTTCTAATTTTTTTTGGAAATTTTTAGAGGGCAAATTGGTAATTTAACCTTATAGTAAATTAGTGCTAGTCAAGACGAGTTCATAGGAATTTTTCTTGTATTTTTCTGAGTTCGGAGCTATTTTTAATTAATTTTCAAAGTTTAAAAAAATAAAAAAATGCGAAAAAATAAAAAAAGATGTGACACGTGGAGCACATATAGCGCGCCACGTCAGCATTAACGGCCAGATCGTTAACATTAACGGAATTGTTGACGGAACAAGGTAAAATGGGACACGGATGTAAGTTACAGGTGGTAATCTGGAACAAAAAACTTTCAGGTAGTAAAGTGGGAATGAATTACAGTTTTGGGTGGTAAATTGATAATTAAGCCTTAACCGATGGTAATTTGACTGGTGTTAGAGTAGGTTTGTCTTTTGAGTATCATTCATTTTACGCTCCTTAATTCCCATAGTTATAAGGGTGGAAGGATGTAGTGCAAATAGCTCCATTTTTTTCCAGTGTTAATTATTTGATAAAATATCAAATTTTAAAGACCTAGTCAAATCAGGAGCAAAACCAAACGAATTTGTGTATGGTTCATTAATCAATGGATTTGCAGCAAAACTGTCAGAGTTGAAGAAGCACTGAATCACATAGTCCTGACATCCCTGATAAAGTGAGGAGCCTTGATGAAGCAAAAATGCTCTATAAGAGGTTGAAAGATCTAGAGGGTGGCCCAGATGTTGCATTTGAAAAACAGTTGAATGATGGCTGATTGTGCAAAAAGTACTGGTTAATTGTTAAATTAAATCTTAACAATATGCTAACACTGAATGCTTGATTCAAATTTTATGTGCTTGATCAGTATGGTATGAAAGGATGCCCCAAAACAGTCTCTCCGTTACTTTCCCTGCTGCCCATACATGTCTTGGAGCAACTCCAAGTCATGAGACTTGTGACGTTATGTGATTATTTAGTTTTACATTTTATTTTTGGAGTCCGTCTACCTATGCCATCTCGAATTCTCGAGCAACTATCTTTCTGAAACCATTGGCGAAACAATGTCGGTGGAAAATGTTTGGGAGGGGGAGTCAAACTTTTGACACCTTTTTAAGGATTCATTTTTGCTCGCCACGGTGAGCATTACCACCAGCTTTGTGTGGTGAGCAAAAATGGACTCCCTTCTCAATATGTATTGTGCTTCAGAGCACAAGGAGTGGAAAATGTTTCTCCCAACCAAATACAGGAGGATCGAGCAAAGAAAGGAGAGAATAATGCAAATATACTTTGGCGTTTAACCCATGTCAATATATACAGAGGATCATCACATACAAAACAATATAATCACCATTCCTCAGAAAAAGAAAAAGATACAAGTACTAATAACTAGTGCTAGTTCCTCCACCATGTGCATGTGGCAGCCTAGGAACTGGCGTTGGCCACCATGGAAGAACCAATGGGAACAATAAATGGCCATTAGTCAAAGTCTTTCCAGATATCTTTGACCACCATAATGAACGAATGTGGCACATGACAATGTCATCACCCATAATTAGATACAAGATATCCTCATTATTTGGGTCAAAAGCTAGCAGATAAACTCTCAAAGGATCACAGTGAACCGGCACTTTGTCTAGTCGATACTCCCTCCAGTGTTTCAAACTCAACGTGCCATCCGCTCCATCCACGACCATCTGATCTCGTCCTTCTTTCAAATCCCATACATACAGAGTCATGTAAGTACTGTTGAAGTGGCACATCCGCAGACGCCCCTGGCACACACCCATGCACTGAAGGGCAAATTGGTAGTTTCTTGGCTCATCAAATTTAATGAAACGACATTTATAATTATGATCAATAACATCATCGCCGTTGGCACTAGTACTACTACTACTACTAGTAGTGTCATTGTTGGTGATCATGAACGGATCCAACCCAATAAAAAAGTTAAGCTGATTTTCCCAATACAGCATTCCATTGTAAGCAAAGCTCCTATAACAATCAAAATGACAAGAAAAGCCTCGTGGGGTTGATACAACACACTCTCTCCATTCACCAGTCTCAGAAGAGAAGATCTCCACGTTGAATTTGAAGTTGATATGATAACGTTTCCAATCATCTCCTTCAACTTTAGCAGGACGAAGAATCCTCACAACCCTGCACCTATAGTCAGGGTTAATACGAATCTGTTGTTTATCCACTTTTTGATGATCATCACCGTCTTCGGCCTTATAGTAGGGATCGCAGATGAATCCCACTGGAACTACTTTCCTGTGGCATTGAGGAGCAGGAGGAAGAGCAAGCCATTGCTTGGTGTATGGGTTGCATATATAGTAATCACGTTGATAAAACTTGCTTGCACAGCACAAAAGTAAGTCATTATATGTGGCTAACACAATTGGCTCTTCTTTCAAAGGGAGGAAACTCAGAGAGAAGCTTAATGTTGCATCGGATGACATAGATGCTGGTGGAGGGAATTTCTTTGCTTTTTTGTCTATGTGAGTGCGTAGCATCGAGGATTGCTTCTCACTCTGGAGACGTAGAAAGCGGCCAATAAAATAAGGTTCAGAGAGGAGAGTACCCCAACGCTTGGTCACGCACTTGCATTGAAAAACCACTTTGTTGCAAGGGAGTCGACAAAGGATTTCAACCAATAGAGTCTCGGGGAGATCATCAATGTTAGTCTTGGATTTGGATGATGTTTTTGATCTTTTACAGCACTCATGAATATGTCTTTTTGACCGTGTAAAGTATCGATGAATATGAGAGGCCGGTGCTCCAAATGTAGCACTACCTATCATGGCGGGCTTGCAGACCAATATGATCGACTTCCTAAAACTAAACTCCCAAACGAGCAAAAGTATATATAATAGTTGAATCGGTAAGGTCAATCAAGTAGCTGACATTAACTAGCTAGGAAACCCAATACAACTAGGAATCCCAATACAATTAAAACAGAAAGTAAATCATGAAATTAAGCTATCGTAAAAGTATATAATTACCCATTGAATCCACCTCATGTGCTGTCAAATTTCATACTGCTCCGATCTGGATTCTGGAGGCCGGCCGTTTTATTTCTACTGTTTTCTTTACTTATTTTTTATTTATATTTATTAAAGGGTAAAAGTGACTTCTACCAAAGCACTTTAAAGGGCTTCGGCACAAGTCATCGGGTGAGCTAGCCCGGCCCGCTATTGCATTGAGCTAAGCTTGAGTGGGAGGGCATTTTTGGAGTATTTAAAAATTCACTTTAAAGCCCTGTTTGCTTAATATATTTTACTCACTTAAATTTTAACCCATTTTTCATTGCATCACTTAAAAAAAATTGAATCAATATGACACTTCAATTTAAAAAAATTTGCAATGTACAATCTCTATTACATTTTGTTAGTTTTTCCATTAAAAATGAGGGCATTTTAGTGTTTTCATGTTAGTTCTATCCTTAACAGATGTTGTATATTGCAAATTTTTTTAAAATTCAAGTGTCACATTAATTCATATTTTTTATTAAGTTGTAAAGTGAAAAAAATCCTATAATAAAATATAGGGGGGGCTATTCAGACCATCCAAAAATGCTGAGTTCACCACCCCATTAATTTTTTACCCTTTTTTGCCCATTTTGCCCCTACTTTAAAANGGAGAGAGAGAGAGAGAGAAGATGGCAGAGAGAGAGAAGGGAGATCAGGCTAGGGGAGGGCTGGGTGGGTCGCACTGGCGGCAGGGATGGCTGGGTGGGGTGGCCGGCCAAATTGGAGGGGTGAGTTTTTTTTTATACAGGGGCAAAATGGGCAAAAAGGGGTAAAAATCAATAAGGTGGTGAACTCAGCATTTTTTGGTGGTCTAAATAGCCCCCCCCTAAAATATATAACATTTAGAAATTTTTCTAGCTTGACCAGCTAAGGTCATAAGGCCCGGCCTCCTCGGACGAGATTGAGTGGGCTTGGGTTTGTGTGTTGTGCCCAAGATCAACCCAGCCCAATAATGTCAAAAAGCCTATTAAGCCTAGCCCAAGCCCATTATTTTAAAGATGAGATGGCCTGGCCCAATAATGAAGCCTAACAAGGACCAAAATTGTAGTTTTGTGGAAAAATTTTGATGGTCCACAAATATAGAGATTTCGATAAATTTATGATAAAATACCGAAATCGGTAAATATTAACATAAACAGTGAAATTAGTAGCAAAATAAGGAAATTAATTTTGAATAAAATTTTTGAAGATATTTATTTAATCAATTATCTACTACATTAACAAAAAATATTGAATAAACTAATTACATAATTGATATGTAATATAATATGAATATAATGTGTGCTGACAAATACTGTTATTTTGACTTTTGCATGAAAGGATATTTACTTAATCAATTATCTATTATTTTGATTAAAAACAGTTTAAGATCTTAGGTGCATTCATATATAATAATTTATATAGTTAAGTAAGTACAATGGGCAATAATACTTATTAATTTATGCAAAATAAAAAATAAAATAGACTTGTTAATTTACACTTTTTATTTGCATGATAAAATATAAATAAATATATCAAAAGAAAAAAAAACTTAAATTCCATGAATTTAGTCATGGAAGTGAGGCATGTAGACAGAACATTGCATTATGCATTCTCAATGAAACAGGCCATTGCATCATACATTCTCAATGAAACAGGCCGTGATCTTTATCACTCTAAACAAATGTGAGCATAGCAGGAAACCAATTGTTGAAATCCACAGAGAAACAAAAAGTGATTTTTGTAAATAATGGATGAAGAACTCGATTGATTACCTTGAAGGAACTATCTTGATTATCGAAGGGAACAGAGCTGCCTTGAGACTAATCGAACAGAAAGATGAGAACGAGGAAGAGAGAAGATATTTCAGGAGAATTTAAAAATCCAAATGCAGATGGACAGTTTTCTCAAATAAGTTATAATAAATAATCTTTTTTCATGGTGCGATGCTGCAATGGTCTACTGTTCGGGTGGAGGCACTCGGAAGTCCGGAACCATCTCCGCCTCTAGGCACCCCAATTGGGTAGCAATCCGAGTTAATGGCGGAGAAAGAAAGGATGACTAGATTCTTGCCTGCCAAAATGATTGATTCTTGAAAAGCCATTAGCGTAAAGTTCATTAGTAAGACTAATATCAATTAATTATGGGAACCATTGCATTGCAGGCTCTGAATCAACCACTACCACGCCATCGCCTAGGGCATTCCAGTAAATGCCGCTGTCATCGATATTGGCGAATGCGTTAATTTCAAACATATTATTGAAAGATTTAACTTCCAACATAACACTGCTGTCTATATTGCTGAGTAGAAAATATAATTTGAAAATGAATGGATTTGGATACGGTGGAGACTTAAAATGGCATAGGAAGAGAGTTGTGAGATGGTCATCGTCTTTTCAAGAAAGGGGATTTAAAAGAAAGAAAATGGTGCGGTTCATTTTAACGCTGCCATTTAGAGGATCCTTTTCTCTTCAATTAAATGCAATTTGCTTGCAAAACTTCCATAGACAACAAAGAGAGAAAAGGATCCTCTAAACAGCAGCATTAAAGATGAACCGCACCTTTTTCTTTCTTTTAAACCCCCTTTCTTGAAAAGACGACGAGCTCTTTTTCTGCACCATCTTTAAGTCTCCGTCCTATCCAAATCCATTCGTTTTCAAATTATATTTGCTACTCGGCAATATACACAGCGGTGATATGTTGGAAGTTGAATCTTTCGTCAATATCTATGGCAATATGTTTGAAATTAATGCGTTCGCCAATATCAATTACAGCGGTATTTACTGGAATGCCCTAAGCGATGGCGTGTTAGTGGTTGATTCGGAGGCTGCAATGCAATGGTTCCCAGAATTAATTGATATTAGTCTTACTGATGAACTTTATGCTAATGGCTTTACAAGAATCTATTGTTTTGGCAGGCAAGAATTCAATCATCCTTTCTTTCTCTGTTGTCAACCTGGATTGCTTCACTTGGGATTCTTGTCAGGTGATGATACAAGCCAGGCTGTGTTGAAAGAAGTTATGGGGTTTGGCAATGCAAGTGATCAAAGGCCGGAGGGTTGGATGAATGAAATTTTGAGGAAAAGGTGCATGGATGAGAAGGCAGCTGTGAGGAAGGCTGCACTTCTTTTGGTTACCAAGCTGATAGCCATTTTAGGCAGTGGCTTTGATGGAGCCTTGGTCAAGACTATGGGCGTGGCTTGTTCTGATCCACTTGTTAGCATACGTAAAATGGCAATTTCTGCTCTTTCGGTGGTAAATTTTTTCATCTGGTTGTTCTTCATCTAACTGATGTTTTAGTTAAAGAAGTTTCTAATTGGTTTGCATTGTGTAGCTAAAGTTAGAGATTTTGGTACTAATTGGCTTGTAATACTTTGTGTAGTCTCCCAAATCTCAATTGACATTTTTACTGTATTTTTTTCTTTTTGTATTTTGTTCTTAATTTTATAATTTCTCACAATTATCTCTATATTTTAAGGTAGTGGGTTGTTTTTATTTTTATTTTTTAAAGTTTATTTCAATGATTATATTTTACAACTATGCCTTTATTTATTAGGTTTTTTTTTATGAGACTGGTTATTGAATGAAGAGAAATTTAAACAATTTCATTCTTGGTAAAGCTTGTAACACCAAACATTTCTTCAAACATTTCTTCTGGCATTATAATAGTAAAGATTTGTGACAATATATACTTTTAGACACTTATCTTGTACTTAAAAAAAAAGTCGCCCTGTTAACGTCTTCCCATGCCAAGATTAGTCCTTCACTTTCCAACCACCTGGAGCACAAACTCAACTCACAGTGGTTGTCTTAGTAAGAAACACTTTCAGAAAACTGATAATTATATAGAAAAATCTCAATTACATTTCTGTCAACCACATTGCGTATACGCACATCTGCACTTGCTGACAATTTGGATGAATTTTAGTATTGATACTTTTGGCTGATGGAAAGATAGCATACTAGGCTAAACTTTCAGATATTAATGGTTTCAACAAGATATATAATCAAATTTAAACTTGATTGATCACCAAGAAAAATTTAAACAAGATATATTAATGGGTACACCAGCTTATCTCAAAAGCTTCTCAGATTTTAGAGAAGTATATTTCGGAGGATTCAGATGCAAACAGAAAAGGAGGCTTCTTTACACCGCCTAGAAGTGGGACTAGAAAGGGCAAGAGAGCTATGGGCATGTCCAGTTCATTGTCACAAGCAGTCACAGCAGTTTATACCATCGGGTCTTTGGTTATCATTTGTCCATCTGCTGATATGAACACCGTCATTCCACTACTATACACCATCATCACTTCTGGGAATCCTGATCCAAATTAAAGTGAATAAATTAACAGGCTCTACAGTCTCTCTAAAGCAGACAGCCCCTTCTTTGTACATCCAAGCATGGTTGACACTATGGGAAAGATTTGAGTAATCTTTACCTTAAGTGAACTACATTTGAGTAATCTCGTTGATATTTAAACAAAATATGAAGAATTAAAGTTGAATTATTTTGATGATTAAAATCCAGGCAGATGACTAATTCTATATTGTTACGAGAGTTATTTTCCTTAATTACAATTATTGCATATTATTATAGTTATTGTACAGTTATTACATTTAATTGCTTGTAATTAGTTTCCTAGGACAGTTTCTTTGTAATAGTAGACTGTTTCTTTGTAACAGTTTCTTCACATCACCATATAAATGGTATGTATTCTGTGTAACTTTCTGATTAAGAGGAAAATCAATATTCTTCCATATGCTCTATTCTTCCAAAATTAATATGGTATCAGAGCAATAGAAAAACAACCTGGATACATTTCCTGATTTTTCCGAAGCCTTCTATCTTCTTTTCCAATCTACCATGGAAGATAGTGCTGATTCTAGTCTCCAACCCAAGCAAAAGAAAGTTATTGATCCGTCAAATCGTTATTATTTCCATCATTCTGATAATTCAGCCATCTCTCTTTGTTCACAATTGTTAAATGGTGAGAATTGGGCTACATGGAGCAAATCCGTCGAAATTGCTCTTTCTGTCAAGAACAAATTGGGTTTCATTAATGGACGATTTCAGAGGCCTTCCAAGTCCACCCATCCAGATGAATATGACTTATGGGAGAGAGCCAATCATATGTTGATTTCATGGTTTTCTCATTCAGTTTCACCAGATCTTGTTCCTAGTGTACTCTTCGCATCCTCGGCTCAACATGTTTGGGAAGATTTTCGAGCCCGTTTTGCTCAAGGTAATTTACCTCGCATATTTCAAATTAAACAATCCATTGCCTCACATGTTCAGGGAACCATGACCATAGCCAATTACTTCACCAAATTGCGTGGGTATTGGGACGAATTAGACTCTTATTGTCCACCATCCACATGTGATTGTTGTCATTGTGATGAGGGCAACAAAAGAGATGCACAACATGCAGAGGACCGTCTTATGCAATTTCTTATGGGACTCGGAGATTCTTACAATTCTGTCCGAGGCCAAATACTACTCATGAAGCCGGTACCTGATATCCGAGAAGCTTATAACATGGTGACTCAAGAAGAGAAGCAACGAGAAATTGGCACTCCTACACCTACCTGAAAATTCTTTTTCAGTTGCGGCAGCTATACGGAATTCCACCAATACCTACTCGAATTATAAGTTTTCGGGTAATCCTTCATTTTCTCCTTCTAATTCTCATAATGGAGCTTTGTTTTGCAACTATTGTAAGAAAGATACACATAGAATATCTACCTGTCCCAAATTATATGGCTATCCACCTGGACATCCGAATCATGATCCAAACTTCAAGCCTAAGGGACGTAAGCCTTCTCAACCAACCTCCAGCTTCCACGACAGACATAGGGGATTTCCACCGACTCCTCCCTCTTTTCATGCAGCAAACGCTGCTACTGCAGTAGGTTCATCCGACATCTCTTCTTCTTCTACAGCAGCCCATGTCGGCATGAGCACATATAAGACACCTCCATCTGGCAGCAACACACATCAGACCCCAAGTCTAACTGAAATTTTCCCAGGGCTTTCCATTGAGCAATATGACCAATTGACAACAGCCATGACAAATATGGCTCACTTGTCCAAGGGTAATTCTGAACAATCCAAGGGTAATTCTGAACAATCCGGTGCTTATGCAAATGCTACAGGTCTGCCACTTTATCCCTCTATTGATTCAGTGTTCTCGAATTGTTGGATTTTAGATAGTGGTGCCACAGATCATATTTCTTCTAATTCTTCTTTATTTATGCAACCCAAGCCACCTAACACTCCTTTTGTTAATTTATCCACATGTTCTACTGTTCCCATTAATTCTACTGGCACAATTCTGTTTAACAAAAATATTGTTTTAAAGGATGTTTTACATGTGCCTTCCTTTCGTTTAAATCTTTTATCTGCCAGTAAAATTACCAAGTCACTGCATTGTTGTGTGATCTTGTTTCCTGACTTTTGCGTTTTACAGGACTTGGCTACGGGGAAGATGATTGGTTGGGGTAAACAAAGTGGAGGTCTCTATTTCATGTCACCGGTTTTTCAACCTTCCGTTGCATGTCATGCTGCTATTTCTACCACCACCTGGCACCATCGTCTTGGTCATCCTTCGCCTGCTCGTTTGCGTTTAGTCTCTAAATTTGTTCCTTCTATTAATCAACATTTTGAAAATAATTGTGATATTTGTCCATTAGCTAAACAAACTCGATTTCCTTTTCCTAGTAGTAAAATTTCTTCTATATTACCTTTTCAATTAATTCATTGTGATATTTGGGGACCACACAAACACCAAACACATTCGGGTGCACGTTATTTTTTAACCATAGTGGATGATTTCACTCGTTGTACGTGGTTGTTTCTTATGACACATAAATCTGAAGCTCCAAAATTACTTACATCATTTTTTCTTTTTATTTTTACTCAATTTAATTCAACCATTAAAACTATTCGTACTGATAATGGTGCCGAATTTCTTTCTTTGCGTTCTTTTTTTCTTGATAAAGGTGTTGAATTTCAACGGTCTTGTGTTTACACTCCACAACAAAATGGCATTGTGGAACGTAAACATCGCCATATTTTACAGGTTGCGCGTGCTTTACTTTTTCAATCTCATGTTCCTATTAGTTTTTGGGGTGAATGTGTGTTAACTGTTGTCTATTTAATTAACCGTCTCCCTACACCACTACTCTCTAATCTCACACCTTTTGAACGCTTACACCATCACCCACCTTTTTATGAAAATCTTCGTGTTTTTGGTTGTTTGTGTTATGCTACAGTTGTTCACCATGTTCCCAAATTTTCTCCACGTGCTAATCGTTGCATTTTTGTTGGGTATCCAACCGGTCAAAAAGGTTACAAATTGTTTGATTTGGAATCTAAAAATTTTTTTGTCAGTCGGGATGTTCGCTTTCATGAAAATATTTTTCCCTTTCAAAATATCTCTTCTTCTCCCAATCCCTCTCCTGATACCTTACCTCCGTCTCTACCTAACTCATTATCCCCTACCTTCACTTGTCCTTTACCTTCCGCTACCATCCCTGATACACCACCCGAACTCTCTCCTCCCACTACACCACCATCGGCTTCACCCAGTTCTCCTTCCCCGTCAACCACACTGTCCCCTCCACATGCTTCCTCTCCACTTAATTTTTCGGCTTCGAATGATCCTTCTCCATCTTCCTCTTCTTCTTCTCCTCTCATTCCACCTACTCGTCATTCGCTCCGCCACACTACCACGCCCGCATGGCATGCCAACTACTACATGAATTTTGCTCACACTAGCCCTCACCAATCATCGTCTCCGTTGTCTCGTTCTTCTCGAGGTACAAGGCATCCTCTCTCTCATTCTCTCTCTTATTCGAGATTTTCTCCTTCTCATTTTTCATTTCTTGCTAATATTTCTGGTCTGTGTGAGCCCACTAACTATTCTCAAGCAGTTCTTGATCCAAAATGGAGGGATGATATGCAGGCTGAACTTGATGCCCTTGACCAAAATGACACTTGGACACTAGTTCCGTTACCTTCCAGTCACCAACCCATTGGTTGCAAATGGGTCTACAAGGTTAAATATAACTCTGATGGTTCTGTTGAACGATATAAAGCCCCGTCTTGTTGCTAAGGGCTATTCCCAGATTGAGGGGGTTGATTATTTGGAAACTTTTTCTCCCACAGCCAAACTAACTACTGTGCGGTGTCTATTGGCTGTTGCTGCTTCTCGCAATTGGTTTCTTCATCAACTGGATGTTCAAAATGCCTTTCTTCATGGCGATCTTGATGAAGTTGTCTACATGGAAGTTCCTCTTGGTCTTCACCGCCAGGGGGAGAATATGGTATGTCGGCTCAACAAATCACTATATGGTTTAAAGCAAGCTTCTCGCAATTGGTTTGCGAAATTCTCTCAGGCTATTCAACGAGCAGGTTACCATCAATCAAAGGCTGATCATTCCTTATTTACCAAAATCGAAGCTGAAGCAAAATATCGAGCTATGGCCGCGACATGTTTGGAAATTATGTGGATACGATATATTTTGCAAGATCTCAGGGTCCCACAACGTCAACCGTCGCTCTTGTTTTGTGATAATCAAGCTGCTCTTCACATTGCAAAAAATCATGTTTTTCATGAGCGTACAAAACATATTGAGATTGATTGTCACATTGTACGGGAAAAGTTACAAGCTAGAATAATTGCACCTTCATATGTTCCATCACGATTTCAGCTTGCAGACATTTTCACCAAATCTTTAGGAAGAGAACAGTTTCAACACTTAAGTCACAAGTTGGGACTTCATGATATTCACTCTCCAACTTGGGGGGGAGTGTTACGAGAGTTATTTTCCTTAATTACAATTATTGCATATTATTATAGTTATTGTACAGTTATTACATTTAATTGCTTGTAATTAGTTTCCTAGGACAGTTTCTTTGTAATAGTAGACTGTTTCTTTGTAACAGTTTCTTCACATCACCATATAAATGGTATGTATTCTGTGTAACTTTCTGATTAAGAGGAAAATCAATATTCTTCCATATGCTCTATTCTTCCAAAATTAATATATATTCAAACTATATTGTCATATTCAGAGGGACTATGTGAAGTGGAGAGGAGTTCTGTTCCTTAGATTTCTTCTGTCAATTGTTGATGAGTCAGAAAAGATAAGGCAGCTTGCCAATTGTCTTTTTAGCAACATTTTGAAAGGTTACAAGTTTTTTCCTCTCGCTATCATGTATTACAGTTGTGAAATTGGTTTATATTTCTCTCATCGAGCTTTGACCATTCTACATGATTTTGTTTTTGTTTAGGTTTTCAGTCAAGGCACCTCTCCTAGGATATAACAGTTTTATAGAAGCAATTTTTGTTCTGAATGACTGCCATGCCCACAATGGACATTGTGATGCTCAAGGCTCACAAGCAGAGAGCAGACTCTTTTTTGGACTTCCTCATACTTCATTGTAAATGTAAACAGACTGTACCTACTAATAAGTGATGTAACCCATAATCATGTTCTGTAAATCAATCAACTTTTACTCTCTGATCCTTCTTGTGTATTGCTTCCAGTTCCTTGTTTGTTTGTTTGTTTTTGTCATGTTCATTATCCACAACCAAATATCAAGATATCATGGGCAGTTGGGCACTTATGTAAATGGGCCGGGCTTTGTTATGGAGCATTCTGAACCCAAACTATTCACGGGCCTAATAGGACCTCCAAGTTTTGGATTGCGTGTTAAATTGCATTTTTGGTCCTTTGCACCATGTTGACGTGGCAGGCTCTAATTTGATGGATCACGATTCATGGTGCTTGAGTCTTGAGTCCTTGACGCACCACTCTCTGCTGTTGGGTCCGGTGCTTTGTGTCCAAACCCTTGTCTCTCTATCTCGCACAACAGCACGCACTGTTTAGAGGGTTTCGATCTATTTCTCAGGTAACCTTCTCTCATTTATTTTCTTTTTCAACAATTTAGACATTAATTTTGTTTGAGTTTATATAGATACAACCGACAATATTTCTACTTTGCTAATTCATATATATATGAATTTTATATGTGTGTTTTGGTATGTATTCATGAACTGATTCATCGAAATCTAATCCACATTCCTTTGATTTAGGACTTTTGAATTCACGGATTGGATTATTGGAACCTCAAACTTTCATTTGGTGGTTGGAATTGAGTTTGGTACTTGCCCAAATCGATCACTGGTTTGTCCATGCTAGCGTTTCTTGTTGTAATTGAGTTTTGGGAATTGGGTTTGTTGAATTATTAAGTAGGTCTTGATAATGGATAGTAATAAGGATGAAGCTTTGAGATGTGTTCGCATTGCCGAAGAAGCAATTGCGTCCGGTAACAAAGGGCGTGCTCTGAAATTTATCAAAATAGCTCAACGCCTTAATCAGAGTTTGCAAGTTAATGAACTGTTGGCTGCGTGTGAGGAGCTTGATTCGGGGTCTCCTGCATCGTCCATTGGTGAAAAGGGTGTTAGTGAGATTAAGGACGAGCCTGGTCGGGAGAAATTGGACCAAGGTTTGAATGTGGAGCGGAGTTATACCGAAGAGCATGTTCAATTGATTAGGCAGGTTAAGAGAAACAAAGACTATTATGCCATTCTTGGTGTTGAAAAGACTTGCTCAGTTGAGGACATTAGGAAGGCTTATAGGAAATTGTCATTGAAAGTCCATCCTGATAAGAACAAGGCTCCTGGTTCAGAAGAGGCATTTAAGATAGTAAGCAAGGCTTTCAAGTGTTTGAGTGATGAAGATTCGAGGAGGCAGTATGATCAGACTGGATTGGTTGATGAATTTGAGTACAACCAGCAGCACAATGTGAGGAGGAGAAGGCGGAGGAGAGCTGGGCATGACTTGTTCGATGATGATTTTGACCCTGATGAGATATTCAGGGCATTCTTTGGTCAATCAGACATGTTTCGGTCAAGTCATGTTTATAGGGCTAGAGGAACAGGTGGTCATCAGAGGGAGGAGTTTCAGGGAGGGGGACCTAATATAATGCTTCTTATTCAAATATTACCATTCTTGGTAATTTTATTGCTTGCATATCTGCCTTTTTCAGAACCCAACTACTCTCTGCACAAAAATTACAACTACCAGATTCCCAAGACGACTGAGAAACATGGGGTGGAATTTTATGTTAAATCACCAGTGTTTGATGAGAATTATCCACTTGGAAGTCCTGCTCGAGCTAACATTGAGGACAGTGTGATCAAGGATTACAAAAATGTGCTTATGCACTACTGTCGTGTTGAGCTGCAGAGGCGTCAATGGAGTAGGAATCTTCCTACTCCTCACTGCAATAAGTTGAATGCCCTTGGAGTAGCATGAAGGTAAGTTTGTGTTATTTCATTTTTCAAAAAAGAACAAAAAATCTATGGTGTTAAGTGTGGTGTCTTGGCTGTGGTAATGGTACCAACACTTTCTGTTCATTGTGTGCTTGATTAGGGACTCTTCTTCCACCATCATAACCTAGGTTTTTACATGCCATAAAACTCTTTTTGTGAAGTCGTTCTACTGGTTGAATTATCAACTTAACATGGGCAGTTTTGCTATATGTCTCTTATATCTCCCTGTTATAATCCCATAATTTCTGTATCAATCCAAGCCACATAATTCCTGTATCAATCCAACACACTCTAACACATGTAAATTCCAAACTATCTCTCCATTGTTCAAACCGTGTATTTATCTAGTTTAGTAGATTGAAATTGTAGTTTCACTGGACAGTTAATACGGTGATATGCCTCCATGTTATTAAATGTTGTCTATTAGGAAGAAAACATGAAGGCCCTTGGCTGGTGTGTATGTGTTATGAATTAATCTCTTTTTTCTATGCTTGGATTTACTCTTTCTGGGAGCTTTGAGCAGCCATGTACCGTGTTTCTTTGTTGGTTGCGTTGATGTTTCAAATTATCAATTGAACCACATTCATACTTTATTTTTTTTATCAAACAGGGGCTATGAAATTGAGTTAGCTTTAATGCCACTACGATGTGGAGCCTGGACTCGAAAATACAGCTGGCTGATATTGTAAATGTTGGAGCTGAGTTCCTCGGAAGTGACTAAGGATTGCCTTTCTTCTCAAGGGCGGAACAGCGGAACATAAAAGGGACCGAGGCCATGGCCCTGCAAACTCTTTTAAAAAATATCAATTTACTTTGTATACCAATGTGTTGAGCATGTGCCACTTAAACAGTTTGTCTTATCTTCTAGATTCTTTAAATTGGAATTCTCAGTAAATTAAATCAAATACCATCTAACTCTACTGCTTGCTTGGCCCTTGCTACAGGGAATTCTTGGCTCCACTCTTGGAGTGGCCAATGTACATTTTGCATGAATATGTGATTGTGTTAAATTCAGATTAATGTCAAAATGTCAAATATTTCTTAACAAAAAAGAATAAGTTCCGAGTAAATGAATTGTGTGTCCACATATGTGAGAAAGTAATACAAATGTGAATCTATTTAAAAATTCATTATTGTAACTAAAGTGTAACAATCAGATGTGATTTTAACTTAATTTTCATGAACTTAGGCCATGCAAAAATTTATTCTTCTAATCTAATCAACTAAACTATGTCATATATTCTAAAAAAAGAAAAGTTTATAATTAGGAGACTTAAGATTTATCTTCAAGTTTATGATTTTATTATTGATTGTTTTGTAAAAACATAATATTCCATCAATAATTAATAAACTCTAATTGTAGTTATCTAAATAAATACACAACATTCTTGTGAATATGTGTTGGGGTGCAGTGTCACACTGTCACTCAAAGAATGTGGCATATCATTCATGCTAATATAATGTGCACAAAAACAATTTCATACTATTTGTTTCAATACTGAAAATATTTGTCTTAAAATTAATTTTTAGATATTATTGAGATTGTTTGGAAATATTTTGAGATATTGGTGAGAACTAAAAATATTAGAACTCTTATGTGCTTTCGACCCTAACCCCAAAGTCTTGAGATATTCAGTCACCCTTTATTTCTTCGCAGTAAACCCAGATTGTTTCACTTGGTAGGGCTGCTAGCTAACAGTGCTCGTCTGCCACAGCCGCCCCAACAGTAGACCATCGCACAAAAAAAAAATTATTTATTATAACTTATCTTTTGAGAAAACTGTCCTATCTGCGTTTCAATTTTTTAATTCCCTTGTAAATATCTTCTCTCTTCCTCATTTTCATCTTTCTGTTCGATTAGTCTCAAGGCAGCTCTGGTTGAATTATCAGCTTAACATGGGCAGTTTTGCTATATGTCAACATGGGCAGTTTTGCTGTATGTCTATTATATCTCTCCGTTCCCATAATTTCTGTATCAATTCAACACACTCTAACACATGTAAATTTCAAAGTATCTCTCCATTTTCAAATCGTGTCTTTATCTAGTTTAGTCGATTGAAATTGTAGTTTCACTGGACAGCTAATACAGCGATATGCCTCCATGTTTGTTAAATGTCGTCTATTAGGAAGAAAACATGAAGGCCCTTGGGTGGGGTGTGTGTGTTATGAGTTAATCTCTCCTTTTCTTCCTCTCTGGAAACACCCCTTGTACAATTCCTTTTATGTGCTTGGATTTACTCTTTCTAGTAGCTTGAGCTTTCATTTTATTTAGATGCTTCCCAGTCTTGCTTAAGATTCACCATACGGGCATGTCTCTGCCCCCTGGCCAACAAAGAACAGAACATATTCCAAGCCTTGTACCCTGTTTCTTTGTTGGTTGGATTGATGTTTCAAATTATCAATTGAACCACATTTATACTTTATTTTTTTGATCAAAGAGGGGCTATATGGCTGAAATTGAGGTAGCTTAATAGCTTTAATGCCACTACAATGAGGAGCCTGGACTCGAAAATACAGCTGGCTGATATTATAAATGTTGGAGCTGAGTTCCTCGGAAGTGCCTAAGGATTGCCTTTCTTCGCAGGGGCGGAACATAAAAGGGACTAAGAGAGGTCATGACTCATGGCTTGCAAACTCTTTTAAAAAATATCAATTTACTTTGTATACCAATATGTTGAACATGTATCACTTAGACATTTTGTCTTCTCTTCTATTCGATTCTCTAAATTTGAATTTTTAGTAAATTAAATCAAATATCATCTAACTCTATTAGAGGGGCCAATGTACATTTTGCATGAATATGTAATTGTGTTAAATTCAGACTAACGTCAATATGTCAAATATTTCTTATATAAAAGAATAAGTTCAGATTAAACAAAGTGATTTGAACTTAGGACTACCCTGATAGAGAGGAGATTGGTGTCATTCACTAAACCAATTGGTCATTGACCTTTCAATCTTTAAAATAAATAAAGCATAAGCTTGATCTTAGAAGCCTTAAACACCCTAAGTAATCACAACCAGTTTGAATACTTTACCAATTACTCAATATTGTGTAAAGAGAATCATTATCACTTGGAATCACAATAAAGGACACTACTTGGGTCACCTCCTGGGGGTACCCCAAGGTCACCCATTCCTCCAAAATCGTAATTTCGGTAATGCCGGCGCATGATCGGAATCGTTCACTTATTATAGATCATCTTTGTAAAAAAGCAACTCAATCGGAAATCGTTTGGTTATATAACTGTTGCTGATTAAATAGAAAATATCAATGGTTTAGTCAAAAAATCACTCTTTAATTGAAAACCATCAATTTTTTCTACTTTATTGACAACAATTATATAATCAAATGATTTCCGATTGATTTGATTTTTTACAGAAATGATCTTTAATTGGTTATCTAAAAAGTGAACGGTACCGATCATGCACCGATATTGCTGAAATCAAAATTTGGGGGGGATGAGGTGACCTTGGAATACCCCCTGAGAGTGACCCAAATATTGTCCCACAATCAACTACTTAATGATGCCAACCCCTTTAAAGCATGTCAATTTTTTTTTTTGAATAAATTAGCGTAGGATGCATGACAACCATCCTACTTAACTTCTAATACATTTATTGTTAAAATGTAACAATACGTTAATATTTGTAACTTATAGGTCACTTCACTTATTTAATTTAGTTTCAGTTCATTTTTTTTAATTTTGTTCGTTTTGAATTTTCTTCTCTCAAATTCTCAATCTTTTTGATATATAAAATTTATATTTGTCCAAAGTGTAGTGCAAATATGAAATATGTATGCAGTCACAGTTTCAGTTTTCTAACGCAATTGTAGTTTTGGCGCTTACTCAAGCTAGTTTTTTGTGGATTGGGCTTGTGTTAGTTTTCTGACGCAATTTTAGTTTGACGCAATTTTCTTACACGCTTGGTATTTGTTATATTTGTTGTGCTATGTTTTGTCCTTTCGTTGGCTCACCTATCTTGAGCCTTTTAAATGTTTACCTACAAGTTAAATTTGTGTGTTAAAATAATTTTTATTAAGTTTTTAGCTTGTCAATACTTTGAAATTAATGCACACAAAAATGAATATTGGAACTTTTATTGATGTGTTTTGGACCTCAACCCTAAAGTCTGGTCTTCTTCAAAATTATTTTTTGGAGACGCACTAATATCAATTGCATTTGTTTATGAATAATAGAGTACACAACTTTTGTAATTTCTATGAAATTTGAACAAAGGTTTTTACTTAATGTTCTTCAAATTCTTTTATCAGACTATGTAGTTGGTGTTGTTGTTTATTGTATTATTTACAGAAAGTAAACCTATTTCTATCTTGTCTATGTAATAATACAAATCCAATCCATGAAACTTAAGCATATTTGAGGTGTCATTGCTTGAACCTATAGTCTCTATCCTCTCATCTCACCCATCTCATACAACTTGAGATCGAGCTAATAGTCGAATTTCTGTTGTTTGGTGTATCTCAAAATCTCATATTCATCACAGAAATAATAAAAAATTACAAAAATATCGCCCAGCACGTAATTCGAATTTCGAACCATAAATAATAAATTCATACCTGCATATTTTTTAAATCATTGGTTAAAAGTTAAAACTAAAAGAGACCAAAGAAGAAGAGCCTCCACGTGCAAGCGTGCTTGAAGGATCAAAGATTCAAAGACCAAAGCAAGCGACAAGTCGCAAAGAGAAGCTCAGAAAACGACAAAAAGAGAAAAGTTGAAGAGCCAAAGCGGTAGTAAGTAGTATCACCGCGCCTCCGTCACCGACATTGGCGCCAGTCAGTCAACGACTCCACTACCGATCTACCATCCCAATTCAGATGACCGACAGAGAAATGACACGAATGCCCTTAACGACTCTGAATTACCACAATACCCTTAACTAAAATGCCATTTCTCACCTGGAGTACGTACTCTAATTACAAATCACCCCAGCCCCATGAAACGAAGTAGTACTGAGTACTAGTGTACTACTACTCTTCCTGATCTCTAAACCGTATAATTATAAATTGATAAATACAGTCACAATCATAGAAACTCGAATGGCTAGAGATTTCAAATTTTTGGATCGGGGATATACGTGTTTTGCTAAATAAATGAGCTTTAAATTAAGTGAATTCAGAAATTAACAGTGTGACATCGTTGAGTGAGATCGATGTTACCATTTAATTACATGTTATTCTCCCTCGTCGTCGCCGCCGAAGATCGATATCCGATTGTAGAGAAGAAAGAGAACGAGGAGGAGAACCAAGGCGACGCCGACGGGGGAGCCGCTGACCCGGTGGATGGTGTCGGGCTCGCCGGTGGAGAACAGGGCGGAGAGGAAGGAGCCGCGATCGGACGACAGGAATTGAATCGTGAGGAGGAGGAGGATGGGGAGGAGGAGGAGGCCCACTGGGCTCAGAAGCTCGGAAATGGCCTCGGTTATGGCCTCGCCTTGGTCACCGAGCAAGAACGGGACTACGATCACTAAGACCACCACCACCGCCAGTAAGATCGCATGGGGTGCACTTCCGCCGCCGCCTCCACCGCCTTGTCTTTCTTGATACATTTTGAGTGTGTGATGTGTATCAACAGTTTTTGTGAAGTGAAGACTACGATCTTTGTGGTGGTGTTTAGTTAAATAGGTGTTTGGGACGCGTTTTGTGCTGACTGCTGAGGGTGGAGAGTTTTTTTTTTTTAAAGCATTAATTGGAGGGATGATGATGTAAAAGTCGACTTCGATTCGGATGGGATGTATATTATATGTTTTGATATTTGGGGTGACCCCCCAACCCAAGTGTTAAAAAAAGAAGAAGAGAGTTTTATATTTGTGCGTTTGCTGGAGCAATCAAAATTCAAAAGGAGTGGTGCTTTTCTTTTTGTCTTTTATTAGAAAAATAAAAAAAGAAGAGAGGAAATTTACTAAAGAGAGCCGGCCAAGGGCTTTCCATGAGTGTGCTTCTAGCCTTCTACTAAATTTTATTTTTAAATGTTAGGAGGACTTTGGGTCCGCATAAATTGATAATTAAAAGTTGAAAAAATAGTTGGTCTATATAGTATTATTGTTATATAGTTCTAGTTACGTGTGTAGTATGTATGAAAAATGCAAATTATTTATACCACATTTTTAATAAAACTAAAATTCACGTATGCAAATGAAGCTCACTTAAATTTCTAACATGATATTAAAAATTTGATACATTTAAAATTATTCCAAGAAATGCATTTCTTTCAATTATTTGAAGGGAAATTATTTTAGGCTTTATGTGGCATAAAATTCACAGCACAAATAATTGCAATTTGACTTTAGTTGGCCAAGTGCTATTTAGCTCATTCTAATAAATTTTTTTTTTTTTTTGTAACTGAGAGCATTCTATATCAATTTTCATACACTAGATTAATTTTTTTGGCATGTCAAAAGTAAGTAATTCACGCTGGACTTTTTACAATAAATTTTACTTCCCTTGCTATCTGGTTCTAAGAATCAAACTAAAGACTTGAACTCGGTGCCTGAATTCAGCACCATTTTTCAATCTTAAGCAAGAAACAAACAAATAACTTTTCATCAAAAGCAATTAAAAAAAAAAAAACAAGTAACAATATGTACATGCGTTCAAAGATCAAATTTTGAAGTAAAGGATTGCATTTTCAAAGATAGAATTATTTGGTGGTTGTAAGTTGTAAGTTGTAATATGATTTAAATTAAACTTTTGAATTAGTCCTAGTTTAAATTTTATTTTAAATGGGGATAACATTATATCTTACTAATGAACATATATTATGTTGCTTAAATGTGAAAGGGAATCTGACAGACTGACACCACAATAAATGTGAAAATAGTGTTTACATTTACGGCTAGCCGTGTGTGGAATATTGAACTTATTAACGCGTCACGCAGAAGGCATGAACAGTTGAACACGCTGCTTAATTTCTTGTCGGGGAGTATGAGTAGTGCTCTGCTTATGAGGCATGCTCGACTCAAGTTTCATTTTACATGCATAGATGGATGGGACTTTGGAGTGCTTGCCACGTTGGACTCACACCCAGACGAAACAGCTCGGAATTGGGTAGTCGGTAGTCCACATGGGAAATTAAGAATCAAAGTTTGGGGTTTTGTAAGATAGTTTATGGAGGAAAACCATATTTTATATGAGCATTTTTTATACAAATGTTATACATAAAGTTTGTCTAAACAAAATTCTATACAAGAATTAAAATGATCTTGCATATGAATCCTTTACGCATGTAGAAATTCTTGTATAGGATTGGCATGACTGCATGAGGCAATCTCGTATAAAATGTCATCCAAATCAAATGTCAGTGACCTAGATGTGGATGCATCATCTAATACGACAATGCCTCTTTATATACGAGTCTACGAGGACCCTTGCTTCAAAGGTCTCAAAAAGATCTACTGGATTTTCAGGCCCAGATGGGAAATAGCCCAACTAATTAACAAAAAAATGGCCTTATGAAACATAATTGGGCCCATAACACTTGCTGTGCATTGCCTTTGCTCAGTTAAGATCATGTTGGCCTCAAAACAAGCAAGAACGTACAGAAGAGGAGTAGAGGACCATATATTATATATATATATATGTGTGATATGTCATATATTGATAATTGATTAAGCACCCACCATGACCACACATGTATTGTATATGATATGTGTATAAGATCATCAGCAGCAGCTATATATTTAGTTCAGGAAGCCCCTCAAAAGTCGAAATTAACAAGAAGCAGAGTTGTGACGGGGATCATTTTGAATTAATATCCACATGACAGACACACACTTGCTATCAAGATCCAAACAAGGCCTTAGGCACATGCCCTCTCACATGTCCCACAATGGTTCCAAACTTCCAATCATTCCTGGAAGCCTTGGAATTAATGAAACTGATCGAAATTAACAACATGTGCTATCACTTACCAGTTACCAGTACCCCATGCATGGATGATCCAAGCACACAGTGGGATCATTGCCACATGGAAAAACCTTTAGCCTGGTTATGTATAATTGAGCATGGAAGCTTAAGACACTGAGATTTTGATTAAATTAGCACAATGTGACTGTTCGTGTGGGTCCATATTGTAAATAATAGAGAGTATTGCCGTCAATTGTAATTTGTTTTTCTCTTATGTACAGTAATTAGGATTGTTGCCTTGTATAAATATCTCTTATGTACAGTAATTAGGTTTGTTGCCTTGTATAAATATCTCTTATGTACAGTAATTAGGTTTGTTGCCTTGTATAAATATCTCTTATGTACAGTAATTAGGTTTGTCGCCTTGTAATTAGACATAATGAAATACAAAAAAATATTTTCCCAAAAACTGAAATCCCTTTGTGGGCTCTCTATAGCTTTCTTTCCTCTCAAACAGGCCCTTGACATGACCTTGGTTTATCTCATTTGAGACTGAAAAAGTGAAAATGGACTTGGGTGGCAAAGCAATGGGCCCAACTTCCAACCGACTTTTTCTTGTGGGCCATGGTAAACATAGAGGATTCTGTCATTCTAATACGATTATAGTCCAGTCAAGGTCCAACAAATAAAAGGTAGAGCCCATCCCAGCCTGGCTAACATCCCTATATTTTTGTAAAAAGATGGATGCCATTATACTATGAATGGAGTAGTGACATGCCTATACGTTGCTTCTTCTCTATAGATAAATTAAAGTTGGAATGCATTGCATATTTGCATGTGATTCTGGATCGTTCAACGTTGAAACACCTACACACTTTTTAGGAACTAAAATTTTGTGCCCGTGACAGACAATGGTCCAATCAATCTGTACTAGGGCCCTCCCCTAGATATCAATCTTGATTCTTCACCATTTTATTAATCAGATTCATATTTTATCCAGAGGAAAGTAAATCATAGTCTTCATTTTTAGTCCAGTATTTGGCCGACACATGACAAATTAAATCTTCATTATCTTTGTTTAGGATCTAATTCATGCCACTCACATTCATATATAAGTTTGTAGGTGATGCACCAAACACACAGATTATTCAAAGTTTCTATATATATATAATACTATTTGTACTGTCACATTTTTTAATCTAATCACATCTCTGACAAATGTGAGAGTCACGTGTCTATAACGTTTATCCGGATTCTTTGCTAATCCATTGTGTACTAATTAATCATAGATCAAAACTATGTTATTTTGCCTCCTTTATATTATTTTTTTTTAGACAAATGGTTTAACTTTGTTTTTTTTTTTACTAGAGGGTTTGAGTTTATTCTTTTTCAATCCCCCTTCCAATCGTCTCTTTCAGCCGGCCGTTGTCAATTTTTTGGAAACGATATATATTTTCTCTGCCGCAGCAATCTCAAACTATCTTATAGTTCTAGAGAAAAAAATCAAGTGAGAAAATAACAACTCAACATCAATATTCCCATCATTTCATTAATACACGTCAAGTTCAAACCATTCATGTAATTTTCTTTGACTTTGTTGCACTTCTCTGCCGGAGCTAGCCGTAACAATCTCAAATTATCTGCTATTCGATCATGTATTTTCTTTGATTTTGTTGCTAGTTGTTCTTTTTTACTCATTATCAAACCAGATGAGATGAAGGGCTTAGAATGGAAGTGCACAGAAGTGCCAAAGCATGATCGCTCCAAGTTGATCTGGTGGGGTTTCTCAACAGGAAGATAAAAAAAAGACCAAAAATGTATTGGTGAAGGTTAATTAAGGACATGGTCATCCATTTTTTTTTGACCAAAAAAACAATTGACGTTAGTTAAAAAAAAAAAAAGGTTAAACCCATTTGTCTTAAAAAATGATTTAATGTAAAAGAGGCAAAACGACCTAGTTTTAATGATTAGCATGAGATTAGTATATAATGAATTAACAGAGGATCCGGATGCAATTCATGCATGTAGCATTACTCTGTCACTTTTTATTTTTTCTTCTAGTTCTACCATCACTGATTCCTAGTTGGGGCTCTGAAGCTGCTTCGAGTCCTATCCCTTTCGTGACAGCTTGCATGCTACCATCACTGGCCTTCATCACACAAAACAAAACAAAATAAGATGAAATATTTGGTCATAACCCACATAGTAGGCGACATGCATCTCGAATATGGTTGCCACGCATGCAGTTGCATGTTAATTTAACAACTCACAAACTTCTGTGGGTTTTTAATTTGCATATTTATATATATACACGCAAATTTAGTAATTTACCCTTCTACAGCTTCAAAATTTCCAAGATTAACGGTCTAAAACAATCTTAAATTAATATGCAAGTCGATCTGTAGCGTTACAGAAAATCTAGTACACTGGTAAATGAATAAGTTTGTTAATAACTTAATCAGATGGTCCAGCTCTTTGGCCACAAAATAAAAAGATGGTCCAGCTCATGTGACGTGGCCTGTTCTGTCTTCTGGCAGGTCAAACCATGCTATCAGCAAGTACCAATATTCCCGTCTTCCAAAACTAAGTACTAATATAATTATTAAAACAATCGTATTAATCCATGCTAGTCACCGCAACGTCTCGTGCCAGATAATAGGCTCAAAAACAGCACAGTATAGCTTTTGAAGAAGGAAATACTATGTTAAAAACCGAGACAATGATTCTTCTCTGTTTTTTTTGTTTTCTTTTTATTTTGGAGGAATTTATCCAAGATTGAATCTACAAATTTAGGTGAAAGTATTTTTAATTCTTAACTGTTAATAATTTTATCCCTACACTTAAATTCTCGATCAAGTATTCAAGTCCGAATCTATCATTCTTCAATATTTTTAGATTGAAAAAGAAATAATACGAACATACAAAACTAGGAAATAATTGCAAGTAATCAGCCTAATTATAAACCTAATCAACCGGCGATTAGAATGTAATTATGGTCAATCTTCCTGATAGAGGGATAAGGGAACGTGAACTCAAAAGTCAAAAGTGATGCCTTTCTTTTGAGACACAAAATAATGTGTAACCAAACAATACTAAATTATGTGTACTTTGCTTGTGCAAGATGGTAAGAAATTTCTTGATACATGAAAGAACATAAGTGTTATGATAAAAGGCATGTGATGGTGAGCACTGGAATGTGTTGTTTTCTTTCTCATTTTAATTTTCCCTCCTTCAATGGAGGCAAACGGTCAATTTTTTGTCTGTAGCAGCAAACAAACAAAAGGGGTCCATCCATGGCTGGACACAGTCACGGGAAATCACTCCAAACCTCCAAGACTCTACAGGCAGTACGAGTAAAACTACAAATACTAATAAATCTCTCTTATCATCATCATCATCATCACCATCTCTCTCTCTCTCTCTTATCTCCAAGAACATTAGTTCTCTTTTTCCTTATGAAACATTCAACATGGTTGATGATTTAATGGAAGCTACCTCTTCTTCTCAAAGATTAGACATCAAATCCATCTGGGGAGTTGTCATTTCAGTCAATCAGTGCATTCTCAAACTCATAGAAAATGCCAAAGTTAGAAATTCCATAAGGCTAAGATGTGCCTCCAAGCTTAGTACTCAAAAACAAGAATTCTTCGAGTTTTCGGAGCAGTCTGTCATATCAAATCTCTACTGGGGTATTGACAGCATGGAGGCTGCAATTCAAGCGAAATGGCCGGAGGAGAAAGCCTCTAAGCTGAAGAAATCGGAGCAACTGCTGCAGGTTCCTGCGCTGCTCGATGAGCATGGAGTCACTGCAGGAATTCAGAACTGGTATTTGGTGTGCTGCTCATACTTTTATCTCTCAGTGGTCAGGAAGCTTCAAGGAGACGAGTGGCAGGTTGCGCTGCATTTCCTGCAGGCAGTTCTGGTCTCCCCGACACTTGTTCGAACTGAATTTGCACCAGAACTTTCTCAAACACTTTTCCCATCATGCACAAAATATGATGACAAAGATGAAGCAATAAGGCAGATGGCAAGAGTATATAGAGATTGGCTGATGTATTATCAGGTCATGTTATATGGAGAGGCTCCTGATCAGTGGCACTGTGGATACACCAGAGAAATTTTGTCCCCCGACAATGAGTCACAATATTCTATGTAAGTATTTTTAGATACTGCCTGTCATAATATTCACATGATATTAAAATGAATCCCAAGTATATGTATTATTCTAAAAACTTAGTTCAACACCTACCCTGAAGAAAATTTAAGAATGAAAGACTTGGTGATAGCATGCAAATTCAATTTTTATGCAACAGCCACCCAAGAAAATGTTTTGTATAGTAAAGCTATGGGAGTGTACTCTAAGGAGCAGAACTATCACCCAATCATATTGTATTCTTTAATCCCCCAGGCCAAGGCTAACAAACCCCACAAAAGAATTAATTTGGAAGCAGAGTTATTTGACTTCTATATCAGAAAATCATTCACTTCTTGTGAGCAGGCAAGGGAAATCCACCAGCTCGAACTCTTCAAATACAATTGAGCACAAGCACAGCTTGCACACTCACCGGAATGTAAGCCTTGCCCTATATTTTCTCCTCTAATACCAGTGTGCAATTTCAAATTTTCAATTTGCTATTTAAGTTCAAAAGAAGAGTTTCTCTTATGCACTTTTCTATAAGTTCCAAAGTTACATATGTCATCCACATCCTTTAGTCTAACAAATAGTTTGCATTAACAAAATCCTTTTCCATATTTCATTTGGTTGTTTGCTTGATACTTGATGCAGTATGAAAAAGTGCACCCTTTTGATTCTGAAGAAGATATGGTTGGTGGCATGAAAGATGCACTGAAGACTTCCATCTACATCTCAGAATTTGAAGAACATGGGAAAAGCACAATAGATTTGAATCAAGTAACAAATCTTCATGTTGGCAGTAAAAACCTCCAAGATATGCTGAATGACTCCCAATCAGATATGCCAACTTCTGTGGATTCATGCTCTGACTATTCTGATTATGACGTTGAGTCGAAGGTTTCTTCAAAAGACATTACTATCTGTCGAAAACAACTAGGATATGCAAGTCCAATTATTGAGTTTCTGGTTCTCTGCCTTTTGATATATTAATCTTAAATAAATCAAGTAATTCTAGTTCCAATAACTATAATTGCATAATGTTCACTCATCTCTTGGTGAAGCAGGTTATGGATGATGGTGATTGCTCAACTAGAACTGCAAGAATAAGTGCAGATTTTCCCAAGTCAGAAGTTTATGATAGGTAGGTTTTGCAGTCACAATTATATACCTTTATTTATTTATTTTTTCTCTCTTGTAGACATAAACCTACTGTAGAAAACTTTCTTTTTTAAATTTTTATCTGCAACTACAGACAAATCAATAACCGAAATTTATATATCATCCTAATTTACAAGCACTAAGTGTATAGGAAGCTGCAGGCTCCTAGCTCCACATCAGACTCAGAATGTGAAGCAATTTGCTTTCCACATGCCTTTCGGGATACAATGCCTGAAGAAACACCTGAAGTAAATAACTCTATGTTGCTTTCCAGCAGATTCACCAGTTCCACTATCTTGGAACATGGAGATAAAAAATCAAATACCCTTCAGAATTGCTATGTAGAAAATGAGTGTGCATCTCAGTGGAACTGTAGGATCGACCATATGGATCGCCAAAGAAGTGTCGCGAGGAAAAAACATAATTTGCATAGCCCAAAAAACATTATTGAAGTTTGTCTACATTCCTCAAAAGATTCTAAAAGTGAACTACTGGGTATCACTGAAAAAGCAATTTCAAAACTATTTTACTTGGAAGGGTTGGGAAAATGGGATGACGATTATGCTGCAGAAGTTACAACAATATATGAAATATTAGGCCACAAAAAAGGAGAAAAATGTGCTATCTTGAAAGACATGATATTGGATCACCTGCTAATAGGTATTTCCACTTCAAAGGAGGACACAGTTATAAGGGCATCAGTGTCTATTCTAACCACTATTGTTGCAGCAAATAAGTCAGTTATAGAAGACATAAAGAAGAAAGGTCTGCAGTTGTCTGATTTGGCAAGTGCTCTAAAAAGAAATGTGCATGAGGCAGCAATACTTTTCTTTTTGTTGAATCCATCTCCTACAGAAGTTAAGACTTTAGAACTTTTACCGACGCTGGTGAGGATTGTGTGCACTCGAAACAGTTACAAGGGAAGGTCATCATCACTGCCAACACCTCTGACAGCATCATTAATGATTATTGAAGTTTTGGTAACTGCGTTTGACCATGCAACAAATCACATGCACTTGGCTGAAATCAGTTATCCCAGTGTTCTTCACGGGCTCTTAGATATTGCAAGAGATAGTAACATTGAAGAATTGATCTCTTGGGCCACTATTCTTGTAAAATGCATACAGTATGATGGACATTGCAGAAGATATATATCAAAATCAGTTCCTATGGATCCATTTATTCGTCTTCTAGAAAGTAAAAAGAAGCATGCCAAGTTCATAGCACTGGAATTTTTTCACGAAGTTCTTTGCATGCCACGGTATGAAAAATGATTCAAATTCCAATATTTTGATAGTTTTTATGAATTATGATGAAAAAATACTGTTGGAATCCTTATTTCATGCAAATTTTAAATCTCAGGTTTTATTGTCACTAAAAGTATATCACATGAGATTACACAAAGTATAACATGAACTGCACATAGTTTAACCCTATAGATGTAACTATAATCTTATCAATGACCCAGCATCAATCTTTTGTATTCTTTATTCAGAAAGTTAGCTCATATCATGCATCCACTTTTGTATGGGAATATTAGATGGTACAGTTAATTAGGGCCTTATTACACAGTAATCCTAGTCTTATGAGGCTCTCCAACATCATATTCTCATTATGTCAGGTCATCAGCTACTAACTTGTTGCAGAGGCTACAAAAAGAAGGAAGCATCAATATTATGAACACACTCATGGTTTGTGTCCAACAATTGCAGCCTCAATACCAACTTTTGGCAGCAAATTTGTTGCTTCATTTAGATACACTAGTAAGTATTCAGTTTTGGAAATTATTGTAGGAATGTACCATTCATTGGACAAACATGGAGAAGCTGTTATTTAAATACATAATGAATATCTGCAGGATAACTCCTCTTGTAGAAGTGTATTTAGAGAGGAAGCTATGCAGGTCCTCCTCAAGTTGGTGGAATCTGAAGAAAGTTCTGCTACACAGCTCTTATCTGCATTCATTTTATCAAATCTCGGTGGAATATATTCTTGGACGGGGGAACCATATACAGTAGCATGGTTGGTTAAAAAAGCAGGTTTGACTTCCGCAAATCAACGGAACATGATAAAAAATATTTCTTGGTTGGATGATTGCTTAGAGGTGAGCATTTAATGAAATATGGTGTAATATATAGAACTGCGATCTATGAGCGTGGTAGCAAAATGTACCAATCAAAGAATGTTGCACGAATTTACAGGATGCTGGCACAGACTCATGGTGCAGCAAAATTGCCAGGAGAATCATTAACATGGGGAATCCTGTCTTCCATGCTTTGGAGAAGGGTCTAAAGAGCACAATAAAGGGGGTTTCTAGGGACTGTCTAACAGCCATAGCATGGCTTGGATTTGAAATCGCAAGGAGTCCGGATAGCATAAAATGTTCGGCCTGCGAGATCTTACTTAGTGGAGTTGAGCAATTTTTGCATCCGGGATTGGAGCTAGAAGAAAGAGTTCTAGCATGTCTATGCATATATAACTATGCTTCTGGTAAAGGTATTGCCCTTATTGTAACTAAAACTTACACAAAACAAGATAAAAATCCGTGAGATAGTGAGGTGAACGTTTAGCAAATAACATATGTCCAGTTTTCAGATTAGTAACATAACAGTGGAGAACTCAATCTATTCAATGCAAACTTAAACAGTACATTTCATCATGTTACTCATGTAGGGATGAAAAAGTTAGTTCATTTCTCGGAAGGAGTGCGAGAATCACTAAGACGCCTGTCAAATGTAACCTGGATGGCAGAGGAATTACATAAAGTAGCTGATTATGTTCTGTCAAACCGATCAGTGAGAACTCAACCTTGACTTAGCAGAATTTACTCGAGAGCTATCTATCTATTGCAAATGCCTTTCATTTACAGCAGAACACATTTCTGTGATTTTTCATTTCTTCTTAATGGTAAAGCAGCGTATTTCTTGTGTTCACACCCAAATCCTTGAGGTTGGTATCAATTGCAGTGGAGCTGTATGTGCCCTCATCTATTTCAAGGGATTTCTTTGCAGTGGATACTCAGATGGTTCTATTAAGGTAAGGGATTAATCATCATGTGCTTCAGACACAAAGTAACTATTTTTGGTTATTGAAGTACTTTAATAATGTATCTATATTCTTGTTTCTTGCTTCAATAGATCTGGAACATCAAGGGGCAATCAGCCACACTTGTATGGGACATGAAGGAGCACAAAAAGGCAGTTACATGCTTTTCGCTTTTTGAACCACGGGACAGCCTTATAAGTGGATCACTGGACAAAACCATTAGGGTATGGTAAACTTTTACTGCAGGAACACTTCGCTTTCCTCACCAGGATATGTAATAGATAAACAGACACTAAATTGCAAACTGAAACTTCTTTCTACAGGTCTGGCAAGTGGTTCAAAGGAAACTGGAGTGCATCGAAGTAATAGCAACCAAGGATCCAATTCATCATCTAAATACAAATGGTCAAACGATATTTGCAGCTAGCCATGGCCATGGGATTAAGGTAATTATAATGTTACTTCCAATATTGAATTGATGGTTACAGCATTGATCTGTTGTGGACATGCACATATTGCATACATAAACAGGCAGAGTTTCTAGACTCTAGAAGTGAAGCTTCCAATGGAGAAAGTCAAAAGCTTCAGTTGTCCCTTGGACAAACACTTTAACACATGACAACTACGTACTGAAATAAGTGTTCAGCTAGAAATGACTTATCTTTTCCCAGGTGTTTGATGCATCAAGAAAGGTGAAAGATAATTGCAAGAATAAAAAGGTGAAGTGTATAGCAGTGGTTCAAGGGAAGGTTTATGCAGGATGCAAGGATTCAAGCATACAGGTTAGTTTATAGGTCTTGCTTAACGAAACTTGTGCACTCAGTAAAACAATAGCAGGTGACAGCATTCCACTGTTTTTAGGAGTTTTCTATAACAAACAATCGGGTGCAAGAGATCAAAGCAGCAACAAAATTTTGGAAGATGCAACGTAGGCCCATTAATGCGATTGTCACATATAAAGATTGGCTTTATAGTGCAAGTTCAAAAGTGGAAGGTTCAAAATTGAAGGTAAGGATTACAATTAGAAGCTCACTATGTGCACGAGAGAGCCTTCCACTGATTAAAGGGCAAATGCAGGAATGGAAAAGACATGGCAAACCCCAAATGTCACTAAGAACTGGGAAAAGAGAAAATGTGATGGCAATGGGAATAGTGGAAGACTTCATATACCTCAACTACAGCTCAGCAACAAACAGCATTCAGGTAACTTACTAACTTAGATAGTTAGACTGTTGTTGGAGTACACAAACTACAACATCTTTCAAATGCATTTTTATTTCTCCAACCATTTTAACATTAAAAGAAAGAAAATGAAAAAGAAACATACCATTAAAATTGGGATGTACTCTGTGAAATCAGATATGGCTAAGAGGGACACGGCAGAAAGTGGGCAGAATTTCAGCAGGAAGCAGAATTACGAGCCTCCTAACTGCCAACGACATTATCTTATGTGGTACTGAGGCAGGCCTAATCAAGGTGTGTACATTAAACTTGTCTAGGTCTAAAGTTTGTTCATAAATTAATCATACTTAACCAACCGGGTTAAAGATTAAACAGTCGCAACTATGCTTAGCACTTGCATTATAATCTTAAAACGGATTTCGTCCTAATTATCCTATAATTTCATACTAAAACAGGGCTGGATCCCCCTATAGCACCTCATCAACCAGCAGGCAGGTGTGAGAACAAAGAAGAATGTTCACGATTTTTATTATTGTATTTATTATTATTTTACAGTGCATATCGTAAAAAGCTACCTACTGGTCTACTACGCTAGTATACAAAGCATAATGAAGAGAATTGATAATGTGATTGTTTGTGTATAGTATTTATGATATGGTTACAACTGAACATCAATCCAATATTTATCAATTAAACCCAGAAACCACTTCTATCTATTCTTCTCTAAAGAGCCATGGTTAGAGATGTACATATATCTCAATTTGCTTAAACTAAAACCCAGGCTATGAATGCCATGGCCACAAATTGGAATGACCAGACTTTCGGTCAAATGACTCAAATCTCATCAAAACCCATTAAAGATTTCAAATACTTGGCGACAATAATCTCTTTTAGTTGTGCAAAAACAAGACTTAGAAAAATAACATCCATTAAAGATTTAAAATTGAACACATTGCCACTATGTGAGTGTCATCGTATAAAAGTAAGTCTCATATGTATATCGTGAGAGAAGTCACATATAAAAAATTGAGCAAATTACAATTTACACAGGTTTGAGGTGATTCACAACTTGCAACATCTCTTTTTATTTTTTTCAATTTGGTACTCAATATTGTAATTTTGGTACAATTTGACATTGTCGTTTGCATCATTGTCAGTCAGACGTTATATATTGCATATCATGTGTAGGTCCCATGTTTAGGCCAACCTGTAAAGTTGACCAACATCTCTTTAGGTTTAGGGCATGTGAGAGGTCTACAAAATTTGTGGTGGGGTTGCTACCTCGGTTGATAAGATCCTAGAGCCTGCTAATGAAACTTATACTTCCGGCCGGTATGTACGCCATGTGTATAATATTTATATATCAGTACTGTTAGATATACCACATTTTTATACCATAATTTCATACCACCTTATGTGGCAACTTACATAACATTCATACATTGAATACTAAAAAATAAAAATAAAAACCCAAAAAAGAAAAGAAAAATTATGTCCAATAAAGTAATGACACGTGAGATTGTATAAGAATGTGATATAAGAATGTGGTAAGTATAGCATTATTCTATTTATATTTGTGGTTGGCCAAAACGTGGGCTCCGCATGTAATACGTCAACATTTAACGTCTAATTAATAATCAAGCAAACAATAATGTCAAATTATATTAAAGTTAAAACATCATGTAGTAAGTTTAAAAATTAAAAGAATAGAGTGAAAATTGCAAATCATATCAAACTTCAAAGGTGTAAGTTATAATTTGCTAAAAAAAACTCTCATGAAAAGGCATGAAGCATTATTAATTGGACTAGAGGAGAGGATGAAATTTTTTTTGGAGTAATCAATACAGCTGAATATCAATCCCTAATAATATAAATTAGTTATGGATGTAGTGATTTTTCTCAATTTAATAAGAACGATTTATTCCTAATGTATCACAAAATAAAATGATTTCCCGATGCGACTTGCAAGAATTGCAACAGCTAAAGTAGTCACGATAATCGTGGTTATTGTGTTGGAACTCCGGTTGGACTATGAAATTAGTGTGTATTTCCCACAGTTATTGCATATTCCACATGCCCGGATGCCCCACATTATTTAGTCCTTATTTTATGCTTGAACCTTTTGATGTGTAGCCTCTGAGAGAAGACAGAAGCCCTAGGCCTTGTTGCTTTGACTCACCATCATGACCATCAGTACGACTACAAACCAAGATAGCCCCATAAACATATGTTCAAGGCTGCTTTCTTCAAGCATTCGAGTCCCGATTCAGTCCTCGTCGTCTTATCGAAATATTCGCCTACTCAATGTCCGTACAAGGCCTCTGCATTGCCACACTCTCTGCGGCGTTCCAAGAAACTAGAGATTAATTTGTCGCTTTTTTTATTCCAAAGATCCCGCGGAATTCATATGCATTCAAATATGTAATAGTCTTCGGCCATCACTAAAACAAAGCGTCTAGCTAGTTATTGAATAAACAGCCTCTCTATATATGTTTCTTTGTTTTATAATAAACTAGGGAATTAATGTATTGAAAACAAGAAAAGGAAGTTAATCAACCAAAGGAATTCAATGAGGAAAAAGTTCTACTTTCTGTAAAATTGGGTTTCTTACTAATACTAGGAATACCGAATACCAATATTGATCTTTCTAATTTGAGTTAAGTTTTGTTTTATCTATGTAATTTTCAATTATGTCAATTTTCTTTTTTTTGTTTTCTAATAATTGCAATTTAATGACTCATGCATGATTGAAGGTATTTTTAATGGCAATAATGAAGCTCAAAAACTTAAAATTAACTTATTTGGCGTGCTTTATCTGTTATTTTTATCAAACAAAATTAATAAAATTATATATGTGTCCTCAAATTATAAAAATAAAATTAACACAGTCAAAATTATAGCGACCAAAATAAAACTTGACCAAACTAATGGATGATAACGTAATTGGCCATGGATCAATGGTTTTTTTTTTTTTAGGGCTGTTATTTGCACACTTTTTTTTTTTCTTTTTGCACATCTTTTTTTTTTTT